>JBBHKE010002417.1:0-64881 GCA_037447655.1 Zygnema cylindricum | reverse complement strand
ATCTGAATCATCATTGCCATGCAACGATTTTTCTTTTCTAAAATCATCTTGCAAAATTGTGCACACTTTTTAATGTCAACCGAGCTAAGTTTCCGCATAAGTATTCAGTTGGGTTTCACGTTCAAACATTCAATTCAGTTTTCAGTATTTTGTTATGTTGCAATGAGTATCTAGTATAATATTGAGTTTAGTACTTGGTGCAAAATTCAGATTGGTACTTTACAAATAGTTTAATTAGTTTCGGTTTTATGTTAAATATTTTGTTCAGTTACGAGTTTCCCTTCAATACTTCAACAATTAGTTCAGTATTCAGTTCGTATTCAGTTCAGTACTTAGTTTGATATCTACTTCAGTTTCTTAATAAGTTATGAGTTGGGTATGAAGTTGAAGTATTCTATTCAAATTTTCAGTGTTTTGTTCCAGGAGAGTATGTAGTATATTATTGACTTCAGTGGTTAGTGCAAAATTCAATTTTATCATCAATTAAGTATTTATTTCAGTTCGGTGTTCTGTTGAATTTTTAGTTTTGGTTTCACTTCAGTCCTCATTTTAGTGAAATGTTTAGACTTCATTCCGGTATTCAAGTCAATTTCCACATCAGTATTCAGTGCGGTATCAAGTTAAAGTGTTTGGTTCTATTTCGAATTGAGTGTTTAATATAGTATTCAGTTCAATATCCGATGTAATATTTGGTTGGGATTTGGTTGGGATTTGGTTGGGTTTTCTGTTATGTATTTTGTTGCATACCTCGCGCCTAAAACAGATTATAATCTGCTTGAGGTACATAAGACAACAAATATTGAAGAGGGTATATTTAACCTTCATTTATCAACTCGTGTAGAAATAACTGTTGTGGAAAAATGACAAGTCCTTCAAGAAATACGTTCCATTTATGAGCAAGGTCATATTACGGATAAGGAATCAGTTTATTCTCATGAACTTCAACTAATTATCTTGGCAAAAACTTCTGCTATGTCCATTGATCAGAGTCAAATGAAAATTTCATCATTACCGGCGGGAATATGGGGTAGGGTGAGGCAAAATGTAGAAGAGATTTAGGGGGATAGATCGTAACTAGGTTTCAAAGCTTACATAAAGTTTAAAGCTGTACCTGATTTTATAAAAGATTAAATAAAAACTAATTATTTACACGCTATTGTTCAGTAACGAGTTTTGTTTGCAGTACTTCAATAACTAGTTCTGTATTCAGTTTAATATTTGATTCAGTATCGAGTTCATTTTCCACACAAACACTCAACTGGGTATCACAATAACATTTATTTCAGTGATCGATTCAATACTTTGTTATGTTTTAGTTGAGTATCCAATACATAACTGATTTTAGTATTTACTGCATCATTCAACTCATTTTTCAGGTAAGTATCAATCTACTCACTCCTCAGTTGAGCAGTCAATTCAATATTGAGTTTGGTTATAAATTCAGTATTCAGTCTAGTGTCCACTTCAGGATGTACACCAGTCTTCATTCAGGTTTCAGTGCATTATTGGGTTCGGTATTTAGTTTGTCTTCCAATTAAATATTCAGTTCAATCTTGAGTTTCGTATCCAAGGTCAATATTTGGTTTAGTTTACTGTTCAAATTTAAATTCAATTTATTGTCCAATAACCTAACAAGTTTTCTATGTTCTAATAATTAAAGTACATTTATGATTTCATCCAGTGGTAAATCTTTCTCCAAATAGAATTTATACCAGGTCATTGCATGTTACTTAATGACTTAACACAAAGTCTGTAAACTTGATGGAAGATTTCTTTCACATTATATCTCAGATACATTAGGCAAAAATGGAACAATTAAATTTAACCTAAGAGGACAAGTTGTCAAAATAGAAGCCGTTAATAATTACTCAAACTATACATAACATATCACCTGTAAACAGTGTTATTGCCAGTGTTTAGAGACATTTGGTGAATTTAATTACCGTATAACTGAACAATATTCAACCATTTTAAAAGAAAGGCAATTTATAAAAAAAAAACTAGCAAAAAAGTATCCATATTGAACATAAGACGTTTATGTTTCCCAAGAAACTATATGTTTGCCAAGAACTATGTGTGTGTGTGTGTGTCTATATCATGTATACTTGTCCTGATATTCATGTTCATAGGTAAAAATCAATCGACAATTGACCAAAAAAAGACAACGCCCTCTAATCAAATATGGTCATGGTGAGGGTTAATACCTGGAGAAGGTCCAAGTACACAGTTGTGGCGGCATCGGTGGAGGTTGGAACAATGTTGAGGCCGGCTGCCCGTGCGTGAACCAAGTCACGATGGGACGCATCAATTAAACACGCCCACGGAAACCCTAAAAAACAGAAAAAAAAGAAAAAATGTCAAGAGGATATCCCATTAGGAACAAAATGGAGTTACAATAGAATTCATCCGAATGACATCGTAGAAGATAAAAATATGACAGCATTAAGTAGTGTTCTTAATTTAAACGATTATCAAAATGATATCTCCAGTAGGCAACATCCTGATCATTTCTTGTGCCACCAAAATGGGAGTTTTTTTATGTCTAAAAAATCAAATGGGACTAATAACACTTCTAACACACTCATTGTAGAAGTGTACCACCGTTTAATACCAACTACCTTCTTGATGCCAAAGTGGCATTGGAGGGGGAGTAACATTCTTACCAACTTACCACATTGTGCAACCTATAGATGTTTGGGAGAGGGAGGTGGAATAGAGATTCAAAACGCGTGAAAATTGCAAAAAAGGGAACTGTACAGGGAAGGTAGCAGAAACGACACTTCTTCAGCCATGGATATCATCTATGGGTTGAAAGGTAAATGTCTACAAATGTCACAAAATTATGAGACGTCACAAACAATTTTTGAACAATCCGGTGCGTCATCACAGATTGTAGACATTGACAACCATCATAGGCATTTTCAACATACACAATCGTCATACCCTTAAAAAATATTTTTTTTGTTAAACACAAGGACATTCGAAATGTGAGTCTGCCGGATCTTAGCTAAAAAACAAAGTAAGTTTGCTATGTTTAAAGTACATGGAGACATACCCTTACTTAATGCTATGACGATTGTATAAGTCGACAATGCACGTGAAGGCTATGAATGCCTACAATTTGTCTTGACACACTTTGTTTTTTAAAACTTTTGTAACTTTGCAAGACACGTCTATTTTTTTGAAACGTTTTGGTACGTCGCATGTCTTTGCGTGACATCATAAACGTACACCCTTCCAACCATGACTGAATAAGATGCTTTTGCTTTTGCCTCTCCTATCCGGTCGCCATGACTGGACATAGAATTCTTGAGGCCTCAGCAATTTTTTTTTTTTTTTTTTTGGGGCTAGTTTGTTAGTCTCCTCCTAGAGTGACTTGGTTTGCGCAAGTGTAGCCGCCCTTTGTAGTGCCTACCTCCACTTGTGTCGCGCTGCGAAGTAGAGTACATCGTGAATTGCTATTAGAGTTCATGTCTTTTTTGCCAATTAAAACATCTTTTCTCCGTACACACAAGTCAGATTTTGGATTTGACGATTGCGATTGAAAGGTAATATTCTCACCAGCCGGTTGGCGGTCTCAAATTGATAATTGCACAAATGTGAACGGTGAAAATATGTTTTAAGTGGCCCAAATTTTTTTAACACTAATAGCGATACTCGGTGTACTGAAGTTTGAAAGAGTGAAGGTGAGGGAGGTGAGAAAGGCTCGAGTTGCAATGGCGCCTTTGCAAGTTTTTCATCTTTGTGTGAAATGGCATTGCAACCTTAAGACCCCTACAAAAAAAATACGTACAAGATCCAAGCGAACACAAAAACAACCGTGTAATTTTTTTCGTCATCAAAAACTTTTGAAAACTTTGTACACGTGCGAATATGTTTTTTTATGTGTGAAGGGGGTTCTACTTTATTTAAAACACGTCGCACATGTGTTTTACGATAAGTTTGAAGATGACGTGACAATGGGTAGAAAAAACACAACATCCTAAGATTGAAGATGACTCAAATAGTACTTTACAATTTTGCGATTTCTTCGTACGAGTATAACTTTAGTAGTACGGTGTGAAGTTCTTGAGGAAAACGACAGAAAAAAAAATCCTTACTTAGGGTACTGCCCCATGTATTTGTAACTTAACGAGCTTTGTTTTTAAACGCGGATCCGACGAACGCGGATTCCAAGTGTGTCTATGTGTTTATTCGAAATTGTTACTTTACTTTGTGACAATTGTATACGTCGACAATATCTGTGACGGCTGTCAACGTGTACAATCTGTCTTGCCGCATCATATTTTTTGAAACTTTTTGAAGTGTCGCACAACACATCGTAATTTTTGAAACTATTTGGTATGTCTCGTGTTTTTTTGTGACATCGTAGACAAACAGTTTTACAGCCATGACTGTACAACATGTTTTTGCATTTGCCTCTCGTATTCGGCTGCCATGAAGGGAAATATATATATTTTTAGGCCCTTGCAAAATTTTAATGTCCGTTAGAAATATAAATGGGTTGTAAGATTGTTTTTTATTTAAAAAAATGGTTATTTTATGTTGTAGTGATTTTAAAATGGCGGAAGTAGGGCTCTTATACCTTTAGCGGTGGTAAAAAAAAGTCGCTCTGAAAGTTTATATGCTCCCTCTCGTTGCACTTAAAACCAACTTGTGGCATGGTGACAGTGGCTGTGAGTGCGAGCATCAGTGGCGACTCCGTAGATTTTTCGCCGTCGTAGACTTTTCACCTTTCTGTGAAATGACTCTGCACCATCGAGACCCCTTCAAAAAAAAACCATAGAGGGTGCATGCAGACAAAAAGAAACAACCCTGTATTTTTTTTCCGTCGTCAATTTTTTTTGAAAACTTTTCACATTTGAGAAAATGTTTTCCTATTTGTGAAAACGGTTCTATTTTATTTCAACCACATCGCCGATGTGTTTTATAATAAGTTTTAAGATGACGTGACATTGGGTCGAAAAACACAAGACGACAAATTTTCGTACATCCTAAGTTCGAGGATGACGTAAGTTTTACTTTACAAATTAACGATTTTTTCGTACGGTTGCAACCTTAGCAGTACGACGCTAAGTTTTGAAGGAAAACGATATAAAAAACCACGTACTTAGGGTACTTTCGCATGTGCTAAAGTTACAATTTTTTTCTGTCGTTTCCCTCCATAACTTAGAAAAAAACGAGATAATCTGCAGCCGTACCAAAAAAATGATCTTACCACTGCATAAGTTGCGTTACCTTGAAACTTTATATTTATTGGAGTTTGTCGTCTAGCACATTTCGACCCACTTTCGCGTCCTTCTAGCTCATGTTCAAACTTAACATTAAATCACCTCGCGAGGTGATTTTATGTAGAGTTCCGCAGATGCTCTCATTCGTGTCCTACGTGTTTGACAATTTTTGTGCGCGGAGTACCAAAAGAAAATCCAATGCCCATTTCCAGCCTGTGCGTGACTTTTTTCCGTGAGATTTTTTACGTACAAGGGCCGTGGAGGGGGTCTTGACCAACGGACTCCATTTCGCAAAAGCGAAGTTCGTGAAAGCGCCTCTCTCTCTCCCTCTCCCACTGCCGTGTCTATCTCACAATTCTTTCAATGAAAGACGTCAATAACGTTATCAAATGAAAGATCTCTAAAAACAATTTCTTTTGACTATCTTTGGGCGTTTTTTGATAGCAAGTAGAGTGAGAAAATGCTAAAATAAAAATCGGAAAACCTTGGCCGAAATTTTTAGAATTTGTGACGTCGACGCTTGTCATAATTTGAGCATGAGGTCAAATGTCACAAACCCTAAACATCTACAATGTCACAATTAGCTAAAGTCTACAATCGTCACTATTTTGTAAATGTCATCAATTCTCGCAAGTTTTGTAGTTGTCTACAACCGTCGCAAATTACGCCCACGTCTACATCCATCACAATCTAAAGTAACGATTTCATTTTTTTACATGTGAATGCTCGGAAAGTAGTACGAAGAATCTCCACTAAAAACAAAGTAGAGTTTCGGTTACACGCGATAATACCTTTAGCCACATGGGGTCGTACTCTTCTGTTGAGGTTATCGACAACTTTGAATGATTAAATGTGTGACTTGTTGTTCTTTGGGCTAAAATAGACCGCAGAAGCCACCCAAACTATCATGCAAAAAGCTAAGCGAAGCTAGGCCAATGAACAATCATTTGAAATGCATCCTCCATTTAACATACAACAACTAAGGTTTGATGGAAAAATCAACATAAGCAAACCCTAGGACAAATGCATAAATAATGCATATCAAACAAACATAAAATAACATAAATAAATAATAACAAAAAGAGTCCAATCTCACATAAACATTAAATAAATAAAAGTATATCAATAAACATATTACTCAAATGCATGACCTAATAGGCAACCCTAAAAGTCTACATCTTCGGTCCCTACTTTTCATGCTAAGCATTGATGATTAATTCCTAACAAAGCTCATTCCTATATATACACTTGTGAGCTGTCAACGAATCACTAAGTGTCAAAATAACCAACGTAAATTACGTAACTGTCAGTAAATCAAACTAATGGTAAGCGTACACCTAAGAGTCAAGCAATCGTAAGCGTACACTTGTCTACAAGTACGACATCGTACACACACAAATTAAACTATCGAAAACCCTAATAGATCACTTAAATATAAACATCATTATCAACTCTAATTTATTAACACATATACGACAAGAAAATGTTTCTTCAAATATTTACACCGACGCATCCACAAATCCGCGTCATAAGTGACAACTTGCTTAGTCACTTGTCGATAAGTCCACGTAGTGAACCGACATCGCATATATACGGTGCACCTAATAATACATCATTAAAGATAATGAGATCCCTTGAAAATATCGGCGGACGTCGTCCGCCCTCCACGTGTAGCTCGAACCACTTGCCAAAATAAATCGTACCATCCAAATCCTGTACGTATCGAAATCATGTACTTCGTCATAAATGTCGCCTGCCGAAATTAGGTGTTACGTACTTCGTCATAAATGTCGCCTGCCGAAATAAGAGTACACCTGTCAAATAAGACGAATCGTACCGGCGGCGTCCCATTTATTAAATGTTGTTTGTCGCATTATGTTTCGTATGGCCGACGTACTTTTCAAATCCTTCGAATATTTCAGATCGAATCGCGAAGCGATCCGCCGTCCATTTCTATTTCGCATTCCGTATTTTTCGTACGCTTCTTCGCGTCACTCAATTTGTACTTTACGTCACTTTAAATTCATTTTGCTTCTACCCCAAACCTGAAAATCCATTCGTACCACCACATTACTTTCAGTATTTACGTACGCACGCAAACATGCGCACGCATGTACGAAACTGAATCTTCAAAAACAACACTCCCCCGAAGATTTAGTTTCGTAAATCCATGATGCCACGTCATCAGCTGTCTCCTCCATCTGAATCCGCCAAATGCCTCCGCCAGAATTTTCCCACTTCTTCCACCATTGCTTCCGCTGCCTCCACATACCATCCAGATTTCATAATACATAATATATATATATATTTTCATTTCCCGATTACAACAAAAATAATTCCTTCCAATATCTAAATCCGGATCTATATTCCCAAAATTCTATCTCAAGTCAACTAAAATTAAAACTAAAGGATCACACTAATAATATAACCCAACTCAAAAATTCTTACCTCAACTATATCAAATATAATTTTTCATTTAATAATTAAATCCGAAAATTTCCCATTAAAAAATACTTAAATAATAAACTATATTCCCAAAATAAATTCTACTAAAAATAAACAAAATTCCAACAAAATTACCACATTTTCCTCTAACTACCATAATCAACCGAAAAAAAATCTCATAACATCTCATAATCATAGATCCACAAATTCACCAAATGCCACAACTCCACCTTTCGGATATCTCTCCCCCAAACGTCGAAACTCCACCTTTCACATCTCTCCACCAAATGGTAAAACTCCTCTTTCCTGTCCTTTCCACCATATATCAAATTTCCACATTTCGAAATGCTTCATCAAAAATAAACATGTATTTTCCAAAAATAAAATATACTTTCTCAAAATAAATCATTTTCATTGAGGGTAGACATTTCGGCACTGTCACTAAGTTAACCCTTGGGGCGATGCAAGATTAAACTCGGCACATACCAACACTATGATAAGGCCGATCTCATGGGTACACAGACACCATTACTGCAATACAACCAGCAAGGACAATATTAACCCGCTACAATGCGTGTGACACAAACCGATCTCGACTTAACCTAACATATGATAGATGGGGTGTGGGCCCATAACCTGTTGTTCTTTGGTCTAAAATAGACCGCAGAAGCCACCCAAACTATCATACAAAAAGCTAAGCGAAGCTAGGCCAATGAACAATCAGTTGAAATGCATCCTTCATTTAACAAACAACAACTAAGGTTTGACGGAAAAAACAGCATAAGCAAACCCTAAGACAAATGCATAAATAATGCATATCAAACAAACATAAAATAACATAAATAAATAATAACAAAAGGGTCCAATCTCACATAAACATTAAATAAACAAAAGTATATCAATAAACATATTACTCAAATACATGACCTAATCGGCAACCCTAAAAGTCTACATCTTCGGTCCCTACTTTTCATGTTAAACATTGATGATTAATTCCTAACAAAGCTCATTCCTATATATACACTTGTGAGCTGTCAACGAATCACTAAGTGTGAAAATAACCAACGTGAATTACGTAACTGTTGTAGGAATTAATGGTTTTAAGTATTTTCTAGGTCTAAATAGAAACAAAGAAGCCGAGGCAGTCTACCTCTAACTTCTCTCTCCAACTCTCAAACTTGTCGCAGTCACTGAGAAATTGGAGAGGAAACTAGAGCCATGGCTACCTAAGCTATCCTCAGGTTTACGGGAAATTTATATTAGTCTACGGATTAATTACTAAATGGTATATGCCGGCGGCAGGATTTGATCCTGGTACCTGCCGGCCGACAGCTAGGAGATAGCCGGTAGCCTTAGCCGTTAAGTCTAGTGGTACTGATGCATAGTATATAGTACGATAATTATTTATACAGGTACACGTAGAATAATTCATTTAACTATAACTATTTACGGGATACATAGATATGGAATTGTAAAAGTACGAATTGCGGTACGGATATGAAATCAATACCGCGCATTGATTTCGGAAGCGAAACAAATACCGCGCATGTATTTATTACGGCTACGATCAAAAACGAGTTTAATCGGACGGCCGGAAATTGCGCCGAGATCGCGGAAGGAGAATTCGGCGGTTTGTGGGCAGCGCCACATCGGATGACACGTGGCGATGTAACATTGGAGCGCGGCATCTCCGAGGATTTAAGGAGCGAATCCGGATACTCCACGTGTGGACATTTAGGCCATATCGTACAATATCCGTACATAAAGTACACCGGCAGTTGTACTTTTACGTACGGAACTAAAATCTGATTGGTTCCGTACATCAGTAGATAGAGTCTGTGAGAGGGATAGGAATTAGAAAAATTAGAAGATAGGACCCTCTCTCCCAGAGAGCTTCTATACAAAAGGTCAACTTTGACCCTCCATAACTTACTGCTCAAGGGAGCAAATTCAGAGATTCTTTTTGCTATCGACTCAGGGGAGTCTTGTCTTCACAGGGGTGAAGTTGGTCAGCGTTTTTGTCTGCCAGGGTGGCAGTTATTTTTGCTTAAACACAAAGGGGTCAGGATTATCCTAGAGGCTTCTTGGAAGCTGTCCACTCTGAGGACTTATGGAGGTCTCAGAGTTACAGGTTATGGGCCCACCCTCTAGGGGACCAATCTTTAATGGAACTGGCTTCATATACTGGGAAAGTATGATGATAGGAGCTCTATGCGAAAAAAGGTTTTGGGGGATAGTGAGTGGACGATTGGGGCGTCCATCAAGTCTTGGAATTCCTCCAGGGTTTGGAGGAACCAGATTCACCAGGAAAGAGGATCCACCTTCAACGGAGGAAACAAAAGAAGGAGAGGTGGTGGACAAAGGAAAGGAGAAGGAGACGACCACACCAATAGCAACTGGTTCGACGTTCATGTCACCTATTCCGAGGAACGAGGAGAATGATACTGAAACCTGGGACTTCAACAATATGGCGGCAAAGCACTTCATCCTACGCCATCTCACTCAAGGACTTGCATGTCCTCATTTGCAGGTAGAAAGGGCATCCGATCTTTAGATGGCTCTCATAGAGATGTACCGAAGTGGTACGATTCAGCAACAACAGTTGGCTGATCAGAAAGTTAAGGAGTATGTATATAAAGGGGGAAATATGTTGGATTTTTGCAATGAGCTTGCTACACTCTTCATGGAGCTACACAGTGCGGGAAAAGATTTTAGTGAAAAAGAAAAGGTTAACTGTTTACAGATGAAGTTACCTGATGAGTTCGTGAACATAGTTTACCGTGTGCAGGACTTGCCTGACTCAAGGTGGATATGGAACTCAGTGGTAGGGATGATTCTAGTTCAAGAGAATACAATCGAGATCCGAAGGGGAGGAAAGAGTGGCCAAGCCTTGGCAACAGCCACTGATTGGAGGAACAGGGATTCCCGAAAACCGGTCGGAAACTATGGGGGTAGGGAGCAGAAAAAACACGCCGACGAATTCGAACCAAGGGCTCCCAAAGGTTTATGTCATTTTTGTAAGAAACCGGGGCACTATATGGCAGAGTGCACTAAGCTAACCGAGCTTCGGTTAAAGGAGGGGCAGACCGGTGGTACCCCGAGAGGAAAGAAAAAGGCCCTTGTCACACAGGTACTTGAGGCGGAATCCGAGGACGAGGACGATGAGCTCCTTTTGGATGAGGAGTTGGAGGCGAAAAATGAGGTCGAAATTCCACGAAGGCAGAAATGTGCTTACGGTGGATTGAAAGGTGAAGCAGGCTGGATCATAGATTCAGGTGCCTCCATGCACATGTGTAAGGATAGGCACCTGTTCACTAAGATAAGAAAGATTCCCACCGTAGAGATAGAGTACGGGGATGGGAGGATAGTCACCACTACTCTTGTAGGATCGGTAGATCTGAAAGTGTTTGTAGAAGGAAAGGCATCCATATTAACATTCTCCGATGTATTGTTTATTCCGGAGCTGAACAAAAATCTTATCTCCACATCAGTATTGGATGATAAGGGTTTTTTTACTAGCACTAGGGAAGGAGTCTTTACTGCTAGTTTTGAGGATGATGTCTATTTCATTGCTGAGAAAGGTAACCATGGGATGTTTAGGCTGATCTTAAGTAATGAAAAGAAGAAACTTTATTATGCTGGTGTTCATGATATTATGATGTGGCATTAGAGGCTTTGGCATGTGAATCTAGATAAGTTAAGAGAGATGAAAAAGATGGGAGTGGTGGAAGGGATTCAGTTAAGTGAGAGTGATGATATAAGTGATTGTACTGGATGTGCTCAAGGTAAAGCACACAGATTACCCTTACCTAAGTCAGCCACCTATAAGGGAGAAAAATTTCTAGATCTAGTACACACAGATATTTGGGGACCGGCTAAAGTGCCCTCACCGGGGGGGAAGAGATTTATGATGACTATAACTTATGATTGGTCTCGGTATTCCCGGGTATATTTTTTGAAAAACAAGTCCGAAGCTGAGGATTGTTTTAGACAATATAAAGCATGGAGCGAAAAACTCCATGAAACTCCAATCAAGAGAGTAAGGAGTGACAATGGTGGAGAGTATACTTCTAACCAGTTTGAGGATTTTCTGAGGGAAGATGGGGTTCAACACCAAAAGACAGTTCCAGAAAATCCGGAACAGAATGGGGTAGCTGAAAGGTTAAATAGAACACTAAGTGATAGTGCTAGAAGTATGTTGACAGATAAAAAGATAGGAAAAAGGTTTTGGGCAGAAGCTATGAACTGTGCTAATTACCTCAAGAATAGAGTTCTTACTTCAGCTATAAAAGATCAAACACCTTATGAGAGATGGACAGGCCGGAAACCAGACATATCTCACTTAAAGGTTTTCGGCAGTCAAGTGTTCAGTCTAGATACTGATCGGTCCAATTGGAAGCTAGATCCTAAAGGAAAACCGGGATACTTATTAGGATATGATGAAGATGTTAAAGGATATAGAGTTTATGATCTAAAAAGGGAAGATATAATCTTAGTAAAGCATCTAGTAGTTATGGATGAAGGAAAGTCTGTGGATCCCTTCAAATATACGAAGTCAGTAAAAATCAGATTTGAGTCAGAAAATTCCGATGACTTTGAGCTTCCTAACTACCCAGGTTTTAGAGAAGATGACATTCTTGCAGGTACAAATCAGACCGAAAAGGACCCGGCTGTGGAAACTCCAGTGACAACTCTACTCGAAGCGGAAGACGTGGTGGAAATTGATTCGGAATCAAGGGATAGGGGAGAAGTCGAGTTTGTTCGAAAGAATCCACGAGAACCATCTATTCCGGCCTCAGATTTTGAGGGGGGGAGGAGAAGTAGCAAAAGACTGCAAGAAAAACAGGTTATTAACAAGGTAACTAAACTATCTCATCAAGATGAACCTCAAACTTATGGAGAGGCGATGACTTGTCCAGAAAGAAACCGATGGAAGACAGCCATCAATGAGGAGATGGCTTCAATCATGGCAGCCGATACTTGGGAGCTGGTGGATTGTCCACCTAACCGAAAACCAATCGGTTGTAAGTGGGTTTTCAAACTAAAACTGAACCCAGATAACACAATCGAGCGCTACAAGGCTAGATTAGTGGCAAAGGGATTTACACAAAAGGAAGGAATTGACTACGAGGAAACCTTTGCCCCGGTGGTCAGATTTCCCTCCGTCCGCATACTTCTCAGTTTAGCAGCGGCGGAAGACATGGAAGTGCATCAGATGGACATCAAGACAGCCTTTTTGCATGGAGAATTGGAAGAGGAGATCTTCATGCGACAACCCGAAGGTTTTGTGGAGGAAGGAGAGGAGAGTAAGGTATGCCGGCTGATTAAATCTCTTTATGGTTTGAAACAGGCACCTCGACAATGGAATAAGAAGCTTAATGAGTTTCTTACCGGTCTGGGATATATTCGGATCAGCTCAGATCACTCAATCTATGTTTTCGAAGATGAGGAAGGTCTTATATTTATTGCAATTTATGTTGATGATTTGCTTGTTTTAAGTAAATCAATGGAAAAAATTAACAAACTGAAAACCGATCTTAAGGGGAGATTTGAAATGAAGGATATGGGAGAAGCAAGATATATTTTGGGAATTCAAGTAGAGAGAGACAGGAAAAGGAAAATTATAAGATTGACTCAAAAGGAAGCAATAGGGAACATGCTTGAAAAATTTCAAATGGATAAAGCTAATAGTTGTACAACTCCAATGGAGTTAAAGAAGGGAAGTGAGGGGAGTGAGGAAGAAGGAGTCATAGTATTAGACGAGGTATTATCTCCTGATGAACAGAAGTTCATGCAGACTATTCCTTACAGGCAAGTAGTGGGAAGTCTAATCTATTTTATGAATTGTACCCGGCCGGATTTAGCTGCAGCTGTAGGAGTGCTGAGTAGAAGTTTAAATGCTCCCACTAAGAAGGATTGGGAGGCAGCTAAGAGAGTCCTTAGATACTTGATAGGAACTAGGGATCTATGGTTGCATTTGGGTGGGGAGAATACTGACATCACCACTTGGAGTGATGCCAGTTATGGTGATGCTCCGATGAGGAGATGCACTTCTGGATATGTATTATATGTGGGTGATGGGGCTTGCTGTTGGAGTAGCAAACAGCAAAAGGTTATTGCTCAGTCCACCATGGAGGCTGAGTATATGGCCTCTTGCTCTGCTGTAAAAGAATTGATGTGGGTCAAGTCTTTGCTTGGTGAGCTTGGTCACCTTAAGAGTGGTGTGCAGAAAATATTTTGTGATAATCAGGCAGCAATCGCTATTTCTGCCAATCCTAAACATCATTTTAAAGCCAAACACATGGACATCAGACTCAGCTTTGTTAGAGAAAAAGTAGAAAACAAAATAATCAGTTTAGAGTACAGGCCAGATAGTGAGATGGTAGCAGATATGATGACCAAACCTGTGCCTTCCCCTAAGCTAATTTTCTGCAGGGAGAAGTGTGGTCTGAAATTAAAGATTGACTAGAAAATAAGGGGAGTGTAGGAATTAATGGTTTTAAGTATTTTCTAGGTCTAAATAGAAACAAAGAAGCCGAGGCAGTCTACCTCTAACTTCTCTCTCCAACTCTCAAACTTGTCGGAGTCACTGAGAAATTGGAGAGGAAGCTAGAGCCATGGCTACCTAAGCTATCCTCAGGTTTACGGGAAATTTATATTAGTCTACGGATTAATTACTAAAAGGTATATGCCGGCGGCAGGATTTGATCCTGGTACCTGCCGGCCGACAGCTAGGAGATAGCCGGTAGCCTTAGCCGTTAAGTCTAGTGGTACTGATGCATAGTATATAGTACGATAATTATTTATACAGGTACACGTAGAATAATTCATTTAACTATAACTATTTACGGGATACATAGATATGGAATTGTAAAAGTACGAATTGCGGTACGGATATGAAATCAATACCGCGCATTGATTTCGGAAGCGAAACAAATACCGCGCATGTATTTATTACGGCTACGATCAAAAACGAGTTTAATCGGACGGCCGGAAATTGCGCCGAGATCGCGGAAGGAGAATTCGGCGGTTTGTGGGCAGCGCCACATCGGATGACACGTGGCGATGTAACATTGGAGCGCGGCATCTCCGAGGATTTAAGGAGCGAATCCGGATACTCCACGTGTGGACATTTAGGCCATATCGTACAATATCCGTACATAAAGTACATCGGCAGTTGTACTTTTACGTACGGAACTGAAATCTGATTGGTTCCGTACATCAGTAGATAGAGTCTGTGAGAGGGATAGGACTTAGAAAAATTAGAAGATAGGACCCTCTCTCCCAGAGAGCTTCTGTACAAAAGGTCAACTTTGACCCTCCATAACTTACTGCTCAGGGGAGCAAATTCAGAGATTCTTTTTGCTATCGACTCAGGGGAGTCTTGTCTTCACAGGGGTGAAGTTGGTCAGCGTTTTTGTCTGCCAGGGTGGCAGTTTTTTTTGCTTAAACACAAAGGGGTCAGGATTATCCTAGAGGCTTCTTGGAAGCCGTCCACTCTGAGGACTTATGGAGGTCTCAGAGTTTCAACTGTCTCTAAATCAAACTAATCGTAAGCGTACACCTGAGAGTCAAGCAATCGAAAGCGTACACTTGTCTACAAGTACGACATCGTACACACACAAATTAAACTATCGAAAACCCTAATAGATCACTTAAATATAAACATCATTATCAACTCTAATTTATTAACACATATACGACAAGAAAATGTTTCTTCAAATATTTACACCGACGCATCCACAAATCCGCGTCATAAGTGACAACTTGCTTAGTCACTTGTCAATAAGTCCACGTAGTGAACCGACATCGCATATGTACGGTCCACCTAATAATACGTCATTAAAGATAATGAGATCCCTTGAAATTATCGGCGGACGTCGTCCGCCCTCCACGTGTTGCTCGAACCACTTGCCGAAATAAATCGTACCATCCAAATCCTGTCCGTACCGAAATCACGTACTTCGTCATAAATGTCGCCTGCCAAAATTAGAGTACACCTGTCAAATAAGACGAACCGTACCGGTGGCGTCCCATTTATTAAATGTTGTTTGTCGCATTATGTTTCGTATGGCCGACGTACTTTTCAAATCCTTCGAATATTTCAGATCGAATCGCGAAGCGATCCGCCGGCCATTTCTATTTCGTATTCCGTATTTTTCGTACGCTTCTTCGCGTCACTCAATTTGTACTTTACGTCACTTTAACTTCATTTTGCTTCTACCCCAAACTTGTAAATCCATTCGTAACACCACATTACTTTCAGTATTTACGTACGCACGCAAACATGCGCACGCACGTACGAAACTGAATCTTCAAAAACAACATGACTTTGGTAGACGGATGAGACGTTTGTTAAACATGTGACATTTGGTCGACGGACAAGCATAGACCTTAGTAAAATTTTACTTTTCTTCTATGTGTGTTGTTAGCATTCTTGGATTTTTTTACTATGCTTAATTTTGCTTATTTCGCTCATTTTCTCTTTTCTCTTTTTTGTTATCCTCGATTTGACATCTTAGTGAACATTTTAGAGGTGAAACAAGTCATGTGTTGGGTATTTTGTAACTTTATCATCGTTTTTATGACTTGCTTGCAATTCGATTGCCGTGTATAAATTATATTTCACTTTAATCGATAAATGTCACACAATTAGCAGTTAACAAAGGTCTACGTTTGAATTAATATATATATATATATTTTTTTAAGACGAAAAGTTAACACATTGCAAATATCACTGCCACATGGGTACCAGTGCCACGTGGATGACATTTGCCACATGGGATCCTCTGATTGGTGCCACGTGGCCAATGTGAATAAGGCAATCTGAACCTAAACGCGTACAAAAGGGTTGCGGCAGCTATCAGTGGGCTCCTCTTTGTAGACGAAGTGGGATCTGGGGCTTTTTATAAAGTGAGAACTGTTGTTGTTGAAGGCTTTAGTCTTTGAGTAAAAATGGTTGTGAGAGAGAGACTTAGGGTACTTAGACAATTTTAGAGCCGTCTCATTACGGTATGTACCAGAAGTAGTATGGATCCGTGACGTCCACAAAGTGATCGATTGAATTGTAAAAGTACAAAATGGTTATGTACAAACGATTAATACATACCGCACGATCTAGATCATTAGTGTATTAGTGTTATGAAGGAAATTAGCTTAGAGTATTTGATGCGATATTAGGACGTATGGCAGGTGTACTATTTACGTGAAACCTACAGTACGATTACGTAATAGGAGATTTCAGCAATTTCGGACAATAACATAGGAAACAATGTGTGTTTATATTCTAGGACTTAGATAAATTCATGTACATTTGAGAAAACTAGCAAATTGCAAAAGTGATGTTTTTGTGAACTTCGGAGTTGAATATCTTTGTGCCCTTTTGAGCATTTTGTATGAGACAATTGCAAGTCGTCTACACATGTTATATTTTGGATAATATTGCAGTCTGAGTTTGTTTTGTTGAAATCATAGTATTTGGTTGTTTTGTTGAAATCATAGTATTTGGCTGTTTCTGAAAGTTGGCAATTTACAGGTGTCTTTTGAGAGCTTTTGCTATGTGTTCTATAATGGCTACTACGTCAGCTATTGCAGGTGCTGCCCCGGTTGTCATAGAACAACAGGTTACGGGCCCGCCATCAAAGATACCTATATTTGATGGAACCGAGTATATTTATTGGGCGGATATAGTGGAGTCGTATTTCATCACCGCTGGATTAATGGACGTTTTGGATGGATCACTTGCCAAATCTGATGCGAGCTGGAAGAAAAAGAATCAGCCGAAAAAGAATCAACAATGTCTTCTGATCATCAAAATGTTGATTTCTAAAGAAGTAACTATAGCCCATATTCAAATAAATGAAGCTGTAGAAATTTGGAAATTGCTTCAGAATACGTTTGTTAAAACTAATGTGCAAACTCAAATAATTACGGTTGGAAAAATCTGGGAATATCAGTATAGTGGGGGTACTATAGCAAAATATTGTAATACTTTTAGACAACTTATTTCAGAGAATGCTTGCCCAGGTGGAATATTCCTTAGTGATCAACAAGCCTTACTTTTGATGAGAGGACTTCGTGATGTTTATAAAAAAGCATTTGCAAAACTTAACCAAACCCCAAAATTAGGCTGGAATTTAGCAAGAGCAATTGAGTTAGTCCTAGATAAAGAGGACATACACATGGCACTATTGTATCACAAAATCTGTAACATTTACTAAGCAAGTTCAGAAAAATTAGTCTCAAAGAAAATTCTTTTTTCCAAACTTGATATATGTAATTATATAATGAAAAAGGGCATGCCTATATCGGAACAATTCCCATTATAAAAAAAGGCATGAAAAAACACGCATTCAGATTGTGATAGAACAAACGACGTACATTCTCGTAAAATGGAAACAAGCAGGAAGAAATTAAAATTCTATGGGCTCCATTCCCCACGTAATTTGCATATCCAAAAGAAGCTAATATAGATAGTGCCAACTCCAAGTCGATATAAACCCAGATGACCAACACCTTGAAAATCAATTCCCCAATAGAGCTTCACCTCTGTGAAATAAGACTTTCTGTGTGCTTAGTTCCACCACAGAATGCAAAGTTAGAATATGAGTTTTGGACACATTCAACCACTTTGACTTTCCCTTAGAAATGAATGCCACCCTGGTAGGTAAAAACTCTGACCGAATACACCCGTGTGAAGCTTGGACTCCCCTGAGTCCGCAGCAAAAAGAATATCTGAATTTGCTCCTCTGAGCAGATAATTATGGTTGTTCAAAAACAATGAATTTATACAGATGGCCTCTAGGAGAAAGGACTACCAAAAAATACCTAAAAATGTCGACGTCTTAAAAAAATACTCACAACCCCTATCAATTACATCTTAGACAAATCAAATCACTTTAAAATACATAACGTATACAGGTTACAATTGCCGCAGTACTTTATGTACGAAAATGTATGGCACCACTATTCGTCTGCCATATGGCAAAAAGGTGCCATATGGCAAAAAGGTCGCAGCCGTTCTGTCCCTTTCTTCTTCATTATCCTTTAGGATGGTGCCACGTGTCTTTATATTGATCTTTTGACCGGAAACCGCCAAAAGAACCATTCTGGCATAACGACACTTACCTATGTTGTCCGTTGTAATTCAACGATCAATGTTAGCCGTTCGATCCTGATGGCGCGCCCAATAATCTTTGCCGCCGTACGGCCATCGTCTTTTTTCAATTTTTGTGTTGACCGTTTGAATTTATACGGTCGTCGCCGTTCCGTGTTGACTGTTGAAATTATACAGCCGTGGTACAATCGTATGACTGTACCGTAGAAAAAAATACAGGTGTCGGTGTAATTCCTGTACGGTCCTTGTACCGCATCGTCATAATGTGACATTTATCACATCCAGACTTGTCATCTTGCTTTCTGGAGATCTCACAATCCTCGTAGATCTTGCCACGTGTCATCCGGAGTGGCGGTGCCGAAAAACGCCAAGTCGCCCACTCCGAAATTCCGGCTCACACCATGTCCGTCGATACAAATCGGATATTTATCCAGACCCTCAAAAAATGAAATGTCATTTTTTGAATTCCGTGCGGTCCGAATTTCGTGCGGTCTAAATCCTCCATGTACAGTCTGTCCCGTAATTTGTTAAATGAGACATACAACAACGAATATATTTATATATTTATCGTACCTTGTATACTCATGCACTAGTCCTAGATTATAGGATAAACCTAACGGCTGTTGAAAACTTGACGGTACGGTAGGTACCACGGTCATCTCCTGTGTCCGACAAATCCTTTTTGGGTAAACCTACGAAATCTACCTCCTGCCTCTGTAGAGAGCCTAGGCAGCCATGGCTCTATCTCCCAATCTAGCCTTAAGTGACTACAACAAGTGTGGGGGCTTGGAGAAAGGAGATAGGGGCAGACTACCTCTGCCTTTTTCTATCCAAATACAGACCTAGAAAATACACAGATATCAATAGAAATAAGCCTAGGCAGCCATGGCTTTATATCCCTATCCAGACAAGTGTGGGGGTTTGGAGAAGGGAGATAGAGAGACTGCCTATGCCTTTTTCTATCCTAATACAGACCTAGAAAATACACGAATATCAACAAAAATAAGCCTAGGCAGACATGGTTGTATCTCCCTATCTAGACAAGTGTGGGGGTTTAGAGAAGGGAGATAGAGGCAAGCTGCCTCTGCCTTTTTCTGTTAGTTTTTAAAATGGGTTTCGTGCGTACGTGACATATCGTGCGTACAGAATGTTTCGTGAGTGAAGTACTTCGATGCTTCGATAGCTTGATAATCAACAAAAACTCATCGGTTGGATGGGAGGAGAAGAACGATGAGTGTTTGCTGATTATCAAGATATCCTTAACGAGGAACTTGTAATGACTTACCTTGGTCTAGAAAGTGCAGCTGAATGCTGAATTATGGAAGAGCTTAGAATGTGTATATCAAATGACTTCTGTGTATCATTAGATGAGTAATGTTACAAAAATAGTTGAGTATAAGTATGATGGAGGTAGTATGTTGGATTATTGTATTGGCATACAAATGTTTGCGGAAAATGATATTGCAGGAGGAAGCTTTATAAATACTCCAAAGGCTTACATGTTAATGAAAGGATTACCTTAGGAATATAGGTGTGCTTTAGATAGATTAAGACAAGTTGATAAAAGGGATTAGAATGTACCATTAGCAGTCAGGTGTGTTTTAGAGGAAGAGGCTAAGAACAAGGCTCTAAAGATTAAGAGGAATTTTCAAGGTGTCATATCACAGTTCTAGAGAAATAAGAAAATTTGTAAGGTAGAAAATTGTTTTTACTGTAATGATTTAGGGCATACTTTCAAGGTATGTCCGCTATATAAAAAGTGCATGAGTCACAGGAACTTTCAGAAAGGGATGGGATGACAAGCGAGTTCGATCCCCTAAACGAACGGTTACACTTCCCGTCGATGAATTTGTATACTTGCCGATTGTTACTCTTCGAGATGTAGAACATGAGGGAGGAAAAGAAAAATTTGGTGTCACCGGAAATGAAGTGAAGAAAGAGGTGACAGAAAATGAGTATGCTTTTGTCACATTTTTTAACGACAGACTGGTGAGTGATAAAGTTTCGCAGGAGGAAGAGGTTATTGAAGTAGGAATACTACGAGGAAGTGAAGGGGATTTGGAAGTTGAAACAGAATATAATTTGCAGGAGGAGATGAATACACTTAGTGAGGGAGAAAAGAAAAGTGTTCAGGAAAG
This sequence comes from Zygnema cylindricum, assembly GCA_037447655.1. Taxonomy (NCBI): domain Eukaryota; kingdom Viridiplantae; phylum Streptophyta; class Zygnematophyceae; order Zygnematales; family Zygnemataceae; genus Zygnema; species Zygnema cylindricum. The sequence continues at coordinate 43,951 of JBBHKE010002417.1, read as the reverse complement.
TGGAGTAAGTGAAGATGTTTATAATACGGAAGAAGAAAATAAAATTGCGAAAATGAAAATAACATTAAAATTCAGTTAAAAACAAAGAAAGGAAATAGAATTCAAAGGATGAATCGTAGAGGAAAACGTATTCCGAAAGTGGTCAAAAGGAGACGGCGTGAAAAGTAACTCTACGGAAGTGACTACCATTAACAATCGGTAATATTCGTGCAATTTTGATTTTTGGTTTTTGATTGGTCTACAATTGATTGAAAAATAGAGTTTTATTTTGAGGAATTAGAAAGAGGCAGCGGAAGCGATGGTGTGTCTAAGAAGGACGAATTTTTGGAAGAGATGGCGGTAGGGAGCTGGAGCAGGGGAGACGTTGAACACATGCTGCTATACTGCTATGTGACATTGCTATGCTGCTATGTTGCTATTCTGCTATGCTGCTATGTGGCATTGCTATGCTGCTATGTTGCTATACTGCGATAATGCCTTAATCTGACACCGCAATTATAGTAGCCATCATGCTTTTAAGTTTATTCTGGATGCACGAAACTAGATTTTTGGAGGAGTGTTAGTTTTTAAAATGTGTTTCGTACGTACGCGACATATCGTGCGTACATAATGTTTCGTGAGTGAAGTACGTGGTTTAGAATTGTTATGATATCGAGATTTATAGTGGAGGTTCGAATGGATTTGCAAATTGGGGAGTATTGATACTAAGTGTTTTGGGATGTACGGAATTAATTGAATGACCGTTGAACAAAAGGGAAGAATGGAGGAATGTGGACTCAGTGGCTAAGAGAGTCTAAAGGTTTGGGGGAGTGTTGGTTTTAGGAAACCTTTAGTCCTCTCTGTATCACATTACTACTATGCTGCCATGCTGGGCTGGTCACACCGTAGCCATAGCAGCATGTATGGAAAAGATATTGTGCTGCCATGCTGCGCTAGTCACATCGCAGTCATAGCAGCTTGTGTACTAAGTACTAAGTGTATTGAGACGTAAGTCAAATGAACGGCGGATCGCGAAGCGATCCGATTTGGAATATTGCTGAAAGGTAAACTGCAAGTACGAATCATAATGATGACGAAAGGGATTCAAACTTGAAGTTGCGTGAGAGGTAGTGAGTGGAAAGGACGCCACGTGTACGGATTAATTTTGGTGAGGTGGCATCAGTTCGTCAAGTGATTGTGTGACCGTGTGACACGACATCAAGTATGCGGAAAAAGAGCTACGGACGGCGGCGCCGTCAGTTTGGTGAGGGACGTCCGTCACAAGATACTTATTTTGGACGGTCCCGATTCGATTGACGGAATTAGAAAGACTTGTAAATATTTAACGATGTTTTGTCATGTGTATTAATTAATAGTGTAGGTTTCAGGTACACTCACATTAATAGAGGTAGTTGATTGATTACGTACGGCTGGTATGCCTCCGTATAGTTAGTAGTAAGCTGTAGTGTATATTTGTAGGACTTAGTCATTTTTAGACTTAGGAACTTTTTGGACATAAACTTTTTCTGCTCCTTTTTGGGATTTTCATCTGAGAATTGCTCTCAGTTTAATTGGCAGAATTATCTGAAATTCTACATGTGTGTTCCACCTTGTGTTGGAAATATTGTGAAAAATTTGCAGACCTATTGTGTGTCTGATTTGCTTGGAGCTTCATTGTGAAGTTGGTCAGATTTATCAAAGTTCTGGCAGGCTATTTTTCTGCAACTTTGGCTGATTGTTGTGATTATTTGGTTTTATATTATTATATGAAATTTGGTGGGAATACTTAGTGGGCTAGAAACTATCAGGTTGAGTAGTTTCAGCTTGGTTTGGTTATTCTGTAGAATTTTGAGTGGAATCAAATTAGGCTGTTTTGGGGTAGTCTGTGGTGCTTCCGAGGGTACATTCATGGCTGAAAATGGCTATGAACAACATTTTATACCCCTAATACAGACATAGAAAAGACAGAAATATAAACATAAATAACTTTCGACCTTTGTCAAAATCAACTGCCTTCTCCACTACAACTAAGCCGCAAGAGGAAAAAATTGTCAAGTTTCCACAGACATCTTACAAAGTGCCTTTTGCCTTAACGAATAGAACAGAAGGAGACCTTGATTACAGATTGGTTATGGATACGAGTTCATCTCAACATATGTATTGGAATCGCGCATACTTCGACAATCTTCAATCTATTCCACAAAGGAAAATATATTATGCCGTGGTGAGAGTGTTACTTCTAATGCCAAAAGGAGAAGTAACACTTATGGTGGACATTGATTGGCAACCAGCATCACGGACACTTCATGATGTGCTCTATGTTCCCGAAATCAAAATGAATCTTTTTTCAACATCGTTAGCTGAGAGCAAAGGCTTTGAAATTCTGCTCAAAAATGGAAAACAGATAGGCAGCAAGAATGGTAGAATAGCTGTTACAGGCACTAGAGGTTCCAATAAGATGTATAGGCTTGATTTGGCTGAAATGAATAAAAAAGATGTTGTTTGTACTCTACTCGGCTGTTGTTTCTGAAAATAATTTGTGGCACAAAAGGGTAAGCCATGTGCATTTTCATAGTCTTGCAAGGATGGTTAAAAAGGGAATTATTGAAGGTATGAAACTAACTAAACAGGAAAACAAATTTTGTGACAGATGTGCTCTCGGAAAAATTCACAAAATGCCTTTTCCTTCCGAAATTAGTCATAAGTCCACCAAAGTATTAGAACTCATCCATTCTGATGTGTGGGGACCATCCCCAATTCTTTCTGCAGGTGGGCTCAAGTACATAGTCACATTTAAAGATGATTTCACCAGGTTTACAAAAGTATACTTTATGAAAGAGATGAGTGAGGTCTTTTCTCACTTGAATACTTTTCGAGCTTGGAGCGAGAAACTCCACGGATCCTCTATTTCGACTCTTACATCGGATAATGGCGGCGAATATAAGTCAACCGAATTTATCAATGATCTAAAGGACAATGGCATCAGTCATCACTTATTTGTTCCATACTCACCTGAACATAATGGAGTTGCAAAACTACTCAATAGAACATTAATTGAAAGTGGCCAATCAATGTTAGCCGATAAAGGAATGGATATTAAATTCTGGGCTAAAGCAATGCATTGTGCAACATATATTAAAAATAGAATAGAATCTCGATCTATAAAGGGAAGAACTCCCTATGAAATTAGGAGAGGACACAAGCCAAATGTCAGCCACTATAGAGTTTTTGGCAGTAGAGTATTTATCTTAGATAATACATACATGTGGAAAATGGATCAAAAGGCTTACCACGCACACTAGTACGTTATGATGATCCGTCTAAAGGGTATAGAGTATATCTACCCAATAATAGACTTTTTGTTGCTAAAAACATTATGGTCAAAGATGAAGCACAATCCATAGATGTCTTCAATTTGACCAATGACGAGAAAAAAAGAAAAGAAGAAGAATATGTAATCATGGATTATAAGTTATTTAAAGAGAAGGCTAACCCTCCCAAAGCCCCACTAACTCCTAATGTAACATCTCATGACCAAATGGTGGTGGACACAGCTGGAGAAGAATTTGTCAGACGTGCTTCAAACACAAGCAGGGATCCGTCAATTCCAGCCTCAGAATTTTTGGGGGGAAGACGAACGAGCAACTGAACAAGAACACCGAGCACTCGGATAATTAAAGCCAGAAGTCTATATGCACTATCACTAACTACAGGAAAGCCTCTCACCATTAAAGAAGCTTTCTCAATTCCCAAAGAAGAGCATTGGATTTCAGCCGCAAATGAGGAGGTGAAATCCATAATGGAGGCCCAAACATAGGAGCTGGTAGAGCTTCCTCCCAATAGAAAAGCTATCTGTAGCAAATGGGTTTTCAAAGTCAAATTAAACTTGGACAATACGATCGAACGTTACAAAGCTCCGCTTGTCGCCAAGGGCTACAACCAGAAGGAGGAGATTGATTTCGAAGAAACCTTCTCTCCGGTTGTCCGGTTTCCGACGGTAAGGACACTTTTAACACTTGCAGCAATAGAGGATATGGAGCTGCACCAAATGGATGTGAAGATGACGTTTCTACATGGAGATCTCTATGAGGTAATCTATATGAAACAACCGGAAAATATGTTGAAGTTGGAAAAGAAAACCTTGTCTGCAAATTACTAAAATCACTTTATAGGCTCAAACAAGCCCCACGTCAGTGGAATTTAAAATTAGATGAGATTCTAACTAGTATAGGATTTACTAGGATTAGTTCAGATCACTCAGATCACTCAGTTTACATATTGGAAGGAAAAGATAGGATTAGTTCAGTTTACATATTGGAAAGAGAAGATGGAACTGTAATCATTGCTGTTTATGTAGATGACTTACTTCTCATAGGTCAAACTATTGCAGGCGTCAACAAGGTGAAATTAGCCCACAAATCCCGATTTGGAATGAAGGATTTGGGGGAAGCAAAGTACATTTGCGGAATTCAGGTTGAAGGGACAGGAAAAATAGAACTATAAAACTCACCCAAAAAGAAGCGATAGGACACATGTTAGGAAAATTTGAGATGGCACATGTAAAGGGAAGTGTAACTCCTATGGAAGTCAGACAAAAATTAGAGGGAAGAGAAATTCATGGTGGAATTATTGTGGAAGACTGTCTAAAGATAGGGGAGGCTAAATTTCTGTCTAAAATTCCTTGCAGACAAATAGTATGGAGTTTAATCAATTTTATAAATTGAACGAGGCCCGATATAGCTGCACCGATAGGAGTGTTGAGTCCAAGTCTGCAGAATCCTAAGAAGTCAAATTCGGAAGCAGCAAAAAGACTGTTGAGATATCCTACAAGTACAAGAAATCTCAAGCTTACTCTCGGTGGGAGCGAAGTCAAGCTGAATACATTGAGTGATGCCAGCTACGACGGCATGCCTAGCCGAAGGTCAACTACAGGCTTCGTATTACAGATCGGAAACGGAACATGCTGCTGGAGCAGTAAACTTCAAAAGGTAACTGCTCAATCGACAATGGAATCAGAATATATGGCTACAAGCTCAGCCGTGAAGGAACTTCTATGGGTTCGGTCACTTCTTCAAGAATTTTGGTTTATGCAATCCGGCCCTCAAATTCTGTGTTGTGATAACCAGGCAGCAGTTGCCATTGCGTCCAATCCCAATCATCATTTTAAGAGTAGGCTGTAAGAAATACCATCGAGATGGTATGCAGCGAAAGATAAATAAAAACACACAAAAAGGTGGCTGAAGCCTTTTTACAGGCTTTTCCCTTTCCTCTCACTCTTCCCTCTTTACTATATCTATCCCAAGATATTGTAAACTGTAATTATGATCCAAAGCTAAGTTAATAATTAAATTATGCAACTACACAATCAACTTAAATAACAACCTAACTAACGTGAAACTTAAACAACAACCTAAATAACGTGCAGTCCACGAAAAGCGAAGAGGTAAAGGTCGCGTCACTTGAAGTGAAACTTGAAGGAAGAAAAAAGCGCGTTGAAGAGTGTTGCGTGCTTTTCTCATGTGAGAAGAGAAGAGAAGGAACATTTAGTTTCATGCGCCGTATAATACCAAACTTCGTATAATTCCTTTGGTGCGATGTACGCCACGAAACTTCAAACAATAACTTTCGTGCGCTGTGCACGCACCAAACGCCAAACGTACACACTCCAATCGTATGGTACCTTACTGAACCGAGCAATTTTCGCGCTACGGAAAAACGGTGAGAGCGGTGAGAGGATGCGGCGCACGCGTCCACGTCGCCCCTCTTTCATTCCGTTTTACGACGCGCCGGGCCTCGCGGACGTTGTGTGTATAAATATGTTCAGGGTTTTATTCTCATTCGTGTTTTTTTTTTATTAAAAAATAAACACCACCACCCAAAAACCCTAAGGTTAAATGTAAGGTACTCGAGCGGTATCTTGCGATCGGTGAGAATAACGCCATTGGTGTCGCGTTGCAAAACACTGTATACCATGAATTGCAATTAGCGTGAATGTTTTTTTTGCTAATTTAAACATATTTTCTTCGTACACACAAGCTGGATTGTGGAGTTGACGGTTGTGATTGAAAGGTAAGATTCTCACCTTTCAAATGGCGGTCTCAAATTGAAAATTGCACGAATGTGTAAGGTGAAAATATGTATTAAGTGGCCGAAAATGTAGTAACACTAATAGCAATACACGATATAGTGAAGGTTGGAGGAGTGAAGGAGAGGCAAGGTGAGCGAGGTGAGACAGGACAAGTTGCAATGGAGCTTTCAAAATTTTTCCATCTTTACGAGAAATGGCATTGAAACCTTAGGGACATCTATGTAGAAACTAATGGTTTTTATTAGTATTTTCTAGGTCTGAAAAGAAATATTGAAGCCGAGGCAGTCTATCTCTAACTTCTCTCTCCAACTCTCAAACTTGTCGCAGTCACTGAGAAATTGGAGAGGAAGCTAGAGCCATGGCTACCTTGGCTATCCTGAGGTTTACGGGAATTTTATATTAGGGTTTATTTATTTAAAAGGTATGTGCCGGCGGCAGGATTTGATCCTTGTACCTATCGGCCGGCAGACAGGAAATAGCCGGTAGCCTTAGCCGTTAAGTCTAGCAGTAGTGTTACGTACTATATAGTTTGATATTTATTTAAATATGTATACGTACGATAAATCATTTAACTGTTATGGATTACGGGATACATAGATCCAGTAGTATATAATGTACGAATTACAGTACGGACTAAAAATCAATACCGCGCATTTGTTTCGTAAGTGAAGCAAATACCGCGCATGTATTTATTACGGCTACGATTAAATCCGAATTTAATCGGACGGCCGAGATTAGCGCCGAGATCGCGGAGGAAGATTTCGGTGGTTTGTGGCCATCGCCACATCGGATGACGCGTGGCGAAATTCCGTTGGATCGTGGAATCTCCGGAGATTATGGCACCGAATCCGGATTTGACATGTGTCGACATTTAGGCCATGTCGTACAATGTCCGTACATAAAGTACACCGGCAGCTGTACTTCTGCGTACGGAACTCAATTCTGATTGGTTCCGTACATCAGTAGATAGAGTCTGTGAGAGAGATAGGACTTAGAAAAATTAGAAGATAGGACCCCCTCTCCCAGAGAGCTTCTGTACAAAAGGTCAACTTTGACCAGCAAAACTTACTGCTCAGGGGAGCAAATTCAGAGATTCTTTTTGCTACCGACTCAAGGGAGTCTTGCCTTCACAGGGGTGCAGGTGGTCAGGGTTTTTGTCTGCCAGGGTGGCAGTTATTTTTGCTGAAACACAAAGGGGTCAGGATTATCCTAGAGGCTTCTTGGAAGCTGTCTACTCTGAGGACTTATGGAGGTCTCAGAGTTTCAGGTTATGGGCCCACCCTCTAGGGTACCAATCTTTAATGGAACTAGCTTCATATATTGGGAAAGTATGATGATAGGAGCTCTATGCGAAAAAATGTTTTGGGGGATAGTGAGTGGACGGTTGGGGCGTCCATCAAGTCTTGGAATTCCTCCAAGGTTTGGAGGAACCAGATTCACCTGGAAAGAGGACCCATCTTCAACGGAGGAAACAAAAGAAGGAGAGGTGGTGGACAAAGGAAAGGAGAAGGAGACGACCACACCAATAGCAACTGGTTCGACATTCATGTCACCTATTCCGAGGAACGAGGAGAATGATACTGAAACCTGGGACTTCAACATTATGGCGGCAAAGCACTTCATCCTACGCCATTTCACTCAAGGACTTGCATGTCCTCATTTGCAGGTAGAAAGAGCATCCGATCTTTGGATGGCTCTCATAGAGATGTACCAAAGTGGTACGATTCAGCAACAACAGTTGGCTGATCAGAAAGTTAAGGAGTATGTATACAAAGGGGGAAATATGTTGGATTTTTGCAATGAGCTTGCTACACTCTTCATGGAGCTAGAGAGTGCGGGAAAAGATTTTAGTGAAAAAGAAAAGGTTAAATGTTTACTGATGAAGTTTCCTGATGAGTTCGTGAACATAGTTTACCGTGTGCAGGACTTGCCTGACTCAAGGTGGATATGGAACTCAGTGGTAGGGATGATTCTCGTTCAAGAGAATACAATTGAGATCCGAAGGGGAGGAAAGAGTGGCCAAGCCTTGGCAACAGCGACTGATTGGAGGAACAGGGATTCCCGAAAACCGGTCGGAAACTATGGGGGTAGGGAGCAAAAAAAACAAGCCGATGAGTTCGAACCAAGGGCTCCCAAAGGTCTATGTCATTTTTGTAAGAAACTGGGGAACTATATGGCAGAGTGCACTAAGCTAACCGAGCTTTGATTAAAGGAGGGGCAGATCGGTGGTACCCCGAGAGGAAAGAAAAAGGCCCTTCTCACACAGGTACTTGAGGCTAAATCCGAGGACGAGGACGATGAGCTCCTTTTGGATGAGGAGTTGGAGGCGAAAAATGAGGTCGAAATTCCACGAAGGCAGAAATGTGCTTACGGTGGATTGAAAGGTGAAGCAGGTTGGATTGTAGATTCAGGTGCCTCCATGCACATGTGTAAGGATAGACACCTGTTCACTAAGATAAGAAAGATTCCCACCGTAGAGATAGAGTACGGGGATGGGAGGATAGTCACCACTACTCTTGTAGGATCGGTAGATCTAAAAGTGTTAGTAAAAGGAAAGACATCCATATTAACATTCTCCGATGGATTGTTTATTCCGGAGCTGAACAAAAATCTTATCTCTACATCAGTTTAAGATGATAAGGGTTTTTTCACTAGCACTAGGGAAGGAGTTTTTACTGCTAGCTTTGAGGAGGATGTCTATTTCATTGCTGAGAAAGGTAACCATGGGATGTTTAGGCTGATCTTAAGTAATGAAAAGAAGAAACTTTATTATGCTGGTGTTCATGATATTATGATGTGGCATTAGAGGCTTTGGCATGTGAATCTAGATAAGTTAAGAGAGATGAAAAAGATGGGAGTGGTGGAAGGGATTCAGTTAAGTGAGAGTGATGATATAAGTGATTGTACTGGATGTGCTCAAGGTAAAGCACACAGATTACCCTTACCTAAGTCAGCCACCTATAAGGGAGAAAAATTTCTAGATCTAGTACACACAGATATTTGGGGACCGGCTAAAGTGCCCTCACCGGGGGGGAAGAGATTTATGATGACTATAACTTATGATTGGTCTCGGTATTCCCGGGTATATTTTTTGAAAAACAAGTCCGAAGCTGAGGATTGTTTTAGACAATATAAAGCATGGAGCGAAAAACTCCATGAAACTCCAATCAAGAGAGTAAGGAGTGACAATGGTGGAGAGTATACTTCTTACCAGTTTGAGGATTTTCTGAGGGAAGATGGGGTTCAACACCAAAAGACAGTTCCAAAAAATCCGGAACAGAATGGGGTAGCTGAAAGGTTAAATAGAACACTAAGTGATAGTGCTAGAAGTATGTTGTCAGATAAAAAGATAGGAAAAAGGTTTTGGGCAGAAGCAATGAACTGTGCTAATTACCTCAAGAATAGAGTTCTTACTTCAGCTATAAAAGATCAAACACCTTATGAGAGATGGACAGGCCGGAAACCAGACATATCTCACTTAAAGGTTTTCGGCAGTCAAGTGTTCAGTCTAGATAATGATCGGTCCAATTGGAAGCTAGATCCTAAAGGAAAACCGGGATACTTATTAGGATATGATGAAGATGTTAAAGGATATAGAGTTTATGATCTAAAAAGGGAAGATATAATCTTAGTAAAGCATCTAGTAGTTATGGATGAAGGAAAGTCTGTGGATCCCTTCAAATATACGAAGTCAGTAAAAATCAGATTTGAGTCAGAAAATTCTGATGACTTTGAGCTTCCTAACCATCCAAGTTTTAGAGAAGATGACATTCTTGCAGGAACAAATCAGACCGAAAAGGACTCGGCTGTGGAAACTCCAGTGACAACTCTACTCGAAGCGGAAAATGTGGTGGAAATTGATTCGGAATCAAGGGATAGGGGAGAAGCCGAGTTTGTTCGAAAGAATCCACGAGAACCATCTATTCCAGCCTCAGATTTTGAGGGGGGGAGGAGAAGTAGCAAAAGAGTGCAAGAAAAACAGGTTAATAACAAGGTAACTAAACTATCTCATCAAGATGAACCTCAAACTTATGGAGAGGCGATGACTTGTCAAAAAAGAAACCGGTGAAAGACAGCCATCAATGAGGAGATGGCTTCAATCATGGCAGCCGATACTTGGGAGCTGGTGGACTGTCCACCTAACGGAAAACCAATCGATTGTAAGTGGGTTTTCAAATTAAAACTGAACCCAGATAACACAATCGAGCGCTACAAGGCCAGATTAGTGGCAAAGGGATTTACACAAAAGGAAGGAATTGACTACGAGAAAACCTTTGCCCCGGTGGTCAGATTTCCCTCCGTCCGCATACTTCTCAGTTTAGCAGCGGCGGAAGACATGGAAGTGCATCAGATGGACATCAAGACAACCTTTTTGCATGGAGAATTGGAAGAGGAGATCTTCATGCGACAACCCGAAGGTTTTGTGGAGGAAGGAGAGGAGAGTAAGGTATGCCGGCTGATTAAATCTCTTTATGGTTTGAAACAAGCACCTCGACAATGGAATAAGAAGCTTGATGAGTTTCTTACCGGTCTGGGATATATTCGGATCAGCTCAGATCACTCAATCTATGTTTTTGAAGATGAGGAAGGTTTGATATTTATTGCAATTTATGTTGATGATTTGCTTGTATTAAGTAAATCAATGGAAAAAATTAACAAACTGAAAACCGATCTTAAGGGGAGATTTGAAATGAAGGATATGGGAGAAGCAAGATATATTTTGGGAATTCAAGTAGAGAGAGACCGAAAAAGGAAAAATATAAGACTGACTCAAAATGAAGCAATAGGGAACATGCTTGAAAAATTTCAAATGGATAAAGCTAATAGTTGTACAACTCCAATGGAGTTGAAGAAGGGAAGTGAGGGGAGTTAGGAAGAACGAGTCATAGTCTTAGACGAGGAATTATCTCCAAATGAACAGAAGTTCATGCAGACTATTCCTTACAGGCAAGTAGTGGGAAGTCTAATCTATTTTATGAATTGTACCCGGCCGGATTTAGCTGCAGCAGTAGGAGTGCTGAGTAGAAGTCTAAATGTTCCCACTAAGAAGGATTGGGAGGCAGCTAAGAGAGTCCTTAGATATTTGGTAGGAGCTAGGGATCTATGGTTGCATTTGGGTGGGGAGAATACTGACATCACTACTTGGAGTGATGCTTGTTATGGTGATGCTCCGATGAGGAGATGCACTTCTGGATATGTATTATATGTGGGTGATGGGGCTTGCTGTTGGAGTAGCAAACAGCAAAAGGTTATTGCTCAGTCCACCATGGAGGCTGAGTATATGGCCTCTTGCTCTGCTGTAAAAGAATTGATGTGGGTTAAGTCTTTGCTTGGTGAGCTTGGTCACCTTAAGAGTGGTGTGCAGATAATATTTTGTGATAATCAGGCAGCAATCGCTATTTCTGCCAATCCTAAACATCATTTTAAAGCCAAACACATGGACATCAGACTCAGCTTTGTTAGAGAGAAAGTAGAAAACAAAATAATCAGTTTAGAGTACAGACCAGATAGTGAGATGGTAGCAGATATGATGACCAAACCTGTGCCTTCCCCTAAGCTAATTTTTTGCAGGGAGAAGTGTGGTCTGAAATTAAAGATTGACTAGAAAATAAGGGGAGTGTAGAAACTAATGGTTTTTATTAGTATTTTCTAGGTCTGAAAAGAAATATAGAAATCGAGGCAGTCTATCTCTAACTTCTCTCTCCAACTCTCAAACTTGTCGCAGTCACTGAGAAATTGGAGAGGAAGCTAGAGCCATGGCTACCTTGGCTATCTTGAGGTTTACGGGAATTTTATATTAGGGTTTATTTATTTAAAAGGTATGTGCTGGCGGCAGGATTTGATCCTTGTACCTACCGGCCGGCAGACAGGAAATAGCCGGTAGCCTTAGCCGTTAAGTCTAGCAGTAGTGTTACGTACTATATAGTTTGATATTTATTTAAATATGTATACGTACGATAAATCATTTAACTGTTATGGATTACGGGATACATAGATCCAGTAGTATATAATGTACGAATTACGGTACGGACTAAAAATTAATACCGCGCATTGTTTCGTAAGTGAAGCAAATACCGCGCATGTATTTATTACGGCTACGATTAAATCCGAATTTAATCAGACGGCCGGGATTAGCACCGAGATCGCGGAGGAAGATTTCGGCGGTTTGTGGCCATCGCCACATCGGATGACGCGTGGCGAAATTCCGTTGGATCGTGGAATCTCCGGAGAATATGGCACCGAATCCGGATTTGACATGTGTCGACATTTAGGCCATGTTGTACATTGTCCGTACCTAAAGTACACCGGCAGCTGTACTTTTGCGTACGGAACTCAATTCTGATTGGTTCCGTACATCAGTAGATAGAGTCTGTGAGAGAGATAGGACTTAGAAAAATTAGAAGATAGGACCCCCTCTCCCAGAGAGCTTCTGTACAAAAGGTCAACTTTGACGAAGCATAACTTACTGCTCAGGGGAGCAAATTCAGAGATTCTTTTTGCTACCGACTCAAGGGAGTCTTGCCTTCACAAGGGTACAGGTGGTGAGGGTTTTTGTCTACCAGGGTGGCATTTATTTTGCTGAAACACAAAGGGGTCAGGATTATCCTAGAGGCTTCTTGGAAGCTGTCTACTCTGAGGACTTATGGAGGTCTCAGAGTTTCAATCTACAAAGAAAAACCATACAAGATGCATGCGAACAAAAAGAAAGAACCGTTTAATTTTATTTGTCATCAAAAACTTTTGACAGTTTTGTACACGTGCAAATCTGTTTTCTATTTGTGAAAGTGGTGCTACTTCATTTAAAATACAACGTACATGTGTTTTTCAATAAGTTTTAAGATGATGTTACTATAGGTAAAAGAAACACAAAACGACAACTTGTCGTACATCCTAAGTTCGAAGATGATGCAAATTTTACTCTAAAATTTTGTGATTTCTTCGTACGGGTGGAAGGATGCGTCGCCATGTGCCTAAGTTAAGTTTTTTTTTTTTCGGTTTCCTGTAAAACATAGAGCTGTACCGCGTAAGTTTCAATCGTACAAAAAAATAGAAAAAACGAGAAACATATTTTGCGTCATCATCGAATTTAAGATGTACTATATGTTGTTGTCTTGTGTTCTTTGACCCACGGCAACGCCAAAAAACATCATCTTCAAACTTTTCTTTAAAAAACAAGGAAGATGTGTTTTAAAACAAAGTAGATGCAAAAAAAAAACAGGAACACGTATTAGCACGTGTAAGAATTTTTATACAAGTTTCAAAGGAATTTAATCGAAAACGAGGGGTACACTATTCGTTATATTTTGTTCGTTTGTGTTCTAGTATGACCAGGCAAAGAATACAATTTGTAAAGTTTTGTTGGTTTACGCCGGGTACGGATATTATTTCACTAGAGGTCTTAAGATTTTGATGCCATTTCACCTTGAGCAGAGAAGCGACGCAAAGGCAAAATGCATTTTCTTCAACTTTGAAACGGCACACGTTGGAAGGCTGTACATCTATAATGTCACGAAAACGCAGGCAACGTCACAAGCACCTACAAAAAATAACGTGCGTCATCACAAATTGTAGGCGTTGACAGTCGTCACGAGCATTGTCAACGTATACAATCGTCATATGCTTAAGTAACTATGTTGTTGTTACACATAGGGATACAAAAAATCCGGGTCTGCCGGATCTTCGCTAAAAAACAAAGTTATTTCTCTAAGTTTCAAGTACATAGAGACGCACCCTAACTTTAGTAATACGGCGCGAAGTTTTTGAGTAAATCGATATAATAAAACCATTGCTTAGCCACAGTGGGCCGTACCCTTATGTTGAGGTCCGGACGACTTCGAATGTTAAAATGTGCGAAGTTGGTAGACGGGTGAGACATTTACTAAATATTTGACATTGGTCCACGAACGAGACATTTGGTCGAGACGAGCATAGACCATCATTTGTGTGACATTGGTAGGTCCTTTTAACTGCTAATTGTGTGACACTGATTGATTAATGTGAAAAATAGTTTGTACACGGCAATCGAATTGCAAGTAAGTAAAAAAACTATGATAAATTTCAAAAACACCCAACACATGACTTGTTTTGTATTTAAAATGTTCACTCCGATGTCGAATGGAGGAGAAGAATAAAGAGAAAAGAGAAAGAGCAAAGCAAGTAGAATTAAACAAGGAATGCTAACCCCACACAATGTCGACACGAAATCTTTTACCATTTAGCATTTGAATATATTCTCTTTTTGTTTTAAGACGAAAAGTTGACACATTGCGAATAACCTCATTGTAGCTATCAACGCCATATGGGTACCGGTGCCACGTGGATGACATTTGCCACGTGGGATCTTTTGTTTTGAAAAGTTTGTATCGTGTGTACGCAACATTTTGTGAGCTTGCGATAGTTCGTGCGTAATGAAATTTCATGTGGAGGTTCAAATGGATTCGCATTGGGGGAGCGAACGTACGGAAGAAACTAAAGTGACGTAAGGGACTCGGTTAGTGGCGTGAATAATCATTGAGAAATGGACGGCGGATCGCGAAGCAATCCGCAATGGAATGAACGAAATGTTGAAATCTACGCCGCCGATACGGGGCAGCTGCGACGCAGACAAGACAACGCAGTTGCGGTTATTTTGGATATTATCCGTACGGACAACGCAGCTGTCGCAGCTGTGGATAATATGAATATGATCTGGTACGGGACAACGAAATTGTTGTATGAATCAAGTCGGCGGCCGAAGTTTCATAATAAGATCTAAAGTAACTAAGCAAGTTGACATCTAGTATGCTAATTTTGCGAAAGTGTCGGTGTAAATTTTCTGTACAACAAAGGTTTGTCTTTTTGCTAATTAGTTTATTAGTGTAGATTTGTTCATTCTCGCATACCTCCAATTATTCGGGTATACTGACAATAGTTGAGGTTGATGGTAGATACCGTACGGCTAGTATGCCTCCGTACATTCAGTAGTGAACTCTTTGAGTATAACTTGTAGGACTTAGATTATTTCCAGTATCACTGTCAAGTTTATCAAAGCAACGACAGTCTATTTTTTGCAACTTTGACCTGTTGATGTGATCACTCTGTTTGATACTTTCATGTGAAACTTTGTGAAGTTATTTTATGATATAGATTCTATATGTGTGTGCTGTTTCTGTTTAATTTGTTCATTGTGGAGTAATATGTGTTGTCTAAAACAGAGCTGTTTTGGGGGTAGTCTGTGGTGCTTCCGAGAGTAATCTATGGTTGAAAAAGGCTATGGACAACAGGTTATGGGGCCACATCCATGTTCACCTATATTTTATGGATCCAAATATCACTTCTGGAAGAGTGTGCTCGAGAGCTAATTCGAGATGATGGAGCTAATGAATGTGGTGGAAGGTACTTTGGCCGAAACATCAAATCGATGAAAAAAGGAAAATCATGAGTGTCTAAGGGTTATCAAGAACTCCTTGACGGAGGATTTTGTAATGACATACATAAGTTTTAAAAGGGCAGCTGAATTATGGAATTGCTTAGAATGTACGTATGCAAAGACATCTTTATATCATTGGCTTAGTAGTGTTACCAAAATAGAAGAATATCAGTATGTAGGAGGCAGTATGGAGAAACACTGCATTGACTTACAAGTATTATTTGCAGAAAATGATTTGGCAAGAGGAAACTTTACAAATGCTCAACAAGCTCTCTTATTAATAAGAACCCTACCTAACGAATATAAGAGTGAATTAGATAAATTAACTTTAATTGATAAAAAGGATTGGAGCTTAACTGTAGCCCGACGAGTTGTTCTAGATGAAGAGGCTAATAGAAAGGTCTTATAATGTGAAAGGAATATAAAGGAATTTAATTCTCAGTTTCAGAAAAATAAAAGTAATAGTGAGTTCGGTGATCAACCTAAAAATATTGTTTACTGTAATGATTTAGGACATATCTTCAGGGTATGTCCATCGTATACAAGTGCGTGTGTTACTGGGAGTTTCAGAGATGGATGGGACAACAACCTAGTTCGATCCTCAACAAGAAGGGAATCAAGTGTTTTAGTGAGTGAAAGACAAGACTAGACTGGATTTATTTACTTACCGATATTTTATGATGTTCGGAATGAGGTGAAAAAGGTTACAGAAAAGGATTTGGTTAATATCAATACTTCCTATGACAGATTGGTGAGTGACACAAACTTACAAAAGGAAGAGGTAACTAAAATAAGAAAAGTTGAAGGAACTAAAAGGCACATGGAAGTGGAAGAGACTGGTAGAATTATTCTTACCGAAGATAGTGAGGAGAAAGAAGAGAGTGAAAAAGACTCGGCTTGTGTTACTTCTTCTTGTGATAAATTAGTGTGTGAGAATGGCTTAAATAAAACTTTAAATTGGTTGAAGAATATTCTTTAGATATTGAGAACAATAAACTGAAAACAAAACTCAGAGAAAGGATAAGAGAAAATGATGAGATAGAAAATAGTGAATTCACACAATATGGGGAATTAACATCAGAAGTGGAAAATACCGTTGATGTAAAAATTATTGAACTAAGCAAAAAACTGGTAGAAACTGTTGAGAAAATGAGGCTAAGGAAAGACGTTTATGAGAGTGGTAAAGGTCATAAATTTGGAGAAATATGGAAAATAAAAGGAATACTAGGAAGAGGAAATAGCAACTAAATGAAAAGGGATCCAAAATGAATATATTGAGAATGCATACACTAAAGAAAAGTGGCAGATCTATGGAAAAGACCAAAAATTAGTGAGAAAAACCCCACTTTATAGAGGTAATGGGAAGGCAAACCATGGAAAAACTACAAAGTCTACGAACAGTTTAGAAATTCATAAGAAATCAGGAAAATGATACAGATTGCAAAAAAACAGTTGGAGAAGAAACATGTAACAAAATCGATCACACCAAATAACGCAACCAACAACGTTGAGAGGATGTGTGACGGGAAAATGGAGAGACGTGAGCTACCTTTCAAGAAATTTTAAGAGAAGTTGGTGTAGTAACTTAAGTAACATATATCAAAGGTAGCGGAAGTATTTAATAGGGGAAAATGTGCAGCGATTGTTTGATGAAAGTGTGTAGGAGATAACTTTTCGACAAATTTGATAACATGGCTAAGTGACGAATACGGGTGGAAATTCGGAGTTACTAGAGAGGTGTTATATCATTAGTGAAAGAACAAATTGGCGTTTATGACATAGGGGGAGGTGTTACAAGAAGAATTTTGCAAACGGGCAATTTTCAAAAAACCGAAGGTTGGGAAATGGTATGAGGTAGCAGTAGTGGCGACGTTAGCAGATACAGTGGTGATGTGTTGTTTTTTCTAAGTTTTTAAATGTAGAGTAGTGGGGGTTGTTAAAGAAAGTCTTCGATCTTTATATAAATTTTACGTCCTTGCTTTTGTATGTACCTCCATTAGAGTAGAAGATCACCCTTGTGAGGAAAAGACTCCCCTGAGTCCAACGCAAAAAGAATCACGGAATTTGCTCTTTTGAGCAATTAGTTAAGGTTGTCCAAAGACAGCCTATTTATACAGAAGGTCACCTTGAGATAGGCGCCTCAAATATAACTAAGCCCTAGTCTGCCTACTCTCAGCTACCTATTCCTAAACCCTAGTCCAATAGGAACACTATATAGTACAAAAGGTATGGTGGCCGATGTACATATTCTACCGCCATTGTACAACATGGCCTTCAAGGTGACGCTTGTCAAATCGAGAGCCATGGTTCCTCCTCCTATCTTCTGTGGTATCCAAATAGTGTGACGCCATGTGGCATTGCGTGAAGCTATTTCCAAAGGACACCAAAAGCGCATTCCGGGTGGCGGTTGCAACGAAGGCCGTCTAATCAATTAAATTTACACGGTTCAGATTCGCATTCGTGCATGAATTGTTTCATATGCGTCTTGTAGTCAGTTTGGTGTGAATGTGCCGTTGTATCACAGGTTAAGTACGTATCAAATAGCATACGTACATCGTTTTGAGTGCCTTAATGGTTAAGGCGTCCGGATACGTTCAATCCAATGGTCGCAGGTTCAAATCTAGTAAAAGGCACAATTTTGGTAAAATATCCCTCTACTTTAGTCTGCACCTTCTAAATAGCAGGGTAACCATGGCGTGTCTTTCATTCTCTCTCTCTCTCTCACTCTCTCTCACTCTCTCTCTCTCTATCTCTCTCGTTAGAGAATAAACAAAAATATAGACAAGATATATATTAACTTTTTCAACAAACTAAAATAACAAAAGTTGATGGAAGTGAAGGGCACATGGAAGTGGAAGAGACTGGATATATTATTGTCATCGAAGATAGTGTGGAGACTGAAGAGAGCAAAAAAGACTCGGTTTTTGTGACCCTTTCTAATGATAGATTGGTGCATGAGAATGACTTAAAAGGAGAGGAGATTCTTGAAGAAAGGGGAGTTAGAGAAGTAAAATTGGATGAAGAATATTTTTTAGATATAGAAAACACTAAATTGAAAACAGAACTTAGAGAAAGGATAAGAGAAGATGATGAGATAGAAAATAGTGAATTCACACAAAATGGGGAATTAACATTAGAAATGGAGAATACAAATGATTTAAAAATTATTGAACTTAACGAAAAATCGGTAGAAATTGTTAAAAAAATGAGGCTAAGGAAGAAGGTTTATGAGAGCGGGAAAGGTCATAAATTTCGACGAATCTGGAAAATAACAAAGAATACTAGGAAGAGGAAAAAGAAGCTAAATTAAAAGGGAATCAGAATGAATATATTGAGAATGCATACACTTAAGAAAAGTGGCAGATCTATGGAAAAGACCAAAAATTAGTGAGAAAAACCCCACTTTATAGAGGTAATGGGAAGGCAAACCATGGAAAAACTACAAAGTCTACGAACAGTTTAGAAATTCATAAGAAATCAGGAAAATGATACAGATTGCAAAAAAACAGTTGGAGAAGAAACATGTAACAAAATCGATCACACCAAATAACGCAACCAACAACGTTGAGAGGATGTGTGACGGGAAAATGGAGAGACGTGAGCTACCTTTCAAGAAATTTTAAGAGAAGTTGGTGTAGTAACTTAAGTAACATATATCAAAGGTAGCGGAAGTATTTAATAGGGGAAAATGTGCAGCGATTGTTTGATGAAAGTGTGTAGGAGATAACTTTTCGACAAATTTGATAACATGGCTAAGTGACGAATACGGGTGGAAATTCGGAGTTACTAGAGAGGTGTTATATCATTAGTGAAAGAACAAATTGGCGTTTATGACATAGGGGGAGGTGTTACAAGAAGAATTTTGCAAACGGGCAATTTTCAAAAAACCGAAGGTTGGGAAATGGTATGAGGTAGCAGTAGTGGCGACGTTAGCAGATACAGTGGTGATGTGTTGTTTTTTCTAAGTTTTTAAATGTAGAGTAGTGGGGGTTGTTAAAGAAAGTCTTCGATCTTTATATAAATTTTACGTCCTTGCTTTTGTATGTACCTCCATTAGAGTAGAAGATCTGCGAAGAGTAGAGTACTGAGTCTAAAGCATTAAGGGAGTGTTGAATTTGAAAGCTTTAGTTCTCAATAGATGAGAATATAATGGGAAGTCGAGGGTACAATGGAGCAGCTGTTTAGGCTACGATGTCGAAGTAGCGCAGCATGTCAGTACACGTTGCATTTTGTAATCAAATTGGGTTGCGGTGTCAAACTAACGCATCATAGCAGTACACGCTGCATATATTGCTCAAATTGGGCTGTGATGTCACACTAGCGCAGCATAGCAGTACACGCTGCATATTGTATTCAAACTGGGTTGCGATGTCAAACAAACGCAGCTTAACAACATAGCATTACACGCTCCATATTGTATTCCGGGTGCACGAAACTAAATATTCGGGGGAGTGTTGTTTTGAAAAGTTTACTTCGTGCGTACGCGATATTTTGTGCGCTTGTGATAGTTCATGCGTAATGGAATTTAATGTGGAGGATCGAATGGATTCATGGAATGGGCGAGCGAACCTACGGATGAAACTAAAGTGACGTAAAGGACTCGGTGAGTGGTGTGAATAAGCATTGAGAAATGGACGGCGGACCGCGAAGTGATCAGACGTGGAATGAACAAAATGTTGAAATATACGCCGTCAGTACAGTGCAGCTGCGATGCAGACAAGTACAGCTGCGACGTAGACAAGACAATGCAAATGCAATTATTTTTGATATGATGCGTACAGACAATGCTGTTGACGCAGCTGCGCATAATATGAATATGATCTGGTACGGGACAACGCAACTGCGATTGGTATGAATCGAGTCGGAGGATGAAGATTCAGAAAACTATCTAAAGTAACCAAACAAGTTGACATCTGGTATGCTGATTTTGCGCAAGTGTCGGTGTAAATATTCTGTACAACAAAGGTTTGTCTTTTTGCTAATTAGTTTATTAGTGTAGATTTGTTCATTCTGGCATACCTTGAATTTTTCGGATACACTCACAATAGTTTAGGTTACTCACAATAGTTTAGGTAGATGGTAGATACCTTATGGTTGTTATGCCTCCGTAAATTCAGTAGTGAACTCTCAGATTATAACTTGTAGAACTTAGATTATTTCCTGTATCATGTTGTTCATGGCCATTTTCAACCATGAATGTACCCTTGGAAGCACCACAGACTACCCAAAAACAACCTTCTTTGATTTCACTCAGAATTCTACAAAAATACCAAAATAAGCTAAAACATCACAAACAGATATTTCCTAAGCCACTAAGTGTTGTTTTTGAAAAGTTAGTTTCATGCGAACACGGCATTTCGTGCGTACGCGATGTTTCGTGCGTACGCATTTACGCGATATACTGTGGATGTTCGAAAGGATTTGCGGATTGGGGGTAATTTTACGGATGAATTTAAAGTGACGTAAATTACAAATTGAGTGACGCGAAGAAGCGTACGAAAACTACGGAATACGAAATGGAAATGGACGGCGGATCGCTTCGCGATCCGATTTGAAATATTCGAAGTATTTGAAAAATGTACGCTGGCCGTACAAAACATAATGCGACAGGTGTACTTTATTTGCGACAGGCGCATTTATGACGAGGAACAAAATTGCGGTACGGACAATTTCGGATGATTTGACGAGGTTTCGACAAGTGGATCTTTATGACCACGCGGCGCGACATCAAGGGTGCCGATTAAGAGCGACGGACGGCGGATATAGGCCGCCGAGATTTTTTTATGTAGTGGTGACGCGAAATCGCGTCAATCACACGATATTTATTTTTGGACGTTCCGGATTGTTTGACAAGTGATTCGTGGTACACGTGGAAGGCGGATGGCGTCCGCCGATATTTTCAAGGGATCTCATTATCTTTAATGACGTATTATTAGGTGGACCGTACATATGCGATGTCGGTTCACTACGTGGAGTTATCTACGAGTGACTAAGCGAGTTGTCGCTTATGACGCGTATTTTGCGGACGCGTCGGTATAAATATTTGAAACAACATTGTTTTGTCTTACGTGAATTAATATTTTAGTGTTGATTATTACAGTTTCTATTTAGGTGGTCAATTAGGGTTTCGGTAATTTAATTTGTGTGTTGTCGTACTTGCAGACAAGTGTACGCTTATGATTGGTTGACTTTCAGGTGTACACTTACAGTTAGGATTATTTGTCGTAATAGGTTCTCATGATGTAATACTACTTAGTGGAAGGTACGTTGGCTATTTTGACATGTAGCAATTCATTGACAGCTCACAAGTGTATATATAGGAATGAGCTTTGTTAGGAATTAATAATCAATGCTTAGCATGAAAAGTAGGGACCGAAGATGTAGACATTTAGGGTTGCCGATTAGGTCATGCATTTGAGTAATATGTTTATTGATATACTTTTGTTTATCTAATGTTTATGTGAGATTGCACTCTTTTTGTTATTATTTATTTATGTTATTTTATATATGTTTGATATGCATTGTTTATGCATTTGTCCTAGGGTTTGTTTATGTCGATTATTCCATCAAACCTTAGATGTTGTCATAGGGTTTATTTATGTTGATTATTCCATGAAACCCTAAATGTTGTTGTTTGTTGCGTCTGTGTACGCATATGGAGGATGCATTTCAAATGATTTTTCATTGGCCTAGCTTTGCTTAGCTTCTTGCATGATAGTTTGGGTTGCTTCTGCGGTCTATTTTAGACCAAAGAACAACAGGTTATGGGCCCACACCCCATCTATCATATGTTAGGTTAAGTCGATGTAGATTTTTGTCACACGCATTGTAGCGGGTTAATATTGTCCTTGCTGGTTGTATTGCAGTAATGGTGTCTGTGTACCCATGAGATCGGCCTTATCATAGTGTTGGTATGTGCCGAGTTTAATCTTGCATCGCCCCAAGGGTTAACTTAGTGACAGTGCCGAAATGTCTACCCTCAATGAAAATGATTAATTATGAGAAATTAGATTTTATATTTGGAAAATACATATTCGTTTGATGGAGAGATGTGGAAGGTGGAGATTCGACGGTTGGGGGAGAGAGATCCGGAAGGTGGAGTTGTGACATGTGGTGGAGAGATCCAAATTTTGTGGATCGATGATTGCTGAAAATTGGATTTGTAATGTAGATTTTGAGTTGTTGGAAATTTTTGGGAAATGTGACATTATTAGAATTTTTGGGAAAATACTATTTGTTATATGAATTTTTATGGGAAATTTTGGGTTTTGATAGTTTATGTAAAGGAAAAATTATTATTGAAATCTAGATTTGTTTTAATGAGGTAGGAATTATTTGAGCGGGATATATATTATTAGTGTGATTTTTTGGCTTTAATTTTTAGTTGATTTGTGATAGAATTTTGGGAATGTACATCCGGATTTAGATATTGGAAGGAATTATTTTGTTGCAATCGGAAAATGAAAAATATATATATTATGTATTATGAAATCTAGATGGTATGTGGAGGAAGCGGAAGCGATGGTGGAACAAGTGGGAAAATTTTGGCGGAGGAATTTGGCGGATTCAGATGGAGGAGACAGCAGGAGGTGACAGTGTGACAGCTGATGACGTGGCATAATGGATGCACAAAACTAAATTTTCGGGGGAGTGTTGTTTTTGAAAAGTTAGTTTCGTGCGAACATGGCGTTTCGTGCGTACGCGATGTTTCGTGCGTACGCATTTACGCGATATACTGTGGAGGTTCGAAAGGATTTGCGGATTGGGGGTAATTCTACGGATGAATTTAAAGTGACGTAAATTACAAATTGAGTGACGCGAAGAAGCGTACGAAAACTACGGAATACGAAATGGAAATGGACGGCGGATCGCTTCGCGATCTGATTTGAAATATTCGAAGTATTTGAAAAATGTACGCTGGCCGTACAAAACATAATGCGACAGGTGTACTTTATTTGCGACAGACGCATTTATGACGAGGAACAAAATTGCGGTACGGACAATTTCGGATGGTTTGACGAGGTTTCGACAAGTGGATCTTTATGACCACGCGGCGCGACATCAAGGGTGCCGATTAAGAGAGACGGACGGCGGATATAGGCTGCCGAGATTTTTTTTATGTAGTGGTGACGCGAAATCGCGTCAATCACACGATATTTATTTTTGGACGTTCCGGATTGTTTGACAAGTGATTCGTGGTACACGTGGAAGGCGGATGGCGTCCGCCGATGTTTTCAAGGGATCTCATTATCTTTAATGACGTATTATTAGGTGGACCGTACATATACGATGTCGGTTCACTACGTGGAATTATCTACGAGTGACTAAGCGAGTTGTCGCTTATGACGCGTATTTTGCGGACGCGTCGGTATAAATATTTGAAACAACATTGTTTTGTCTTACGTGAATTAATATTTTAGTGTTGATTATTACAGTTTCTATTTAGGTGGTCAATTAGGGTTTCGGTAATTTAATTTGTGTGTTGTCGTACTTGCAGACAAGTGTACGCTTATGATTGGTTGACTTTCAGGTGTACACTTACAGTTAGGATTATTTGTCGTAATAGGTTCTCATGATGTAATACTACTTAGTGGAAGGTACGTTGGCTATTTTGACATGTAGCAATTCATTGACAGCTCACAAGTGTATATATAGGAATGAGCTTTGTTAGGAGTTAATAATCAATGCTTAGCATGAAAAGTAGGGACCGAAGATGTAGACATTTAGGGTTGCCGATTAGGTCATGCATTTGAGTAATATGTTTATTGATATACTTTTGTTTATCTAATGTTTATGTGAGATTGCACTCTTTTTGTTATTATTTATTTATGTTATTTTATATATGTTTGATATGCATTGTTTATGCATTTGTCCTAGGGTTTGTTTATGTCGATTATTCCATCAAACCTTAGATGTTGTCATAGGGTTTATTTATGTTGATTATTCCATGAAACCCTAAATGTTGTTGTTTGTTGCGTCTGTGTACGCATATGGAGGATGCATTTCAAATGATTTTTCATTGGCCTAGCTTTGCTTAGCTTCTTGCATGATAGTTTGGGTTGCTTCTGCGGTCTATTTTAGACCAAAGAACAACACTAAGTACCCCCAAAAATATTAATATATATTTACCATATAGAATTCCCGCATCACTCAGTCAAAGTTGCAGAAAAACTGCTTGCCAGAACTTTGATAAAACTGACCAACTTCACATTGAAGCCCCAAGCAAATCAGACGCATAATTAATATGAAAATCTTTCACAATATTTCCAATACAAGGAGAAATACACATGCAAAATTTCAGATAATTCTACTAATAGAACTAAGAGAAATTTTCAGATGAAATTCCCAAAAGGAGCAGAAATGTCCAAGAAGGTTCCTTAGTCTAAAAATGACTAAGTCCTACAAATAAAGGTTCCTTAGTCTAAAAATGACTAAGTCCTACAAATATACACTACAGCTTACTACTAACTGTACGGAGGCATACCAGCCGTACGTAATCAATGAACTACCTCATTTAATGTGAGTGTACTTGAGATCTACACTAATAATTAATGCACAAGACAAAACATTACTAAATAGTTACAAGTCTTATGAATTTCGTCAAACGAATCTAGACCGTCCAAAATAAATATCATGTGATGGACGTGATATAGCGTCCCTCACCAAACTGACGGCGCTGCCGTACGTTGCTCTTCTTCGGCACCCTTGATGTAGTGAAAGCATACTCACCAAAATCCACTTGGCGAAATGACGTCACTCCATCCAAATTAGTCCGTACCGGCGGCGTACTTCTTCAAAAACATTCCAAATCGGATCGAGAACCGTACATTTACATATTTCATACCTTTCCTTACGTTTTGTTCGCGCCACACAAATAATAACGTTCATCCCAAAACAATTAGTACCATTACTCCCCCAATTCCCAAATTAATTCGAACCTCCACAGTAAATCAAGATAGCATTAGAGTAGCGTACTGTACCCACGAAACATTGTGTATGCACGAAATGTCACGCACGCACGAAACTAACTTTTCAAACCAACACTCCCCGGAAATTTTAGTTTCGTGGATCCGGAACAAAATATACCGCGTGTGAAATATAGTTGTACCTTTCCGTACCTTCAAATTTCCTCCCTTCTTCCTTTTCGTTCAAACGTCACCACCGCTTTCACTGACGTCACCACTCCCTCAGCTGCCTGCCTCCATATCTTCCATTTCCTCCAAGAATATCCTCTATAAAATCAATTCTTACGCCGTCTTCTTTTTACCACCTTCTGAACCTGTTTTCTTCTACTAGTGATCCTTTGAGTCCTGCATGTTTTCTTTGCTTTCTTAATGAATTTTTGTGTTTTCTGTAAGTTTACATCTTTGTCACCGTTTTCTATCCTTTTAATGTCACGAATTCTCATTCGTGCCTTTTTCTTCACTAATCTCTTATTCTGGTTTTCTTTTCCTATTTTTCCAATTTTTGCAGTTTTATTTTGTTTTCCAAAGTTATTAACTCCCTCTCTTACACCAATTTTCTGAACATTTTTCCTCTCTCCTTCTCTAAGGTCATTAAATCCCACATCCACATTATTTTTTGTTCCACTATCACTTCCCCATCTCTTCCTCCAACTCATTTTGCTTAACTTAACTCTCCCTCTTGTAAGCATTTTTCACTCACCAATCTGTCACCAAAAAAAGTTTCAAAATTTGCGTCTTTTTCTGTCTCCTTTTCCTCCACACCATCTTCGGTGCCAATTCTTTTTCCCCCTCCGTCTTCGTTCTCCATATTTCCAAAAATGACGGTCGGCAAATAAACAATTTTCTCGAAAGAAGGTGTAACCCTTTTGTCTTCACAATATTTCCTCGAATTAGTAAATGCATTCTGTGGCCTTTGTATAGGGGGCTCAACTCGGTTCTTGTCCCACCCTTCTCTGAAATTTTCTGTGAGACATGCACTTTTATATGATGGACATACCCTGAAAGCATGCCCTGAGTAATACAATAAAAGCAGTTTTCAGATTGACAATTTTCTCTATTTTTCTGAAACTGTGATCTAACACCCTGAAAATTCCCCCGATCATTTAGAGATTCTTTATAACCCTCTTCTTCTAAAACAAATCTGATTGCTAAAGTTAGGTTCCAATCCTTTTTATCAGTCCGAGCCAATCTATCAAATGCACTTTTAAATTCTTTAGGTAGGCCTCTCATTAAAAAGAGAGCTTGTTGAGCATCGGTAAAGCTTCCTCCTGCCAAGGCATTTTCTACAAATAATACTTGTAGACCATTACAGTATTCCACCATACTACCTCCTACATACTTATAGTCAACTATTTTGGTTACACTAATCATCCAATGATACACTAAAGTCTTTTGATACGTACATTCTAAATCATTCCATATTTCTGCTGCATTTTTAAAACATCATTACAAATTCCTCAGTCAAGCACAGCTTGATAATCATCAAGCACTCATCGTTCTTCTCCTCCCACCCACGCGATGATTTGATACATGTCCCATCCACCACACTCATCAGCTCCCTCCTCCTAAAGAAGCTCTCCATCATACTCCTCCAGTAATAATAGTTAGATCCATCAAATATGAGTAAGTAATACTCATCCAATATAGGTAGCCATAGGCGTAGGCTCATAACCTGTTGGTTTGAAGCATTTTCAGCCATGAATGTAACCTCGGAAGCACCACAAACTACCCCAAAACAGCCTAATTTGATTCCACTCAGAATTCTACAGAATTACCAAAACAAGCTGACACTTCACAAACAGATAGTTTCTAGGCCACTACGTATCCCTAAAAATTTTCATATAAATACACCAACCGGAATTTTCGCATTACCCAGACAAAATTTCAGAAAAACAGCCTGCCAGAACTTTGATAAACCTAACCAACTTCACGATGAAGCCCCGAGCACATCAAACGCACGATAGGTCTGCAAATTTGCCCCAATATTTCCAATTGAAGGAGTAACACACATGCAAACTATCAGATAAATTTGCCAATAGAACTGAGAGAAATTCTTAGATGAAACTCCCAAAAAAGAGTAGAAAAACAGTTTCTGTCCAAGTGTTCCCTTAGTCTAAAAATGACTAAGTCCTACAAATATACACTACAACTTACTACTAACTGTACGAAGGCAAACCAGCCGTACGTAATCAATCAACTGCCTCAATTAATGTGAGTGTACATGAGATCTACACTAATAATTAATATACAGGACAAAACATTGCTAAATATTACAAGTCTTACAAATTCCGTCAAACGAATCTTGACCGTCCAAAATGAAGCAATAAAACTGCTCCGCCGCCAAGAGAAAATTCTTGTCCAAAAGATAAAATTCCCTAAGTCTGACAATTAGCTTAAGTAGGAGCTACGCTAGGCCTAAGCAAAACAAGCCTACGTCTAGCCTACTTTACACACATGAAACTACATAAGATGTTGGCTAATGGGCACCCAACATCATTTGTCGTTCGCTTGATAAAATCCACCATCCGAGGGTAAAAATCCTCCCTAACTACGTGTATGCGCAAACCTACATGGGTTCACGACCTAAATAAATAAATGGTGTATCGAAGCGTCGCCCGGAAATCGCGATTCAACTCCTAACAATACTCCACGTCCATGCTTCAAAATGGCGTGCGTACGCA
Organism: Zygnema cylindricum; assembly: GCA_037447655.1. Lineage (NCBI taxonomy): Eukaryota > Viridiplantae > Streptophyta > Zygnematophyceae > Zygnematales > Zygnemataceae > Zygnema > Zygnema cylindricum. The sequence continues at coordinate 15,829 of JBBHKE010002417.1, read as the reverse complement.
GGGAACCAATCATACCGCACAAAATATTTGAAATCCCAATACCTAGGCATAAAATGAAACGTCTCGCACTAAATTATTACATTTCAATTAAACGTGCACACGAATCGCACGCACGTCAAAAATAAGTGAATCGAAGAAACTTCGCATCTGCGAATAAAATTCATTTCAAAATATCGTGCGTGCGTGCACGATATCGTACGTGTTTGCATGATATCGTGCGCGTGCGTTGAATAACGCGCCCCCTGAAACTCTGAGACCTCCATAAGTCCTGAAAGCGGACAGCTTCCAAGAAGCCTCTAGGATAATCCTGACCCCTTTGTGTTTCAGCAAAAACAACTGCCACCCTGGCAGACAAAAACTCTGACCACCTGCCCCCCTGTGAAGGCAAGACTCCCTTGAGTCGATAGCAAAAAGAATCTCTGAATTTGCTCCCCTGAGCAGTAAGTTATGGAGGGTCAAAGTTGACCTTTTGTACAGAAGCTCTCTGGGAGAGAGGGTCCTATCTTCTAATTTTTCTAAGTCCTATCTCTCTCACAGACTCTATCTACTGATGTACGGAACCAATCAGATTACAGTTCCGTACGCAAAAGTACAGCTGCCGGTGTACTTTATGTACGGACACTGTACGACATTGCCTAAATGTCCACACGTGGTATGTCCGGATTCGCTCCTTTAATCCTCGGAGATGCCGCGCTCCAATGTCATTTCGCCACGTGTCATCCGATGTGAAGATGCCCACAAACCGCCGAATTCTTCTTCCGCGATCTCGGCGCTATTTCCGGCCGTCCGATTAAATTCACATTTGATCGTAGCCGTAATAAATACATGCGCGGTATTTGTTTCGCTTACGAAATCAATCCGCGGTATTTATTTCTTATCCGTACCGTAATCTGTACTTTTACATTACTAGATCTATGTGTCATGTAAACAGTTACAGTTAAATGAATAATCCTACGTATTAATGTTTAATTAATTATCATACCATATAGTACGTAACATTACTTCTAGACTTAACGGCTAAGGCTACCGGCTACAGGTTGTTTGCCGGCCGGTAGGTACCAGGATCAAATCCTATTGCCGGCACATACCTTTTAGTTAACATACACCTAACTAATATATATTTTCCCGTAAACCTCAGGATAGCCAAGGTAACCATGGCTCTAGCTTCCTCTCCAACTTCTCAGTGACTGCGACAAGTTTGAGAGTTGGAGAGAGAAGTTAGAGATAGACTGCCTCAGCTTCTTTCTATATTTCTTTTCATACCTAGAAAATACTAATAAAACCATTAGTTTCTACACTCCCCTTATTTTCTAGTCAATCTTTAATTTCAGACCACACTACTCCCTGCAAAAAATTAGCTTAGGGGAAGGCACAGGTTTGGTCATCATATCTGCTACCATCTCACTATCTGGTCTGTACTCTAAACTGATTATTTTGTTTTCTACTTTCTCTCTAACAAAGCTGAGTCTGATGTCCATGTGTTTGGCTTTAAAATGATGTTTAGGATTGGCAGAAATAGCGATTGCTGCCTGATTATCACAAAAAATTTTCTGCACACCACTCTTAAGGTGACTAAGCTCACCAAGCAAAGACTTGACCCACATCAATTCTTTTACAGCAGAGCAAGAGGCCATATACTCAGCCTCAATGGTGGACTGAGCAATAACTTTTTGGTGTTTGCTACTCCAACAGGAAGCCCCATCACCCACATATAATACATATCCAGATGTGCATCTCCTCATCGGAGCATCACCATAACTGGCATCACTCCAAGTAGTGATGTCAGTATTTTCCCCACCCAAATGCAACCATAGATCCCTAGTTCCTATCAAATATCTAAAGACTCTCTTAGCTGCCTCCCAATCCCTCTTAGTGGGAGCATTTAGACTTCTAATCAGCACTCCTACAGCTGCATCTAAATCCAGCCGGGTGCAATTCATAAAATAGATTAGACTTCCCACTACTTGCCTGTAAGGAATAGTCTGCATGAACTTCTGTTCTTCAGGAGATAATTCCTCATCTAAGACTATGACTCCTTCTTCCTCACTCCCCTCACTTCCCTTCTTCAACTCCATTGGAGTTGTACGACTATTAGTTTTATCAATTTGAAATTTTTCAAACATGTTCCCTATTGCTTCCTTTTGAGTCAATCTTATAATTTTCCTTTTTCGGTCTCTCTCTACTTGAATTCCCAAATTTTATTTTGCTTCCCCCATATCCTTCATTTCAAATCTCCCCTTAAGATCGGTTTTCAGTTTATTAATTTTTTCCATTGATTTACTTAAAACAAGCAAATCATCAACATAAATTGCAATAAATATAAAACCTTCCTCATCTTCGAAAACATAGATTGAGTGATCTGAGCTGATCCGGATATATCCCAGACCAGTAAGAAACTCATCAAGTTTCTTATTCCATTGTCGAGGCGCCTATTTCAAACCATAAAGAGATTTAATCAGCCAGCATACCTTACTCTCCTCTCCTTCCTCCACAAACCCTTCGGGTTGTCGCATGAAGATCTCCTCTTCCAATTCTCCATGCAAAAAGGCGGTTTTGATGTTCATCTGGTGCAATTCCATGTCTTTCGCTGCTGCCAAGCTGAGAAGTATGCAGACGGAGGGAAATCTGACCACCGGGGCAAAGGTTTCCTCGTAGTCAATTCCCTCCTTTTGTGTAAATCCCTTTGCCACTAGTCGGGCCTTGTAGCGCTCGATTGTGTTATCTGGGTTCAGTTTTAATTTGAAAACCCACTTACAACCGATTGGTTTTCGGTTAGGTGGACAATCCACCAGCTCCGAAGTATCAGCTGCCATAATTGAGGCCATCTCCTCATTGATGGCTGTCTTCCACCGATTTCTTTCTGGACAAGTCATCGCCTCTTCATAAGTTTGAGGTTCATCTTGATGAGATAGTTTAGTTACCTTGTTATTAACCTGTTTTTCTTGCAGTCTTTTGCTGCTTCTCCTTCCCCCCTCAAAATCTGAGGTCGGAATAGATGGTTCTCGTGGATTCTTTCAAACAAACTCGGCTTCTCCCCTATCCATTGATTCCGAATCAATTTCCACCACGTCTTCCGCTTCGGGTAGAGTTGTCACTAGTTTCCACAGCCGAGTCCTTTTCGGTCTGATTTGTACCTGCAAGAATGCCATCTTCTCTAAAACTTGGATAGTTAGGAAGCTCAAAGTCATCAAAAATTTTTGACTCAAATCTGATTTTTACTGACTTCGTATATTTGAAGGGATCCACAGACTTTCCTTCATCCATAACTACTAGATGCTTTACTAAGATTATATCTTCCCTTTTTAGATCATAAACTCTATATCCTTTAACATCCTCATCATATCCTAATAAGTATCCCGGTTTTCCTTTAGGATCTAGCTTCCAATTGGACCGATCAGTATCTAGACTGAATACTTGACTGCCGAAAACCTTTAAGTGAGATATGTCTGGTTTCCGGCCTGTCCATCTCTCATAAGGTGTTTGATCTTTTATAGCTGAAGTAAGAACTCTAGTTTTGAGGTAATTAGCACAGTTCATTGCTTCTGCCCAAAACCTTTTTCCTATCTTCTTATCTGACAACATACTTTTAGCACTATCACTTAGTGTTCTATTTAACCTTTCAGCTACCCCATTCTGTTCCGAGTTTTCAGGAACTGTCTTTTGGTGTTGGACCCCATCTTCCCTCAAAAAATCCTCAAACTGGTTAGAAGTATACTCTCTACCATTGTCACTCCTTATTCTCTTGATTGAAGTTTCATGGAGTTTTTCGCTCCATGCTTTATATTGTCTAAAACAATCGAAAGCTTCGGACTTGTTTTTCAAAAAATAAACTCGGGAATACCGAGACCAATCATCAGTAATAGTCATCATAAATCTCTTCCCCCCCCAGTGAGGGCACTCTAGCCGGTCCCCAAATATCTGTGTGTAATAGATCTAGAATTTTTTCTCCCTTATAGGTGGTTGTTTTAGGAAAGGGTAATCTGTGTGTTTTACCTTGAGCACATCCACTACAATCACTAATATTATCACTCTCACTGAACTGAATCCCTTCCACCACTCCCATCTTTTTCATCTCTCTTAACTTGTCTAGATTCACATACCCAAGCATCTTATGCCACATCATAATATCATGAACACTAGCATAATAAAGTTTCTTCTTTTCATTACTTAAAACCAGCCTAAACATCCCATGGCTACCTTTCTCGGCAATGAAATAGACATCCTCCTCAAAACTAGCAGTAAAGACTCCTTCCCTAGTGCTAGTAAACAAAACCCTTATCATCTAATACGGATGTAGAGATGAGGTTTTTGTTCAGCTCCGGAATAAACAATACATCGGAGAATGTTACTATGGATGTCTTTCCTTCCACTAACACTTTCAAATCTACCGATCCTAAAGGAGTAGTGGTGACTATCCTCCCATCCCCGTACTCTATCTCTACGGTGGGAATATTTCTTATCTTAGTGAACAGGTGCCTATCCTTACACATGTGCATGGAGGCACCTGAATCTACAATCTAGCCTGCTTCACCTTTCAATCCACCGTAAGCACATTTCTGCCTTCGTGGAATTTCGACCTCGTTTTTTGCCTCTAACTCCTCATCTAAAAGGAGCTCATCGTCCTCGTCCTCGGATTCCGCCTCCTGTACTTGTGTCACAAGGGCCTTTTTCTTTCCTCTCTGGGTACCACCGGTCTGCCCCTCCTTTAACCGAAGCTAGGTTAACTTAGTGCACTCTGCCATATAGTGCCCAAGTTTTTTACAAAAATGACATAAACCTTTGGGAGCCCTTGGTCCAAACTCGTCGGTCTGATTTTTTTGCTCCCTCCCCCCATAGTTTCTGACCGGTTTCCGAGAATCCTTGTTCCTCCAATCAGTCGCTGTTGCTTAGGCTTGACCACTCTTTCCTCCCCTTCGGATCTCAACCGTATTCTCCCGAACAAGAATCATCCCTACCACTGAGTTCCATATCCACCTTGAGTCCGGCAAGTCCTGCACACGGTTGACTATGTTCTCGAACTCATCGGGTAACTTCATCAGTAAACAGTTAACCTTTTCTTTTTAGCTAAAATCTTTTCCCGCACTCTCTAGCTCCATGAAGAGTGTAGCAAGCTCATTGCAAAAATCCAACATATTTCCCCCTTTGTATACATACTCCTTAACTTTCTGATCAGCCAACTGTTGTTGCTGAATCGTACCACTTCGGTACATCTCTATAAGAGCCATCCAAAGATCGGATGCCCTTTCTACCTGCAAATGAGGACATGCAAGTCCTTGAGTGAGATGGCGTAGGATGAAGTGCTTTGCCGCCATATTGTTGAAGTCCCAGGTTTCAGTATCATTCTCCTCGTTCCTTGGAATAGGTGACATGAATGCCGAACCAGTTGCTATAGGTGTGGTCGCCTCCTTCTCCTTTCCTTTGTCCACCACCTCTCCTTCTTTTGTTTCCTCCGTTGAAGGTGGATCCTCTTTCCTAGTGAATCTGCTTCCTCTAAACCCTGGAGGAATTCTAAGACTTGATGGACGCCCCAATCGTCCACTCACTATCTCCCAAAACCTTTTTTCGCATAGAGCTCCTATCATCATACTTTCCGAGTATATGAAGCCAGTTCCATTAAATATTGGTACCCTAGAGGGTGGGCCCATAACCCGAAACTCTAAGACCTCCATAAGTCCTCAGAGTGGACAGCTTCTAAGAAGCCTCTAGGATAATCCTGACCCCTTTGTGTTTCAGCAAAAAAAACTGCCACCTTGGCAGACAAAAACTCTGACCACCTGCACCCTTGTGAAGGCAAGACTCCCTTGAGTCGATAGCAAAAAGAGTCTCTGAATTTGCTCCCCTGAGCAGTAAGTTATGGAGGGTCAAAGTTGACCTTTTGTACAGAAGCTCTCTGGGAGAGAGGGTCCTATCTTCTAATTTTTCTAAGTCCTATCTCTCTCACAGACTCTATCTACTGATGTACGGAACCAATCAGATTACAGTTCCGTACGCAAAAGTACAGCTGCCGGTGTACTTTATGTACGGACACTGTACGACATTGCCTAAATGTCCACACGTGGTATGTCCGGATTCGCTCCTTTAATCCTCGGAGATGCCGCGCTCCAATGTCATTTCGCCACGTGTCATCCGATGTGAAGATGCCCACAAACCGCCGAATTCTTCTTCCGCGATCTCGGCGCTATTTCCGGCCGTCCGATTAAATTCACATTTGATCGTAGCCGTAATAAATACATGCGCGGTATTTGTTTCGCTTACGAAATCAATGCGCGAAATTGATTTCTTATCCGTACCGTAATCCGTACTATTACATTACCAGATCTATGTGTTCCGTAAACAGTTACAGTTAAATGAATTATCCTACGTATTAATGTTTAATTAATTATCATACCATATAATACGTAACACTACTCTTACACTTAACGGCTAAGGCTACCGGCTATCGGCTGACTGCCGGCCGGTAGGTAGCAGGATCAAATCATGTGGCCGGCACATACCTTTTAGTAAATAAACACCTAACTAATATATATTTTCTCGTAAACCTCTGGATAGCCTAGGTAGCCATGGCTCTAGCTCCCTCTCCAATTTCTCAGTGACTACGACAAGTTTGAGAGTTGGAGAGAGAAGTTAGAGGTAGACTGCCTCGGCTTCTTTCTATATTTCTATTTAGACCTAGAAAATACTAAAAATGAACCATTAATTTCTACACCCCCGTGCACAATTTCGTTCGTGCATGAGAAACATCATACACGCGTGCGTGATATCGTGCGCGCGTGCATGATATCGTGCGCGCGAGTCAAATATTGCTCGCGCTTGCACAATAATATGCATGCGTGCGAAATATCGTGCACGCGTGACTTTGATACCATGCGCCATGACAGTTGTCGTGCAAAAGAGAGAAGCAAGGAAATCATGCATCATAACTAGACAGCGGACAAACATATATACAAACCAAAAATGAATGAGAAAGAGAAAAATGTATATACATCAGACAAAGAATAAAGGTGAAAATGACCAAAGGAGGGAGAAGGGAAAAATACTCCCCTAGAGTGAAGTGGCCCCTATAATTCCCCCCCCTAGCTCCGTAGCCAGCGGAGGAGCTGGTCAAAACCGCCAGCAGCTCACGATAGCCATGGCAGAACTAATGGCTACCTGGCACAACAGTCAATGGAGGAACTAAACACTCTATGTGGAACCCCTGGTTGTAATGGTCGCACAAAAGCATGGAAGTCTCGCGATCTACTCGTTTGCTGATAGTACACTCCGTTGCCTCGTTGATCGGCATCCGCATCAGGTTCATATTTTGTGACAAATCAGGTAAGTAGCAAGGTGCACGGTTCTTCGAATGCTCTCGTATCGTCTTTGTATCCGCACCTTGCAAACCCAACATTGCGTTAGCATCTATCTCCACCACACGGAGAATGTGTGATAAAACATTTGTGTCCAAAGTATTGAAAGACTGTCGTCGGAAGTACACGTAATCGCCGACCCCGTAAGATTTTTGTTGTGGCTTGTAATTGCCACTCCGCGTGGAGGCGAACCTTAATGTATCTCTATGCTGGGCTATTTGCAAATTGTCAACAGCCATAGGCATATCACAAGCGAAAAGCAAAAACTTTTGAGTCAAGTCTTCCAAAAATATAACGTCATACATTAGAGGCAAAGGTAAACTTGCCGCCTTTTGACTATTTTGACCGAGCAAGGGTGCTCGACCAAAGAGAATATTGTACGGGCTAAAATTAGCGAAACAACCCTTTACGGACATCCGTTATCCCATGATGATATAGCCCAAGGATTTGTCCCAGATGGAGATGTGTTTCTCTAATCAATGTTTTCGGAGAGCCCGTTTGAAAGTCTAGACAGCTCGTTCCGCCAAGCCATCGGCTTGTGGGTGATCACGACTCGTCCAGCGATAATCAATTAAAGCTTCATCCAACATCTCTTAAACTTCCCCTTGGAACTCCGTACCTTCATCAGTAAGAACCTCAACATGAGCCCCATAACGCATGAGAACGTGCTTTTTAAAAGCAGCGTTGGTTAATTTAGCCGTCTTGTAGGGAAGAGCGACCACCTCTACCCACGTGCTAAAAAATTTGATCATGATCATGATGTATTATTTCCCCTTTCGAGAGAGAGGAAATGGTCCGACGAGATCCACAAACCAGCGATAAAACAATCCTTTGATGGGCAACGGATGTAGAGACACCTGCCAATTAGAGAAAGAGGTGCGTAACCGATCGCACGTGGCACATTTGTGGAGAATAGCCGCCAAATCCGCTTGCATTTCGGACCACTAATAGCGTACCTGTGCCAGGCTCAAAATACGCTTGGTCCCGTAATGTCTGAGCTCGGTATGAATCTGCTCGATCAAGGAAAAGCGCTCGGTTGGCCGAGGGACATGCCCATGACTGCTCTCCGCCAACAGTCAAACTAAAGATCCGCCAAGCCACAGGTAATTTTTGGCTCGTTTCTTTACTCGGTCTTCCTCCTCGGTTGTATTATCGGCCAGAAGGTTTAAGTTGAGAGGAAGAGAATTAATGTGCCGTCACGCGAGGGATCTGTGGCCAGCTGAGGATGGGGAATATAAGAGAGACAGTAAGTAATATAGGAACTAGCTGACATGGCCGGAACATCGTCATTGTCAAAATCCTCTCGGACCTCGTTATCGCTGGTCCGACGTAGTGGATTTAGGGAAATCCCGTCGGCATTCAAGCTTAGCAAGCCGAGCCGATGGATGATCTCAAAGTCGTATTCTTGTAAAATTAAAGCCCAACGTGCAAGCTTCCCTGAAAGCTTATTGTTGGTCATCAACCAATGAAAGGGTTGATGGTTAGTTAGGAGAGTGAATGGCTTGCCATAAAGATAATGTTAGAAATGGACAATACCCCATACCGAGGCGAGACATTCACCCTTTTAACTGCTGTAATAAGCTCAGTTATTGAAACTCTAAGACCTCCATTGGCCCTCACAGTAAGCAGATCCAAAAAGAAGCTTATCTAGATAGTGCCGACTCCAAGTTGATATAAACCCAAATGACTGACCCTTTGACAATCAACACCCAAATATAGATTCACCCCTGTGAAATAACACTTTCTGTGTGGTCAGTTCCACCACAGAATGCAAAGTTAGAATATGAGATTTGGACACATTCACCCACTTTGACTTTCCCTTAGAAATACCGCCACCCTGGCAGACAAAAACTTTGACCGACTACGTCCCTATGTAGCTTGGACTCCCCTGAGTCCGCAGTAAAAAGAATCACTGAAAATGGTCAAGTAAATTGATAGATATGGCTGGCCAAAGTTTGCCATTTATACAAGGTGCTCTCTGGGAGAGGAAGCTACTTACCCAAAATTTTCTAAGTCCTATTCCCTCTCTAAAACTCTATCTACTGAAGTACGGCACCAATCAAATTAGTGTGTCGTACTAGAAAAGTACATGTACCAGTGTACTTTCTGTACGGCCATTATACAACATGGCCAAAATGTCGACACGTGTCATAGCCGGATTTGTTACCGCAATCTCCGGAGTCGCCGCAATCCAACATTGTCGCGCCACGTGTCACATGACGTGGCGATGACTAAAAAACGCCAAAAGTACATAATCCGTGATCGCGGCGCCTATCGTGGCCGTCTGATCAAACCAGATACAATTGTAGCCGTTGAAAATATACGTGCGATATTTGTTTCGCGTTCGAAACAAATGCACGGTATCCGTTTCATAAAATACATTAAATCGTACTCCGTACTATACAAAACTGTATCGATGCATTACGTATCTATTTCCGTTAGAGGAACTAGTCTACGTGTACAAATATAAATATTTGTCAAACCTATTGGACTCTAGCACTATATTTAGACTTGTTGGTTTAAATCGAACAGCTAGTTTGACGGAAGGCAGGTACCATGATCAAATCCTGGGTCCGTCACACCTTTTAGATAACTCTATTAAGAATTGCCTTCATGTCCACTTTGGACAGCCTAGGCAGCCATGGATCTAACTCCTCTTCAAGTCTTCAATGACTGCGACAAGTGTGGGGACTTGAGTGAAGAGTTAGAGGTAGGTTGTCAGTGTCCCCTTTTTGCCTTTTTATTTTACAATCTCTAGACCTAGAAAATACTTAAATTTCAACATTGCTCAGGCTGAGGTATGCCACCACGTATTCCTCTCCATTCAGCTATCTCTGCGTTAAAATGGTTGCAATGCCTGGCTTCCCGAAATCCGTTTGTAAGCAAAATGAAAGCTTGTGGTTAGGAGGTCGAGAATGGGAACACTAGAAAGGGCGGTTTTCAGTTATTGAGATGCTTCTACTTGGGCGGGTCCCAAAACAAAAGGCATTTCCTTTTTGAGAAGGTAATTGAGACAAAAAACAATCGTACTAAAATTCAGTACAAATAGTTGGTAATAATTCGCTAGTCAAAGGAAAGCCCTCAGACTAGTGAGATCGGTAGGGGCCGGCAATTTGGTGATCCCCTCTACCTTAGCTTCCAAAGGAGTGATGCCCTCTGCCGACATAAAATGGTCGAGGTACGGCACTCCCTCCGCACCGAAAGTACACTTGGCTGGGTGACACTTCAGCCTGACTTTTTTTAACTCGGTGAGAACCCACTCAATAAGGTGGGCGTCCTCTTCCACTCTGGCGGAAGCAATTATCAAGTCATCAATGTAGCACCGAGCAAATTTACATCCACCTAGCACCGAATCCATGACTTTTTTAAACACCGCTGGTGCGTTCTTAAGACCGAAGGGCATGACTCCCCATTCCCATCTGCCATCACTACCCCAAAATGCAATTTTATGTGTATCTCTTTCCTCGGTTTCAATCTGGTTAAACCCTTGACGTCAGTCAAGGACGCTAAAGAAATTCGCACAACCTACATGGTAAAATATTTCCTCAGCTAGAGGCATAGGGTGGCGGTCTTGAACTGTCTGGGCATTGAGCTCTCAATAGTCCCCACACATTCTTCGCTCAGTAAAATTGCCGTCAGAATTTTTCTTCCTAGGTATGAATGTGGGGGCGGCAAAAGTGGAATCCGACCGATATATTGGGCCGAACTCTTCCAATTCTGCGCATCTTTTGTCCACCATCTCCCATTCCATTTCGAAGAGACGATGTTTTGGCTTAAAGATAGGTTGATCATCTTCAAGGTCGAGTGACATTTTGTAAGTAGAATGACGTCCAAGGTCACTCATAGAGAAAGCAAATGCGTCTATATGACGAGTGACTGTGTCACTTAATAGTTCATGTTCCGCCTTTGTGATACGCGAACCGAACTTCCACTTTGGAGCCTCAGAACTCTTGATGGTAAAAGCTTCCATGGCTTGAAAAAACGCAATTTGCTCATTAGCGATGAGCGAGTTGCCTAACTTGTATTTTACCGATGTCTTCTTCAGTCAATTCACCCAGCGGTGCCTGTTCAAGTGGGATATGCGGCCGTACCGGGGTATAGGCAGGAATCTCCCATGACATGTGAGGAGGATTAAATAAATCGTAGATTGTGATTTCCAGAGGGAAGGAAAGTCCAAGATGTAAAGAGAAAAAACTGAACTGGATTACCTCAAAGGTTTAGGGAAGCACGAAAAAACTATGATGTGATGATGGTATGTGATCCCCCCCCCCAGCTGATTGCGACGGATGATTTTGTGCGTAGCGACCAGCTCCAAGACCTAGACCTAAAACAAATGACAAGGTCTGGGGGTCCATGACTCTACCCAACAATGTGCACCTTTGTCGTTCAATAAGGTAGATGGCCAGATTTGTGCCAGGAATAAAATGCATAGGATGCTCCCTTTTTGTAGTCTCCTCTAACTCCCCAGTGACATTATTTCGGCACATGTCCGGGCCAGTTTGCGAGTATGCGTGTGAATAAGGATAAGACACTAAGGTAGGAAGGACTTTGAGTGGCTGACCGACTACATTGATGTAGTAGTTAAGTGAATAGTTTAGTAAGACGCATGCTTGGACTTGGTGAAATGGAAGTAAAACGGTCTTAATGTCTACGGTGGGAGGTCTTACGGACAAATTAGCCTCATGTAGACGACTGACATCGATTAGGTTTGTCCATTCGGAGCAAACTCGATTGGGACCCATGCCGAGTGGCATCATTGATTAGAGGAGGTCAAATTAGGTTTTCAATACGCTTATAATCTGCCAAAGCCGTAAGCCATGGATCACTATAAGCATCCACGTTTTCCAAAATGTATCCGACAGGCCGGTCTATGCTTTGAAAAAAATGAAGGATCATGAGAAGTTCAAAAAATAATTTCGTACGGGTATCCGCCAAACCAAGACTTTTGCAGACCCGAGACATGCCTTGGCAATCCCACACCCTAAAAACCAGGTCTATCGGCTCAACATCCCGTAGGTGGTGGTTACTAAGGATGTGGATGTCCTGTGGAAGGGCAGTGTGCATATGCAGGAAAGCAAAATTTGGAAGCAGTTGTGGATACTAGGAAAGTAAGAGATTGCAGTGGTGCAGCTATGCTTTTTTAGCTATAGCATCTATTTCCAGTGCATAATATTGACGAATGAGAAGACCATTCCGTAAAAACAACAATAGCCAAGTTCCAATCCCAGCAAGTAGGTGTAATATAACAACCCCGTCCGTATGCGGACTCAACTGTAGAGGATTCCTATTAATTGGGAAAAAACCAAAAGGATTGGTAGCTACTGGAGGAATGGGAGGAATAGGTGTTAGACAGCATGTGTACAACGGTCTTGGCCATCCTAGTGAATTGGGGTTTCATTTCCACCATGAAAGCTATAAATTTCTCTTTCATCATGGTCGCCATTGTGGCTTGAAGCTCGGATTTCTCTCTCTCTCTCTACGAGAGATCTTAGGAGGAGCTTCCTCTTTCTTGTTCTCCCTAGGCGGAGTGACTTGTTTCGCAGAACGGGCCGAAAATCCCCCGTCTTTTATCTGATTTTGATAAGTGAAACTAGGGTCCTTGATGTGGCACTGATGAACATAATGTACTTTTTGGTGGCAATGAGTGCAAGTGGTTGCCTTGACATGACACATGCGGGCATCATGCCCGGTTTTTGTACGTCGGAAACACATGCGGTTTCCGGGACTAATTGGTGTTCCCATGGCTGGCGTCTTCTGGGCCTATTGGGAGGCCATGGGTTTTTAGGTGGAGGAGGAGATGGATTAACCGGTTCCCTCTGAGGAGATTTGGAACGCTCATGGGCGTCCCACCACGATGTTTGCATCTCATACTCTACCGCGTATTGAGCCGCTTGCTCAAAGGTGAATTTCAGTCCATACATCTGGCTGAGGTGGTTTTGGATAAACCTCTTTGATGGACCTGGAAACTGTCCCACAAATTTCTGGACAGCCTCCGCATTGGACATAAGGTTCGTTAATGCCTTTCGCAGAGTTTCCATCCGAGATCGCAAGGCAAGAGCAGTTTCACCAAGCCTATGTCGAAGTTCATCAACTCTTTGATCTGATCTGGATTTTGCATCCGGTACTCCTCTGGGAGAATGTCAAACATGACGAAGAGAGGGTCACGTAAAAGAATGGTTCCCCCCGCTCTAGCTAGGAGTGCCGCTCGGGCTGCCACTGCATACTGACGAGGAACCTCGGGGATAGCTGGATACAACTCGTTTCCGTTAGAATCTAATACAGCCGGTCTCGGCGGCTTGGTAGGGAATATCCACTTGGCCGAGGACTTCTGGTAACCCCGCAAAGGGAGTAACGTACTCTGTCATTGCAAGAACGCCCTCGTACTTGCGGGTATAGAGAGTGAGGGGCGTACCACGGAGGAATTGACCGAGAAGGGAAAAGGCGACACGAAGGTCAAACCTATCCTGATATCTAAAAGCTAGATCTCTCATTTCCTTGTCGTATAACATCCGGAATTGAGATAAAGACATGGTGTTCTTTAATCCAAAAAAGAAAAATTGCATCCTACCTATGGATCCCACTTAGGAGGAAGCCATGTCATCAAAAGGAGGATGCATCGGTTGTGCCAAAGGTGGGTTGGCAGGGAACCTACTGGTGTGAGGAGTTGGAAAGAATTCCTCCAAATTGTCTTCCTCCGCCCCCTCTAGGTATGACCTAGATGAAACCGAGGATAATGATGACCTAGATGTTAGACCAGACCGAACTAACGGCGATCTGCGATCCGCAACCGGATCGCGCATGGTAAAAGATTCGGGAAAATCTAAAGGGTCTAAATGCTGAGAATGAAAAATTGTACCACCTCTGGTAGATCCAGATTGATGTTGAAGGTTGTCCCAATCCGTGGGCATAAACCAAGGGGGAAATCTAGACTACAACGGCGAAATATCCCAAACGGCCTAACCGAGATGCAGCACGTGTCAGACCTATCCACACTCGTCAAATCAACACACGTTGTCACTATCAGGACCTGATGGTTAGATCTAGCAAAGAGCCGGAATACCAAAACCTCTACGATGCAAACAGTGGGGCAAGGCCGAAGGGCAAGATCTATAGAACAAGGAGGCAACTATCCAGACACCTTCGGGTGCAGATCTAAAGCAACACAAACAAAAGCGCCTATACACTGCCACCCACGGCAAGATCTAGATGGCAATTCCACTCTAGATAAGTGCAGGAAAATCTCAATGTCACTCACAGCCAGATAGCATGCAGGGAAAGCAGGAAATGCGAATGCTAAAGACGGGTTCGAAAGGGAACCAATCCACACCGGTCCCCTACATGAGTGTCCAAACTACAAAGGAACGCTCTTGCACCCGCAAGGCATCGTAATACTTACAGAACACCTTTAATAATCTGGTGATTATCAAAGGTGAGCAACGGCTGATCGTTCCAGTCGGGCCTTGCAGAGCGCCAAAGCGTGGTCCCCCAACACAATCTGAATAACCGTGCCCAGAACCACAACTCAACACCAAGGCGATTAGTATCCTGCTAGGGTATGTGTATCAGCGCTATGCCACATTATACCCAACTATAAAGCAATGATAATTTATATGTTATAATTCGTGCAATTCTAATATATTGAATAAATATTTTTATTTTGCAATGTTTTATGAATGATTAGCCTTGTACACGGAAAAAAAAAAGAATATCAAATCTACCACAAATAAAGCATCAACTAGCTAGCAAAGGAATTTGCAACAAGGGAAAGGAAGACAAGAAACATTGAGCACACTTTAAGGTGAGACACAAATTAAGGTGGAATTAGGCAAAGAAGGTTTCCCAAACCCTAATTCCACGCTGTAAAAACCCAAAATCTGCGACTAAGGAATGGTAATATGCTGACCTAGGGTTAAGGATTCAAAAAAATAAATCCTAAATCCGTACAAACCCTAAATCTGCGGCCAAACCCTAATTCCAAAGATTAACCCTAAAATCTGACCCAAATTCAAAACTAAATCTGCAGCCCAGAAATAGAGTGGTAACAAGATAGGAGGAAAGGATTGAAAGAAAGAAGAAACCAAAAACAAAATGTTTTCTTTTTTTTGTAATCTTTTTTTTCTTTGTAATTAAGTTCAAATAAAAGCTTTTTGAAAAGTTAGACTTTTGGACAAGAATACTAAGCTGTGGGGTAGCCACTAGGCTCCCAGGTCTTCTAAGTATTCTCTATAAGAGTTATCTCAAAGAAAAGCAACGAAGCAATGTAAAGCACTTCCAACCAAAACCAAGAAAATCGGATTTAGCCAAAAATGACACTTTTCCAATGCAACCAAAATACCACAACAACAAATACACTCAAGCAAACCGTCCAGCTGTCCGGAGAACGGCGCAGCTCGACAAAAGATGCCACACCTCAAGCCCCTACTCCATCAATCGCCAAAAAGACAAGTTTGGAGGGAAACCTTGCGGACTTGGCCGAAGCCGTG
>JBBHKE010002416.1:263054-293163 GCA_037447655.1 Zygnema cylindricum | reverse complement strand
TCCCTCTCTCTCCTCTCTCCCTTTCCCCCTTCCTTTCCCTTTCCCTCTCCCTCGACTTTTTTCTCTTATTTTAGGCCTCGCAAGTCCAGCCACCTGTCCTTTCCTGGACAAATCTTCGCCCTTTTCTGCGAGTTTTTGAGCACTTGCCACCTGGCACTCCGGCCCAATCCTGTCTTCGCCGAATTTTTTCCGCGACAGTCGAAGCCATTTTGGAACGCACTTTTCAGTCAAACTCGAAAAAAGGTCAAAATAAAGCGATTAATAATTCGTACTCTCCTGATCCTCAAAACGCTCGAATGTCGGAGTTAAGATCTATGGTTCATTGTCTTTTTATGGAACCCTGTCCCTCTCCCTCGCTCGCCTCCCAACTTCTCGCGGATATGTTGACTGCTTGTCTTTCTTATGACGTGGCGAGGGGATCAGAGGGAAAGGGGGAAGGAGAGGGAGAGGGAGAGGTCGAGAGAGGGGAGGGAGGAGGGCTTGGTGGTGGAATTACTGTAGGGAGAGACGTTTGTTTATCGAGTGGGGATAAGGAGATGGATACGGGTTTAAAAGAGAGAGAGTTTTTTGGAAGAGGAGGCAATATGGAGAAGGAGAGTAGTAGCGGTAAGTTTGCTGTGGAGAGTCAGACAGTGGGGAAGAATGGAGGAGGAGGAGGAAACAGAGATGTAGTCATGGATGACAGTCGAATCCCCGGGCAGGATGCGACACTTCTATCCGGGCAGCTTGCAGAGAAAAGGGAAAACCATATAGGTGGTTTAGAAGGACAAGAGAACGATGCGAAAGGACTTAATAGGCTGAAAAATAGTCATGGAAAGAGACCTCTTCGTGAGATGAAGAGGAAAGAGAGAGGAGCGGTAGCGACTGTCGATTCTTATATGGTCGCGGCCCTTTGTGCCCTTGCTTGTGAAGTACAATTAGTTTCTTTTTCTTCACAACTTTTTGATTCCGGAAGGGAGCAAAGTGAGGGAAGGAAGGTAACAGTGGAGGTGAAAAATGGGAAAAGGTCTACTGAGGGACCGGAAATTGCAGGAAGAGGAGTGGGGGGACGAGGGAAAGGAGGGGAGAGTCATTCTCACAATGTTGAATTGCGAGAGAGAGAGCAGAGTGGTAATATGGAGAACAAGACAGAAGCTGGAGGAACAGAGACAGGAGGAGGAAGAGCGGGAGGAGGAGGAGGGGTAGGGGGAGGAGGGATAGAGTTAGAGGGAGGAGTGAGTATGACAACTGCCGCAGAACACACAAGGAGAGTTTTATGGCTTTTAGAGACACTATTGGCTCTAGTTCCTGCCTCTATGGCCTCCACGGGGGGTAGAGGGAGTGAGGGATCGAGAGAGATAGTTGCTGCAGCAGTGGTAGCCGCCCACGTGTCACGTCTCCTGGCCACTAGTAAAGCATGTAAACACGCTTTAATGGCAATTATGAAGTGCAAATGGGATAAATCAATTCGGGAAAAAGCCATCGCTGTTTTGTCTTTAGTGCAGGAGAATTCGAGGGTGGTGGAGGCGGCCATGGCCGTGGCGGAAGGAGGAGAGGTACAGGGAGGGAGAAGGGAGAGGGAGAGAGAGGAGGTTGGAGTAGAAAGCGGAAGAGGAAGGAGAGGAGAGGAGATTATGGGAGAGAGTCGGATGGAAGTGAGTGGAGGATGGGGAGGAGAGGTAGGAGGCTGTTGGGATGAGAGGAAGGGAGAACCGATGGGATGGAAAATGGGTAAGAAGGTCATAAAAATGCAAGGAGGAGAAGGAGAGAACTTGGGAGGAGGAGGAGGGAGAGGAGATTCTCCCATGAAGACGACACACACGAGAGAGAAGAGTATGGAGACAAGTAGTGACGAAGGGAGAGAGGGAGATGATAGAGATGGAGAGAGAGAGAGGGAGGGAATGAGTTCGGGATCAGAAGGAGGTAGTCCTACCGGAGTTTGTGGACAACCTTTCTCTACCTCTCCCTCCTCCGACCAAAACTCTCCCAGTGGTAGTGAAGTATTCGCAGATCCTGAGAACCTCCTCTCCCTCGACCCCCACAATTGGTCCCAATGTGTGACAAATGTAGACGCTTTTCCCCCTTTAGAACCGAGCGATATCGCGATGCTAATTTGGGAAAATGGGATTGGGAGACCGGGAGGTAAAAATGGGTCCAAAGGGGTAGTGGCTCTAATGTCACTTCTGATGTCAAAACAAGAATTAGCGTTGGCTGCTGTACCTCTTTTGTGGCAAAGATTGGTGACGTCACCAGAGATACCAGTGAGTCAGGAGGGGACTTCGGCGAGGAGAGGATGGAGACAGGTGAGTGAGAGAGAGAGCGCACGAGGGAGGATGGGAGGGAGGGAGGGAGAGAGGGAGAGAGGGAGAGAGAGAGAGGGAGGAGGAAGCGGAGGGTGGAGGAGGGGAGGGGCAAGGGGGAGGGGAGGTGGGGATTTGGGTAGGAAGGGGCAGTAAAAGTGGAAGAGTTTTTTTTTGGCATTTTTTTTTGTGTTAGGCTGTTTCTTGAAGTGGGAGAGTGAGGGATGGAGGGAAGTGGAGAGGAAGAAATGGGGGGAGGAGGGGGGAGAGAGGGGGGTGGAGGTACAGGGAGATAGAGGGCTCTCTATTTTCAAGGCATTTTTGGGACACTTTTTGGCATTTTTAGTCGTTTTCTTGGTCCAGTTCTTGTGTAGGTTTGGGTTATCTTTCGGTCGTTTTTTGTTGGTACTTTGTTTTGGATGTTTCTTTAGGGTTTTGCTTCACTTTTTCAAATTTATAATTGTAACTGAAATTTGGACTTTTATTTTTGGGGGGCAGATGGTAGAAGCCCTTTGTAATTTAGTGATTGCTTTCCCGAGCAAAGCTACTGCTGCCATTGTGGCTCAGGTAAGAGTCTCTCTCTCTCTCTCTCTCTCTCTCTCTCTCTCTCTCTCTCTCTCTCTCCTTCCCCCCCCCCTCCCCTCCCTTCCCCTCCCCTCCCCTCCCCTCGCTCTCTCCATCCCTCTCCCTCTCCCTCTCCCTCTCCCCTCTCTCCCTCCCTCTCTCCCTCTCCCTCTCTCCCTCCCCTCTCCTCTCTCCCCTCCCCTCTCCTCTCTCCCCTCTCACATTTTGGGACCCTCTCCTGCCTCTCTCTCTCTTTCAGGCCGAATCTCACCTCCGTCCCTGGGGCCACCCTCTGGAAACCCCCATTTCTGGAAACCCTAAAATTTTGGCTTCTTGGGAATTTAATACTCGCATTGTGTGTCTCCTTTCGGATATTCTTCGACTTTCCCATGAAAGGTCAACAGAAGCCATTTTTGTCGTTTCTTCGGCGAGAAATTTGCTGAAAAGGGCGACGGAGGGAATGGGAGTGGAGGGAGAAGCTTGTATTTTTACGCAGTTAGAGGTAAGTTATATTTTTGTTTTTTTTTTCCGGTTGTTTGTTTTTTCTGCAGGTTTGATCGGTGTTTTTTTTGGGGTTTGGGAGTGTGGAGGGAGTCGCTTGTATTTCGCCTGATTTTAGAAGGTGTGTTTTGTTTTGATTTTTTTTTTTTTGTTCTGTTTTTGGTGTGGTGTTGCCTTTTTTGGGTGAAATAAATGGGAGACTAAGAGCGAAAAAAAGGGTCATAGGGTGATTAATCTCGAGAAATTTTCTCTAGAAATTAATTCCAGTTGAGGGTGAGTTCATAGACGACTGTGATTCTAGTCCTTTCACCTGACGTACTTGTACGGAAGCAGAGATCAAGGTTTTAAGGTAAAGTTTACCCTTTATTTTTGTGAACTATGGCTTCTGTTATCTTCCGTAAATCACGTTGTTTTTTCGAACTAGATGCCGTCATTGTATCAGACACGTGCAGACCAGCGGCGTTATCTGACACTAAATTCTCGGTATGCGGTATACCGCATACCGTACTGAAGCATACACGTATACTTTACTGTATACCGCACTGAAACATTCACGTAAACCATATTGCTCTCCCTACTGAAACACACACGTTAAGTATACTGCATACCGCACTGAAACATTCACTTTTACTGTACTGTTGACCGTACTAAAACTTACACATAGACTATTCTGCATACTGTACTAAACATAGATGTAGACATAGACACACGTAAACTTCAAATAGTTCTGACACGTGCACCTTTCCTGTAAACCGTACAAACGTAAATTGTATGTTAAACAACATAATTTCTTTCTTTCAAAAGTTCTGTGTAACCGGCCATTATTTCTTTGTTTACCATTTTTTGGTAAACATCTGTTGTCGCAGGGCGCTATTATTGTACCTTCTGTATCCTTTGCATTTATAAACTGACTCTCGAATCAGAGTTAAATTTCTCTCGTGTAAAAATCCTTGTATGGAAATACGAGAGGGCAGGAGTAAGGGGTAGGGGGAATGATTGTATGGGAGATGAATAGCGTGGAAAGGGACCATAATAGGAAATGGGGGCCTTAATTGTCAGTGTTACTGTGTGTGTGTGTGTGTGTCTGTGTGTGTGTGTGTGTGTGTGTGTGTTACCGCAAGTAATACTAAATTATAGTTATCATCAATGTAATCATTTTACTTTGTTTTAAAATTTATATCTATTTTTTTATTTCCTTCTATCCATTCCATTACCATCCATTCCCTTCTTTTTCGATTTTTTTATTTGTCCCTATTTCTCTCTTTCCTTCTTTCCTTTTCCCTCCCTCCTTCCCCTTCTTCACCCACTTTCCCTTCCCTTTACCTCTTTCTCTTCGGTCCGTCTCCCCTGTATCGTCCGTCTCACCCGCTTCATCCGTCCTCGCCTCCTCCGAAAACCGACACGAAGAAAAACATTCCCCGATCCAAAATAAGCAACGGAACTACCATGGAACATCATCGTCATCAGTACGAACCTAATACTGTCGAAAACGGCGATAACGAAAAGCGAGAGCAGTTTTCTGTTTATCGCAAAAATAATGACGAGAGACACCCATTTTCCGAAAATGTAGAGAGACACGACAACGGAGACCGACGGCGACAATTTTCTGTGAATCGTGACGGTTGTGATTCGACTGTTAATAACAGTAGTAATTATTGTAGAAATGTGAGTAGTAAAAATAGTAATGTTTCGGTCGAAGAGTGGAAAATTGCGGTGGAAAATTGTGTTCTTTGGGAAGCTCACTACCGGAGGAGTGGAGGGTTGTGTTGCGCTCTTTTGGTAGACGCCGCATCAGCTTTGGGTTGTAGAGTTCCTGTTTAGTCTTTCTTTTTTCCTTCTTTTTCCTTTTTTTTCCCCTTTTTTTGCCTTTTTTTGCCTTTCTTTTCCCTCCTTCCCCCCCCCCCCTTTTTCTCTCTTTTTTTCTCCTTTTTCCGCCTTTTTTTGCCCCCACCCATTTTTCCCTCTTTTTTTGCCCCCACCCATTTTTCCCTCTTTTTTCCCCCTTTTTCCCCCCATCCTTATTTCCCTTTCTTTTTCGCCTGTTTTTTCTCCTTTCTTTTTGCAAGGGTTGGCTTTGAAGAGGTTTTTTTAGGGGCTGCTTAGAGGTTTATTTAGCGTTTCTTTTTGGGGGGGTTTTGGCCGGGGTTTTTCTGGGCTTTTTTCCGTGCATTTTCTGGGATTCTTTTAGGTTTTACCTTTTGGTACTTTTATGCTGTTTTGGGCTTTCTTTTTTAGGCTTCTTCTTTCGATTTTTGAAGGTATGTTCATATTGTAACGCTTGCAATAGATGACAAAATTTTAGTTTTCCTGTTTTTAGGGGGTTTTTGGGGTTAGTATAAGACGAAATACTTCTGGTGTTAAGGTATCAACTTTGGTTCTTTAGGCTCTCCTTTTTTTTTTTTTTAACTCTTTTTTTTTTTTTTCCAAATTTAGACTAAAAACAATGTTTTGGAAAAAGAACAAAATTTGGTAGAGTTTGGTTTTTTTTATATATTATGTTTTTTTTCACTCTTGGGTTATTCATAGAGGGAGAAAGAGAAGATGGAGAGGGTAAGGAGCGAGTTCCGTATATTCAGTAACAACTTTGATAGTGAGGACTAACTTCTGAATCTTTGATAGTTTTACCAAAAAACTCTTTTAGGTTTTAGTCGGGAATGTCTGCGTCAAAGTTTTTTCGAAAGCTGTTTGTAGAAAAGCTCTTTTTGTCTTTTAGTGGTAGCTATTTGGATCTGTGAATTAATTAAATGGTTGTATTTTTTTCGTTCTTGTTCCAGCCTTTTTTTTTTAATTCTTGTTTTCTAGATATTTATGCTCTATGGTAAATAAATTGGATGTCAAACTTTTCTTCTCATATGAACTTTTTTTTTTTTTTTGTTCAATTCGAATGTTATGAACTTTTTTACGAAACTTTTATCCTCTTCTATTGAATATTTGGAGCTCAATAATAGTTACATTCTTTTATTGATTTATGAGTTGTCTGTCCAATCAGTTCTATAATTCAATACCCACAATTGTAAAGTTTCGACAAGCGGATGATAAAGATAAGTGTCACTATCTACCACCGGTATTCTCAAAAATTACACGTTTCATGTACTTTCACACAATGGGACGTGGAACAATGACTTGGTATGATACACCGCCAATCGCTATTAGCATATTGAACGTCAATTCGTTCCCGTTTTTTTTTCGCAAATCCTCAAATAGAAATATCCATACTATTTTAAAAAAAACCCTAATTTCTAATTAGAGTAAACAATTTCTTTGAAAATTTCCAAATTCCCAATTAGCGTCAATAACGGTAGTTATTCCTACACGCCAAAAATTTTTTTACGCTAATAGCGATTGGCGGTGTAGTGTATGGTACTTCGCATGCAAGTACATGGTACACGAATGAAGATTTTAAATTTAATTCGTTAGTGTGAAAAATTGTTCACAATTTTTTAATATACAATCTTAACTTCTGTGGTCTGAAATTAAAACAAGTGGCTTATAGACTGTACACAGTGGCGCCTTTTCCAAGACAGTGCCCCCCCCCTCCAAACAATTACAGCCAGTAATGTTAGCGGTTCAAATACAGAGACCTCATGATCAATCTCCGACCCAAGTGTAGCAACTTTACACATTTTGTAATTAACTAGCCACTACTCCACCCCGAGGTGGGTTGCCGTTTGAAGAGCTTAGTGGAGAGATTGCTTCACCTCTAAGGACCCAAATATATTCGAAGCGTTAATGTTTGCGCCTGACCTTTGGAGAATCCTGCTACAATCTTTTTGTAATGTTAAAAAAAAAACAAAGAACAATACGATCGTGTAAGAAAACACACGGAATAATGTAAACAACCTCACGTTTTTCCTCTGGTGGAAACACACTGTAAGTTGTGCTTTCGCAAACTTTGTACTCTTTGGTATCGTGGAAGTACGTGACATCATGATTAGCGTCGCAAATCTGACACGGTATTGTACACCGCGAATCGTAATTAGAGTAAATAAAAAATTAGAGTAAAAAAACAAAAAAAAACAATTAGAGTTATGAACGCTAATTTTTGTGATAGAACTTTTTCACAGAGGAAGTTTACTCTAATTTATTCAAGTACTCTATATTGGGTTATGTGGGCAATAATTATCCGCGCTGAAATTATGAACACTAAATTACGCAGACGTACAAAATCTGTCAGTCCTTATAGTTTTGATGTCATTATGACGTTAGTAATATTTGTCGCGCTGAATGTCAGTTAACGTTCACACTGACGACGATGTTGTCGACGGACGAGAGTTATGCGAACGCCTTTTTTTCGATGTGATTGATTTTTTGTTTAGTGCGATTTCACGTGCAAGCGATTCTATCAAATAATTATTTGTACCTTTTTACTTATAAAAGTACAATTCTGCACGGTCGGACGTCGTCCGTACTCCACACTATTTAAAACGAACCTATATTATAATTTTTTACGCTAATTAAACCTTACCTTAAATAACATAATGAAAAATTTAGAATCATTTACTCTAAGGTGATAGAGTCGAAATTTAGGGCGACCGAATTAGTGTTATTTACTCTAATTACGATTCACGGTGTAGTAACACTATTCATTTCGCAAATCTTAGGGAACGCGACAAATCGTAATTATTGGCTTATTCATACGTCGTACATTATTACAAAGTGTTAATTATGCATTTTATACCGTGTTTCCACAAATATATCATATTATTATGTCAATGTCATGCGACATATAGTAAAAATTGGTTAATAAATCAGTGAAAATCAAACTATTACGTCAATTTCCCACGACTAATCCTAATTATTGGCTTACTCACATGTGTCAAACAATAAATCGATAAATTGAATTGCTATTTAAGTTAGAGAAACTCAACCACAATTCAAACAAAACTTAGTCATACGCTAAAATGGAGAAAAATATCCTCGATTCCCTTAAAACTACAATCCAAAACAAACTTAGTGTTGAAATTTATGTATTTTCTAGGTCTGTGTTGGAAAAATAAATAGAGTGTTGAAAAGAGGTGACTAATAGTTCACTTCTATATTTTAGTTAGAATGTGAAGAGAGAGTAAGAGAGGACCAAAGGCACGCCCATGGTTGCCGCATCATCTAGAAGGAGGAAGAATGAATTAGAAAGTATTTTACTAGTTTAAGCAAAATACTGCCGCTGGCCGTATTTGAACCGGGGTCTATAGGCTACTAAATAGACCAACGCCTTATCCATTAAGTTACTTACGAAAAGATACACGTGATGGGTTTCATAAATATATAAATACTAACGAAACAGCTAATTAACAGCAGACTAACCAAAAGGAGCAATTTCTGCATGTACGCGAATCTGAACCGTGTAAAATATGTTTTGATCGGACGGCCGGCATTATAGCCGCCACGCGAAGTGAGCTTTTTGGCGGCATACGGATATAGCGTCACGCGGTGCCACGTGGCGCCACATTATTTGATACCGGAGAAGATGGGAGGAGGAACCATGGCTTCCGATATGACAGGTCTCACCTTGTAGACCTTGTTGTACAATGGTTGTACAATAAGTACATCGCCCATTGTACCTTCTTGTACTTTATAGTGTTCCTATTGGACTAGGGTTTAATAGTAGGTAGTCGTGAGTAGGCAGACCGAGACTTAGTAATATTTAGGTACCTCTCTCTCTAAGAGAGCTTGTAACTATAAAGGTCATCTTTGACCAGCCATAACTTAATGCTCGGGTGAGCAAATTCACTGATTCTTTTTGCTGCGGACTCAGGGGAGTCCAAGCTACACAAGGGTGTAGTCGGTCAGAGTCTTTGCGTGCCAGGGTGGCACTTATTCAGTGGAAAGTCAAAGTGGGGAATATTGTCCAAAACACATATTGAAGCTTTGCATTTTGTGGTGGAACTGAGCACACAGAGGGTATTCTTTTCACAGGGGTGAAGGTATATTGGCTTACTCACATGTGTCAAACAATAAATCGATAAATTGAATTGCTATTTAAGTTAGAGAAACTCAACCACAATTCAAACAAAACTTAGTCATACGCTAAAATGGAGAAAAATATCCTCGATTCCCTTAAAACTACAATCCAAAACAAACTTAGAAAATCAAAAAATGGTGAAATTGCTCATTATTACCTAGTGAAAGAAAAGAGGGCCACTTCAAATTGTTGGAAAAAAATTGAACATGTCTATGAATGTAAAACATCAAACAAATACATTGTAAAGGGGGCAGGTTTTGTGGCTTGTAATACATGTTTCATAGTTTATCAATACAAGTCAGCAAATGGTGCATCAACAATCAACACTCATCCTCCCGGTAACCATGTACCTCCGGATCTGGCCTATTTCGGCTTTTCCTCCTACACTACGCGACAGAACATCCTCCCTGTAACCATGTACCTCCGGATCTGGCCTATTTCGGCTTTTCCTCCTACACTACGAGACAGAACATCCTCCCGGTAACCATGTACCTCCGAATTTGGCCTATTTCGGCTTTTCCTCCTACACTACGCGACAGAACATCCTCCCAGTAACCATGTACCTCCGGATTTGGCCTATTTCGGCTTTTCCTCCTACACTACGCGACAGGACATCCTCCCGGTAACCATGCACCTCCGGATCTGGCTTATTTCGGCTTTTCCTCCTACACTACGCGACAAAACATCCTCCCGGTAACCATGTACCTCCGGATCTGGCCTATTTTGGCTTTTCCTCCTACACTACGCGACAAAACATCCTCCCGGTAACCATGTACATCCGGATCTGGCCTATTTCGGCTTTTCCTCCTACACTACGCGACAGAACATCCTCCCGGTAACCATGTACCTCCGGATCTAGCCTGCGGCCGACGCCAACAGCACGCACATTGGCGAAACCACAGGTGTGACCCCCTATGTCATCACTAGCTCCCCTGCTCTACCCCTGAATCGCTTGATTCTCCATCCTCCAGTATAGCGAGTTCCAAAAATCACATCAAACGCGCACACAAAAACACATACACAATCACTCGGAAAAAAAAAAAAAAAACAAAAAATATTAATATATATATAAAAAAAAAAAAAAAACAAAAAAATAAACAAACATTTCTCTACCCTCTCCCCCTTGCCCCCCACCCCCTCCCCTATACCACTTACGTAGAAATTAATGGTTTTAAGTATTTTCTAGGTCTGAATAGAAAGAAAGAAGCCGAGGCAGTCTACCTCTAACTTCTCTCTCCAACTCTCAAACTTGTCGCAGTCACTGAGAAATCGGAGAGGAAGCTAGAGCCATGGCTACCTAGGCTATCCTGAGGTTTACGGGAAATTTATATTAGTTCGGGTTTATTTATTTAAAAGGTATGTGCCGGCGGCAGGAATTGATCCTTGTACCTACCGGCCGGCAGATAGGAAATGGCCGGTAGCCTTAGCCGTTAAGTCTAGGAGTCATGATACATAGTATATAGTTTGATAGCTATTTAAATATGTATACGTACGATTATTCATTTAACTATAATAGATTACGAGATACATAGATCCGGTAATATATAAAGTACAGATTACGGTACGGACTATAAATCAATGCCGCACATTTGTTTCGTAAATGAAACAAATACCGCACATGTATTTATTACGGCTACGATTAAATTAGATTCTAATCGGACGGCCGCAATTAGCGCCGAGATCGCGGAGGAAGTTTTCGGCGGTTTGTGGCCATCGCCACATCAGATGACGCGTGGCGAAATGTCGTTGGATCGTGGAATCCCCGGAGATTATGACATCGAACCCGGATATGACATGTGTCGACATTTAGGCCTTGTCGTACAATGTCCGTACCTAAAGTACACCGGCAGCTGTACTTTTGCGTACGAAACTCAATTCTGATTGGTTCCGTACATCAGTAGATAGAGTCTGTGAGTGAGATAGGACTTAGAAAAATTAGGAGATAGGACCCTCTCTCCCAAAGAGCTTCTGTACAAAAGGTCAACTTTGACCCTCCATAACTTACTGCTCAGGAGAGCAAATTCAGAGATTCTTTTTGCTATCGACTCAGGGGAGTCTTGTTTTCACAAAGGTGAAGGTGGTCAGAGTTTTTGTCTGCCAGGGTGGCAGTTATTTTTGCTTAAACACAAAGGGGTCAGGATTATCCTAGAGGCTTCTTGGAAGCTGTCCACTCTGAGGACTTATGGAGGTCTCAGAGTTTCAGGTTATAGGCCCACCCTCTAGGGTACCAATCTTTAATGGAACTGGCTTCATATACTGGGAAAGTATGATGATAGGAGCTCTATGCGAAAAAAGGTTTTGGGGGACAGTGAGTGGACGATTGGGGCGTCCATCAAGTCTTGGAATTCCTCCAGGGTTTAAAGGAAGCAGATTCACCAGGAAAGAGGATTCACCTTCAACGGAGGAAACAAAAGAAGGAGAGGTGGTGTACAAAGGAAAGGAGAAGGAGGCGACCACACCAATAGCAACTGGTTCAGCATTTATGTCACCTATTCTGAGGAACGAGGAGAATGATACTGAAACCTGGGACTTCAACAATATGGCGGCAAATCACTTCATCCTACGCCATCTCACTCAAAGACTTGCATGTTCTCATTTGCAGGTAGAAAATGCATCCGATCTTTGGATGGCTCTCATAGAGATGTACCAAAGTGGTACGATTCAGCAACAACAGTTGGCTGATCAGAAAGTTAAGTAGTATGTATACAAAGGGGGAAATATGTTGGATTTTTGCAATGAGCTTGCTACACTCTTCATGGAGCTAGAGAGTGCGGGAAAAGTTTTTAGTGAAAAAGAAAAGGTTAACTGTTTACTGATGAAGTTACCTGATGAGTTCGAGAACATAGTCAACCGTGTGTAGGACTTGCCAGACTCAAGGTGGATATGGAACTCACTGCTAGAGATGATTCTCGTTCGAGAGCATACGATTGAGATCCGAAGGAGAGGAAAGAGTGGCCAAGCCTTGGCAACAGCGACTGATTGGAGGAACAAGGATTCTCGGAAACCAGTCGAAAACTATGGGGGTAGGGAGCAGAAAAAACAACCTGAAGAGTTCAAACCAAGGGCTCCCAAAGGTTTATGTCATTTTTGTAAGAAACCGAGGCACTATATGGCAGAGTGCACTGAGCTAACCGAGCTTCGGTTAAAAGAGGGGCAGACCGGTGGTACCCCGAGAGGAAAGAAAAAGGCCCTTGTCACACAGGTACTTGAGGCGGAATCCGAGGACGAGGACGATGAGCTCCTTTTGGATGAGGAGTTGGAGGCGAAAACTGAGGTTGAAATTCCACGAAGGCAGAAATGTGCTTACGGTGGATTGAAAGGTGAAGCAGGCTGGATTATAGATTCAGGTGCCTCAATGCACATGTGTAAGGATAGGACTTGTTCACTAAGATAAGAAAGATTCCTACCGTAGAGATAGAGTACGGGGATGGGAGGATTGTCACCACTACTCTTGTAGGATCGGTAGATCTAAAAGTGTTAGCAGAAGGAAAGACATCCATATTAACATTCTCCGATGTATTGTTTATTCCGGAGCTGAACAAAAACCTTATCTCTACATCTGTGTTAGATGATAAGGGTTTTTTTACTAGCACTATGGAAGGAGTCTTTACTGCTAGTTTTGAGGAGGATGTCTATTTCATTGCTGAGAAAGGTAGTCATGGGATGTTTAGGCTGATCTTAAGTAATGAAACAAAGAAACTTTATTATGCTGGTGTCCATGATATTATGATGTGGCATAAGAGGCTTGGGCATGTGAATCTAGATAAGCTAAGAGAGATGAAAAAGATGGGAGTGGTGGAAGGGATTCAGTTCAGTGAGAGTGATGATATAAGTGATTGTAGTGGGTGTGCTCAAGGTAAAGCACACAGATTACCCTTTCCTAAAACAACCACCTACAAGGGAGAAAAACTTCTAGATCTAGTACACACAGATATTTGGGGACCGGCTAGAGTGCCCTCACCGGGGGGGAAGAGATTTATGATGACTATAACTGATGATTGGTTTCGGTATTCCCGGGTGTATTTTTTGAAAAACAAGTCAGAAGCTGAGGATTGTTTTAGACAATATAAAGCATGGAGCGAAAAACTCCATGAAACTCCAATCAAGAGAGTAAGGAGTGACAATGGTGGAGAGTATACTTCTAACCAGTTTGAGGATTTTTTGAGGGAAGATGGGGTTCAACACCAAAAGACAGTTCCAGAAAATCCGGAACAGAATGGGGTAGCTGAAAGGTTAAATAGAACACTAAGTGATAGTGCTAGAAGTATGTTGTCGGATAAGAAGATAGGAAAAAGGTTTTGGGCAGAAACAATGAACTGTGCTAATTACCTCAAAAATAGAGTTCTTACTTCAGCTATAAAAGATCAAACACCTTATGAGAGATGGACAGGCCGGAAACCAGACTTATCTCATTTAAAGGTTTTCGGCAGTCAAGTGTTCAGTCTAGATAGTGATCGGTCCAATTGGAAGCTAGATCCTAAAGGAAAACCGGGATACTTATTAGGATATGATGAAGATGTTAAAGGATATAGAGTTTATGATCTAAAAAGGGAAGATATAATCTTAGTAAAGCATCTAGTAGTTACGGATGAAGGAAAATCTGTGGATCCCTTCAAATATACGAAGTCAGTAAAAATCAGATTTGAGTCAGAAAATTCAGATGACTTTGAGCTTCCTAACTATGCAGGTTTTAGAGAAGATGACATTCTTGCAGGTACAAATCAGACCGGAAAGGACTCGGCTGTGGAAACTCCAGTGACAACTCTACCCGAAGCGGAAGACGTGGTGGAAATTGATTCGGAATCAATGGATAGGGGAGAAGCCGAGTTTGTTCGAAAGAATCCACGAGAACCATCTATTCCGGCCTCAGATTTTGAAGGGGGAAAGAGAAGTAGTAAAAGACTGCAAGAAAAACAGGTTATTGTCCAGAAAGAAATCGGTGGAAGACAGCCATCAATGAAGAGATGGCCTCAATTATGGCAGCCGATACTTGGGAGCTGGTGGATTGTCCACCTAACCGAAAACCAATCAGTTGTAAGTGGGTTTTCAAATTAAAACTGAACCCAGATAACACAATCGAGCGCTACAAGGCCCGACTAGTGGCAAAGGGATTTACACAAAAGGAGGGAATTGACTACGAGGAAACCTTTGCCCCGGTGGTCAGATTTCCCTCCGTCCGCATACTTCTCAGTCTGGCAGCAGCAGAAGACATGGAACTGCACCAAATGGACATAAAAACAGCCTTTTTGCATGGAGAATTGGAAGAGGAGAACTTCATGCGACAACCCGAAGGGTTTGTGGAAGAAGGAGAGGAGAGTAAGGTATGCCGGCTGATTAAATCTCTTTATGGTTTGAAACAGGCGCCTCGAAAGTGGAATAAGAAGCTTGATGAGTTTCTTACCGGTCTAAGATATATTCGGATCAGCTCAGATCACTCAATCTATGTTTTCGAAGATGAGGAAGGTTTTATATTTATTGCAATTTATGTTGATGATTTGCTTGTCTTAAGTAAATCAATGGAAAAAATTAATAAACTGAAAACCGATCTTAAGGGGAGATTGGAAATGAAGGATATGGGGGAAGCAAAATATATTTTGGGAATTCAAGTAGAGAGAGACCGAAAAAGAAAAATTATAAGATTGACTCAAAAGGAAGCAATAGGGAACATGCTTGAAAAATTTCAAATGGATAAAGCTAATAGTTGTACAACTCCAATGGAATTGAAGAAGGGAAGTGAGGGGAGTGAGGAAGAAGGAGTCATAGTCTTAGACGAGGAATTATCTCCTGATGAACAGAAGTTCATGCAGACTATTCTTTACAGGCAAGTAGTGGGAAGTCTAATCTATTTTATGAATTGTACCCAGCCGGATTTAGCTGCAGCTGTAGGAGTGCTGAGTAGAAGTCTAAATGCTCCCACTAAGAAGGATTGGGAGGCAGCTAAAAGAGTTCTTAGATACTTGATAGGAACTAGGGATCTATGGTTGCATTTGGGTGGGGAGAATACTGACATCACTACTTGGAGTGATGCTAGTTATGGTGATGCTCCGATGAGGAGATGCACTTTCTGAATATGTATTATATGTGGGTGATGGGGCTTGCTGTTGGAGTAGCAAACAGCAAAAGGTCATTGCTCAGTCCACCATGGAGGCTGAGTATATGGCCTCTTGCTCTGCTGTAAAAGAATTGATGTGGGTCAAGTCTTTACTTGGTGAACTTGGTCATCTTAAGAGTGGTGTGCAGAAAATATTTTGTGATAATCAAGCAGCAATCGCTATTTCTGCCAATCCTAAACATCATTTTAAAGCTAAACACATGGACATTAGACTCAGCTTTGTTAGAGAGAAAGTAGAAAATAAAATAATCAGTTTAGAGTACCGACCAGATAGTGAGATGGTAGCAGATATGATGACCAAACCTGTGCCTTCCCCTAAGCTAATTTTCTGCAGGGAGAAGTGTGGTCTGAAATTAAAGATTGACTAGAAAATAAGGGGAGTGTAGAAATTAATGGTTTTAAGTATTTTCTAGGTCTGAATAGAAAGAAAGAAGCCGAGGCAGTCTACCTCTAACTTCTCTCTCCAACTCTCAAACTTGTCGCAGTCACTGAGAAATTGGAGAGGAAGCTAGAGCCATGGCTACCTAGGCTATCCTGAGGTTTACGGGAAATTTATATTAGTTCGGGTTTATTTATTTAAAAGGTATGTGCCGGCGGCAGGAATTGATCCTTGTACCAACCGGCCGGCAGACAGGAAACAGCCGGTAGCCTTAGCCGTTAAGTCTAGGAGTCATGATACGTAGTATATAGTTTGATAGTTATTTAAATATGTATAGGTACGATTATTCATTTAACTATAATAGATTACGAGATACATAGATCCGGTAATATATAAATTACGGATTACGGTACGGACTATAAATCAATACCGCGCATTTGTTTCGTAAATAAAACAAATACCGCACATGTATTTATTACGGCTACAATTAAATTAGATTCTCATCGGACGGCCGCAATTAGCGCCGAGATTGCGGAGGAAGTTTTTGGCGGTTTGTGGCCATCGCCACATGGGATGACGCGTGGCGAAATTTCGTTGGATCGTGGAATCCCCAGAGATTATGGCATCAAATCCGGATATGACATGTGTCGACATTTAGGCTTGTCGTACAATGTCCGTACCTAAAGTACACCGGCAGTTGTACTTTTGCGTACGGAACTCAATTCTGATTGGTTCCGTACATCAATAGATAGAGTCTGTGAGTGAGATAGGACTTAGAAAAATTAGGAGATAGGACCCTCTCTCCTAGAGAGCTTCTGTACAAAAGGTCAACTTTGACCCTCCATAATTTACTGCTCAGGCGAGCAAATTCAGAGATTCTTTTTGCTATCGACTCAGGGGAGTCTTGTCTTCACAGGGGTGAAGGTGGTCAGAGTTTTTGTCTGCCAGGGTGGCAGTTATTTTTGCTTAAACACAAAGGGGTCAGGATTATCCTAGAGGCTTTTTGGAAGCTGTCCACTCTGAGGACTTATGGAGGTCTCAGAGTTTCAACACCAAAAACCGATTCTTAAACCCTCTCCTTCCCACACTCCCCCCCCCCCCCCCCCCCCCCCCCCCTCCCCACTCCCCTCGCCCCCTTCTTTTCCGGCATCAAACTTTATGTTACATTCTGGCCCCTACCAATTTCCCCATCCTTCCCACATGGTTCCTTTTCCTCTCCCACGCTTTCTCTTCCTCTCACCCTCCCAATTCCCATGTCTTCTTTTACTTATTAACCATGTCTGGAAGCCCTTGTTATTCCCTTCTCCCTCCCCCACCTCCACCTAAACCTCGTAAACCTTCGAGGCGTTTGGAATGTCCTGGGTGTCACAACCTTTTTGCCGCTGGGGCCGACATTTCCTTTCATACACGGAGTTGTCGACATTGCATAACCCTGGGTGGTCCTTTGTCTATCACCTCTCCTCAATCATTGTCGACCACACTCCTGTCCGACCCCACAGATAAGGATTGGAATTTCGTACGTGAGTTAGATGTTTTGAGAGCTTATGATTTAGGAGCCCCCCGCCCGCGATTGTACACCGGTATTCCTATGGCCGTCAGGATAATAGTACAAGATGCCCTCCACCTCCCCTTGTCCCACATTTCTTCAAACCCGGTGGACATTGCTCCTTGGCACCTGCTTCTTATGTTATATCTCTGGGTGTTAGTCCTTCCAGGTCGTGGAGGGGGCAGTGGGGCTAGAGAAACTATGGCGCGTTGTCGCCGATTCCTTCGCGGTGACTGGAAGTCCCTCCACGCCCAGCATGAGGATCGGGTATCGAGCACCTCTTTCATACCACGTCGGCCACCTAGGCCATCGGATGTCCCGACCTCTTATTGTCGAGCAATTCACTTAGGCCGAGTTGGTGAGCTTTCTCGAGCGGTTCGGGCCCTATAGCCATTCACCCCTGCCCCTGGATCTTCTTCTACTATTGAGGTCCTTTGAGCTCTCCACCCCCCCTGCCCCTTCCCCTTTACCCCCTTCCATCCACACCTTTGAGCCTTCTAAGAGTTTTACTTTGGATCGGGAGGTTTTCATTAAGGCTCTTAGCTCTTCTCCTCACCTTTGAGCGGGGGGCCCCTCGGGCACAGTATATGAGTTGTTTCGCGATGTTTTGCCCCCTGAATCGGGTGCCCGAGGGTTCGATGTGTTTTTTCGAGTATGTTCCCTTATTGCTAGTGGGGATGTTCCCCCTCGGATTCTCACGGCGTCCCGCCTTGTGGCAGTCGCCAAACCTAATGGTGGGATTCGCCCTATCGCCGTGGGAGAGGTTTTATATAGATTGGTGGCTCGTGCCATATGTCTCTAGCTCCAACCAGCTTTCCATGATTATTTCTCTCCTCATCAGTTTGGAGTGGCCACGAGAGGGGGTTGTGAGGCCGTGGTCCACGGGATTCGGGCTTTGTTGGATGTACATCCGGATTGGTTGGTCCTTCAAGTCGACGTTTCTAATGCATTTAATACGGTGGATCAGAACGTGATTTTTTCAGAGCTTATGGCAGCTCCATCTCCGATTGACCAATTATTCCCCTTTGTGAGGGCTTTCTATTATTTGACAAGCAGCCTTTCCTTCTCGGCCGATGGTGATCTTATTCCTCTCTCCTCTGCTAATGGCACTCGCCAAGGTGACCCTCTCGGCAGACCTTTGTTCGCCTTTGCCCATTACCGGGCCCTTCATGCCTCCGCAGCCGCCTTCCCTTCTTGCCTTTTCCCTTCGATCGCAGATGATACGCACATTATTGGGCCGAGAGAACAAGTCGTGTTGGCATATGATTTTTTCAGGGAACGTTTAGCCAATCTCAACCTTTCAGTTTAGCCGTCGAAATGTGTTATTTGGTCTCCTCAGGATATTCCACTTTCGTTTACTCCCCCTTCCGTTTTCAAACCCCTTCTCCCTCTGATGGCATTCGTGTGCTTGGTTGCCCCCTTGGTTCGGATACTTTCATGACCCAATTCCTTCATGATGCTTTACAGACAGATCTAGCCCAAGTGGACGACCTTCCTCACCTTCCCAATCCCCAAGTTGCTTTTGCTATGTTAACCAGGTGTTTTCCCCACTGCCCTTCTTACCTCACTCGTACTTCCCCTCCCACCTCGACATTTGTCTCTTCTCTCTCGGCTTTTGACGATCGCCTCATAGACGTCCTCCATACTCTGTTAGGTCGCGGGGCATTTGATCGCGAGTCTGGGCCATCAGCCCGCATTCAAGCATCCCTCCCTGTCTCTACTGGGGGGTTGGGTCTATTATCGACCGCTCGTGTTGCTCCTGCTGCCTATTTGGGAAGTTGGTGTCTTATCGCCTCTACTCTTGTTTCCCGTTTCTTGGCTGGGGACACCCTCGTTCTAGCTACTGTTATCCCCAGGTTTCAGACGGTGTGTTCGCCTTCCACCGATCTCTATTGGACGCGTCACGTTCTCTTCCTCCCCATTCCCTTGTGGATGTGCCGATTTTTTCGACCCTTGTTACAAAATCTGTTGAGCTTGTCCAGGAATCAATTTCCGATCAGGTTGTCGCCACTATTAAATCCGAGCTTCTCAAGGTGCTTTCCTCCGATTCTTCTCGTGCCGGTCTTCTCTCTTGTGGTGGACCTGGTTCTGGGTCTTGGCTTTTTGCCGTACCTATTTTGTCCACTCTCCGATTCTCACCAGCTCAGTTCACCACCGCCCTTCGGTTTCGCCATGGCCTCCCCCATCCTCCTTTACTTTGCTCTCTTGTTTGTGGATGTGGTCGTGTCTTGGGGCCCGATGGTGTCCATTTGCTTCGTTGCTCCCATAGGGGAGATTTGATCCAAGCGCACGACACTATTCGAGACACCGTTGCGACTATCGCTTTAGAAGGGAGCTTTTCTGTGCGTCGAGAGTTTTCTCATATTATTCCCTTGTGTCGGATCGATGTTGTTTAACTTGATGGTGCCCGTCGCATTTTCGGTGATATTGTTTTGGCGAACCCTACTTCAGCTATAGTTGTTGGTGAGGCGGCTCGACATCTTGGGGTGGCAGCTCGTGATGCTGCTAAGGCGAAGGAGTGTGATTATGCCCACAAATGACCCTATGGATGAATTTATTTCGATGGCGGTCGAGATCTTTGGTTGTTTGGGTGTTGCACTGGACGAGTTTCTCCGTACTTGTGCTCAACGTGCTTTCGAGCGGCGAGGACCTGGGAGCCGTCCTCCTTCGGTCCTTACTTCTTTTTACCGTCAACGCTTATCTGTGGCTCTACAACGAGTGTATGCTTCTATTCTCCTCGGATCGACTGTTGCGGTCGTCGATGTGCTCCGAAACTCCCTCAACGTGCTCCCTCGGGCTGGGGGGACTTGCGGGGTTGTTTTTCGTAGATATTTAATTGAGTTAGGGTTGGGGTTGGGGTTTGTAGTTTTGTTTTTGTGAGTTGCCTTGCTTTTCATTTTGAGTTAGGGTGCTTTTACTTTCCTTGTTGTTGCTTCCTTTTTGTTGTGTTCTCGTCGCTCTTTTTGTTTTTATTGTTGTTTTTCAGTGTTGGTCATGCCACCCATTTTGTACCCTCAGACTCATATGGTTTACCATCGTGTTTTTTTATTATATCTTACAACTTTACTTTTTGAATGAGCGCTAACAATTCTAATAGAGTGTCGTTTTAAATAGTGTGGCATACGGTCGGTGTCTGACCGTGCAAAATTGTACTTTATTAAGTAAAAAAGTACAAATTATGATTTAATAGTCCGTTATCATGTAACTGCGTTTTAACAAACCGCGTAGTGCAAACGTCATAATGATGTCAAACTGTACGCTTTGTCAGATTCTGTATGAACACCTAATTTACAGTAGAGACATTCAACGCGTCAAATTAGAGTTATTGATAAATTAGAGTAAACTTCCTCTGTGAAGAAGTTCAATCACATAAATTAGCGTTCATAACTAATTTTTTTTTTGTTTTTTTACTCTAATTTTTTCTTTACTCTAATTTGGTTTGTCGTGATGTTGTTTTTTATTTTTCAATCCATAAAAAAAAACTGTTTCGATAGAAACCTTCGTTATTTATCATGGTTAGTAATTGTATGATATTTTCTTATTGTTTTTTTTTTTTTTTCCCCGAGTTTTCAAGCATTTTGTCAAGCATTGTTTGAGGTTGGTGTTCGTCCAACAAAAGTGTTGACATCGACCAACTACTCCCGCCCGTCAATAGCGTAAAAAACTACATTATATCTTCTGCGAAAGATATTCGTAGTTTGATCATCCCAAAACTTAGAGAAAATATTGATAACAATATTTTTGTCGCATTCACAACCGATCTCTAAGCCGAGACAATAAAAAGAACCTCATTCATGTCAGTAACCGCTCATTTTATTGACAAAGAATGTAAACTTCATGCACGGACGCTTCAAGTCGATCATTTTCCGGAGGAAAAACACACCGCGGAAAATGTTTTAACAACTTTCAAAAATTGTTTGACCAATTTTGAAATGTCCAATTTTGATCTTTGCGTTGCCGTGACTGATAGTGGCTCTAACATGTTTGCGACTGAAGGTCTACCGAGTATGTTTACTTGGATACCTTCCGCGGACCATAAAATTGCTACAATTGTTACAACGATCTTGAATAAGAGCGGAACTTCCAAAAAAGGCAAATACGATGTGGAAGTTCCTGATTTATTTTATCTAATTGACGCGTGTAAATCATCGGTCACGTTTTTAAAATAGAGTAATATACAAAATCTTTTGAAAAACACTTTAAAACAAGAAAACGCAACGCGGTGGAATTCTTTGCTCCGAATGCTTAAGAGTATTTACGATGTATTCAATGAGATAGGACCAATCGCTCAAGCAAAAAATAAATTGACACTTTTTGCTTGTATCGATAAGACCCACCTTACCGAACTTATACGATTTTTAGAAAGGTTAGAAAGAAGCGACCCTAAACTTGGAAAAATTAAAAGAACCAACTTTACATTTGGTTTTGTTTGAACTATCGTCTCTCCATAACCATTGTAAGATAAGAAAAACATCTTACAATGACGGTGAAAAAGAATGCCCCGACGATTCCACAAACTTGCAAAAATTAAAAAAACTTTTTGTGAAATTTGCACTACCGAAGTGAGGCCTTCATGAGTATCATATTGTCGCGGCTCTCTTAGATCCCCGATAAAAACAAAAGCTTGAAATAATTGGGGT
This sequence comes from Zygnema cylindricum, assembly GCA_037447655.1. Classification (NCBI taxonomy): domain Eukaryota; kingdom Viridiplantae; phylum Streptophyta; class Zygnematophyceae; order Zygnematales; family Zygnemataceae; genus Zygnema; species Zygnema cylindricum. The sequence goes on along the minus strand of JBBHKE010002416.1, from coordinate 271,183 downwards.
ATCGGAAACCGAAATTGAAAGCGTAAGGGTCAAACTTCGAGAACTCGCAAACGACCTCGGTGATGACGTTGATTTCGGTAGTCCCCAACGTATCACAAAAAAACGAAAAAAATTGCAAAGTAAAGACAGTTTCCACAATTTTTTTGGTGAGAGCAATGATGAAAATGAGGTTCTTATTACCACCGACAAAAAAACACTCGTTAACGACAAAATGAAGCGTTATTTTGATTTAAAATTAACCAACGACGAAAGATTGAACTTTAACATACTTGAATGGTGGAAAAAAAAACAAATGTACGTGCGAAAGATGGAGGATTTCCTTTTCTAGTCGGTGTTGCTAGATCTATTCTAGCTATTCCGGCTTCTAGATCCATGTCTGAATGCAATTTTTCGGATGCCGGGAACACGATAACAAAGAAGAGGAGCTCACTAGCGACTTCAATTGTTAGTGATCTTTTGTGTGTTAGATCTAACCGATATCTTTTTAATGCATAGTTTTTTTTTGTTTTTTTTCTATTTATTGTTATTTTTTTAGTATTAGTTATATTGTTTTTTTTTTCTTTGAAATCTTTGTTGTATTTCACAATTTTTCTAGTGTTATTTTGCTTTTTTTTTTTTAAACCGGAATGCTTATTTTTATCAAAATACCAAAGCGTCGTATGTATACCAAATTTAGATTTATAGATTTTGTGTAGTTTTAAGTTTGAGGTTGAGAATTTGTATAATAGAGTCGAAAATAGAACGAGGTTGTTATTTGTTTATTTCTATATTTGATACTACAAAATATTTTTTGTTTTTTTTGCTCATCACAATGCGTTTTTTGTCAATTGATTTTCTATGTGAAAAAATATGATTTTTTTTTAAACATACATAATTCAAACTTTACATTTTTTGCATAATTCATATCATAGTATCGTAGTCGAAAGAAAAACCGTCCGAAAACTGTAGCAAAAAAATTAGATTTGCGAGAGAATAAACATTAATATAAGGGTTCAAGCATTAATCTAAGAGTTACAAGCAAAATTAGGAACAAATCTGGTGAAGGGGGTGACTGTCGAGGAAAAAAAATATTCGTAAGGGGAGATTGCAAAAAGACAAAATAGTAAAAAGAAGAGGACACGAGCAGTTTTTTTGCAAAGGGAGATGTACCACTACACCACTCATTGTTATTAGTATTAATTAGTCGCTACTACTTTTAGCCAAAAGTCACAAAATATAGTTAACAACATTATTTAAATACGTGGACTATAACTTGCCACGTCTCCCTGCATTAAATAAAATTATTAATTATAATTTTCCATTAACACTACACCGCGAATCGTAATTAGCGTCATTAACGTTAATTCCGTCACCACGAATTTTGACCCAAAAACCTTAAAAAGAGTAAATTACTCTAAATTTTTCTTTACATTATTCAAGGTACTCTTTGAATCAGCGTTAACAGCTATAGTATAATGCCCTTTTAAATAGTGTGGTTTACGTACGAAATTGTACCATATTAACGAAAAAAGTACAAAAAATGATTTAATACATGGCGTTATGATGTAACTCCGTTTTCAGTTTTCACTAACCGCGTCGTGCAAACGTCATAATGACGTGAAATTCTACGTTTTGACAGAATGCGTTTTTACAAACCGCGTAGTGAAAACGTCATAACACTTTGTACTCTTTGGTATCGTGGAAGAACGTGACATCATGATTAGCGTCGCAAATCTGACACGTTAGTAACACTATTTATTTCGCAAATCTTAGGGAACGCGACAAAGCGTCGCAAATTTGACACGGTAGTAAACACTATTCATTTCGCAAATCTTAGGGAACGGGACAAATAGTAATTATTGGCTTATTCATACGTCGTACATTAATTAATTTTGTGCTTCTTCGGTTACGGGCGGGCACGGTTAGTCGCGAGAAATCGAGTTCCGGTTAACTTTTATTTTCGTAAACGCCGGTCAGTTAACGGTTAACAATTTTGGAGCGTGATATAACCTGGTCGGGCGTCGGTTACTCAGATTTTGAAAAAAAAAACGGTCGGTTTCGGTTATGTAATTTTTTGACTTTTGCGACCTCTGATGACGCCCCGCAACCTCAACAAATTAAAGTTCACACCCGCGAAGATCGTGGATGTGGACTGGCCGATTGGGTCCGTTGGTAAAAGATATCGGAGGCTCCGCCAACGGTGCTTCGCCTTTAGAAGCGCCGCGGCTTGCGCCCGTTGAAGAAGTGCCTTTGCCTTCGCGTCGACGTCATGTCAAATAGCAAGGTACATAGCAAGAGGTATGCCTCGTATATACATCACATACATACGTCTGCTTGTTAGGTCAATGTGAAATGGCATCGGCCCGTGCAAAAAAAAATTATGTATTGAACGCAAACAAACAAAATAAAATAAATCGTGTACTTTTACTGTACTTTCTCGCCTTTTCAGTACGTTTCGGTTGGGAATCAAAAGAATGGCAAAGTGCTACAGCCGCAAGCCGCTCATTATTAACGATTTCAATTTATAATTTTATAGCTTTTCACCATAGTTCAAAAGTAGGCGTTTTTATGGTAGGCCTTTGGCAATATTGTATGGGCCTACTTTCCCCAACTTTTGAACTATGCTTTTCAACCAATTCCATCATAGAAAACGCTAACATTCTTAGATTCTGCTCACCTCGCATTAGTTTAAACTTGGCGAAACTGTGTAGAAGCCGGCTAGCTAATAAATATTTATACTATTTGTCAAACACTCAAAATCAACAAAGAAAAAGTCGCCTTGCCCTGATACACAGAATGCATGTCTACTTGGCGGAGTCTTGCAAGACTGATCGAACTGCATACTTAAGAAGACGATAAGACGGCCAGGATCACTTCTTCAAAATATGGAAGCAATGAAGACTGTTAAGTGATACTGCCTCTTTTCTTTTTTTGTGAGTTTCGTTGCACGTAGATACAAATATTTCTTCTTCTATTTGTTGCATTTTTTAGAATTTTGTGATTCGTTTTGTAATCCCTTGAAAGGATGATATTTTCTTCAAATCTTTGAACAAGTTTTCAACTTTCTGAATTCATGGCATAATTTATTTTTTTGCAGAATTGAATTGATTTTCATTTTCCAATGGGGGCAGGAAATTTTCTGTATCCGCAAACATTTTTGCCAGCATTGCAATGTCCATTTTCATGCCATAATTGACATGAAACAATTGACTTTTTAGTAGGTAGGAAACATGTTTTGTAGCTTAACATCTCTTTTGAGTTGAATAATATGATATTTTTCTAGGTTTATGCAAATAATATACGTGGAAATTGATACCGCATAACCATTTCATAGCACATTGTATACTGGGTCTACCATTATGTTTTACAGTGTCACATTAACAAAAAGTATACCCTGTGAAAAAATTCTTGGAGAAATGTCAATGTCCAATTTCTCCGAACTCGAATCAACATTTGATTTTCCCTTCTTGATGTTAACAATGGATTCCGGCTCCTCATCGGAATCCGAATCCTCAATCTCTGGGAAATTGGCAACATCGTTCACCTCATAAAAATCAAGGTTTTTCTTCAATTCCGCCGATTTTCCAATAACCGATTTTAAGTCTTCATGAAAATTGACATTTCGTGATTTTTCCACGATGCGACGAACTGGATAAAATACACGGTAAAGATTTCCTTTTGTAATATAGCCCACGAAAATTCGTCGTCCTTGACTACATCCATCACATCCATTTACTTTTTCGCCGGTAGCAAGATCTAATCCTCTCACATATGCCGTTTTTATGATTCTCCTCAAATTACCCTCGAATGTGTGACACATCCAATAGTGCCATAAAGTTAAATCTCCCTTTAATTCTCAGATTTGGTTTAGAATGCACGTCGAAGAAGCATTCTTCCTAGGTCGCCTCCATAAAAGTCGACTATGCATCGAATTAGTGACTTCGCCTTCGCCGATTAATTTGCCGTCGACGCGATATACACGAATCGCTGAATTGCCTGTAGCGACTACGCTCCCACCGGCGCGCTGAATTTGAGGTACGCTTAACAAGTTGACTGAACCGTCCGGAATAAACAAGATGTTCAATAATCGTGCCTCCGAAATAGTTTCATTTCCAAAACAGTCCCATGTGGGTAAATTTAATCGAACGGTACCCACGATACCAACCGTAATAGTTTGACCACTTGCAACCGTAATAACTTTTGGTACGGTAAGTGAACGCATGTCATCAAACAATGTAGCGTCCGTACATACGTGGTGAGACGCCCCCGTGTCAATTATCCACTCCTTTTCGTGTGCGCCATCGTGTGCGTCACTTAAAGAATCAATAGTGAGATGAAGACAAGTGAACGTTTGTCCTTCTTCGCCTCTTTCGAAATTTCCAAGTCAACAAAATTTCCATGGCTTCCGCCATGGCCGCCATAACGTCCACGACCACGACCACTATCACGTCCGCGACCGCGACCACCAAAACTGCGACCGCCTCTTACTCCTCCGCTACTAAATTTAGAGTAGCATTGTTGGCTCGTGTGGCCTAGTTTCCCACAATTGAAGCATTCTCTCTCCTTTTCCGGACAAGAGGCCGAAATATGGCCGGGCCGATTGCAACGGAAACACAAGACGTTGCTACTATCATTTTGGGCGGACCGAAATCTTAGATTTCCGCCTCTATCAAGCCATTTTCCACGACCTTTCGGACCTCCTCCTTTTCCACCCCCTCTTCCACGTAAATAATGTAAGCTCGCGAATTCGGGAGCGGTCACATTCAAGGATCCCGTGCTCAAGGAACCCTTTGAAGAGCTAACACGATTACTCTCCGCCATCTTTAAATAATTCACAATAAACTCGTAGGCGTTATTTTCCCTTGCTAGTAAAATCTCCTTGAGGTGGACCCACTTATCCGGTAATGCATTCAAAAACCCGGTTAATTTGTCCTCCTCCATGATCACTCTCCCATTGTTGAGAAGTTGCTCTACAATAATATTGAATCTCTTCACGACATTGTCAAAAGATTCGTTTGATTTCATCTTAAATTGCATGAAATCGGAAAACATATATTGCCTCTTGTTTTGGATTCCCCTTTCGAATTGGGACTCCAACACCTTCCAACATCCGTGTGCGGTGCTATGCGTGAGGAAATGATCATGCACGGACACCGAACACGTTTGCATTAATCCAGTGATGGCCGCGAGATTCTTTCCCTTCCACAAACGACGAGTCATCGAATCTCCGACCAGCATTTTCTCTTCTCCATTGACGACCTACCAAAGGCTTCTCAAAATCAATTGATCTCGAATATATTTCTTCCACGAAGTGTAACTCGCTCCGTTGAATACGACGGTCTTTCCGGGCATCTGAAACATTTCCACTCCTCTTTGAATATCCTCCTCTAAATCGGATTCGTCATCAAGTTTAAGTTTCCCCCTTTTATCTTTCCCTTTCTTTGCCTCCTCATCACTATCATCAGAATTATCTTTTCTGGATCGGGATCCGGTCTAAAACGGGTGAATCCATCGATTCTCCTATTCACGTCGGAAAGCTTCGCATCAATCGCATCAATCCGATGCATAAATTTCTCAAATTGCTCTCGAAATTGATCGCCGGCCATCGAACCACTGACACCTTGATTTTGATCAACCGAATCCGTGGGGAATGACAAGTCGAATGCCGCTCCGGAAAATGTGAATTCCTTTTCTTCTTTGGGAGGCTCCTCGGGAGTCTGTAGATTATCTCAAAAATTCGACACGGGGGTAGCAGTGTAGGAGGGAGTCTGAGGGGGCGTCTTCTTATTCTTTACCCTCGTGCGCCAACACTAGGCAAGGAGATAACATGATGGAGCTCTACCCGCTCCGATACCAAATGAAAATATCGGTAAAAAACTCTGAGCTCACTAACAAAAATTATAGCAGCAGAAACATTCAAATTACAAAACATTAATTCAACATTGAATATACATTTCGGAAATTTCTCATATTAATAAAAATCCGAAATTACAAATTTTGCTCTTCTATCTCCTTGTCTCTATTCCTTCTTGTGTTCCTTGCTTGATTGATTAACACACAGTCATGGTGTCCTTTAAATACAATACCAGCCATGGCATGACACGTGTGGGCGTGCGCCGCCAAGAAGTCTCTATAAATCTGCCACCTGTCAATAGATTAGACTAGAACACTCTAATTCTCACTAAGGACTGAAAACATTGCAAAACGACAAGTGAAAACGAAAGTACTATAGAAATCTAGAAGTAGAATCGTACTCAAATAAACGTACAGAAATATCTACGCGAAACTACAATTTTTTCGCGAAGCGAAACATACTGTACTTTCGCGATACATCTTTAATAAAGTATAGTACCGATTCGCACGCACAATTCTTTCAATGAATCGTAAGAGTAATTACCGCCACATTTTTGAACTTACTAGTGACACCTCGTACATTTTGACCCTTACATAGAAACTACGAGGAGACCGCGTACAGACTCGACAGGTTTCATTCCTCCCAGACTTGAAGGTCGACTCCGTCTTCTCCCCCCAGATGTTATCTCTCCCACGGAAAGTGAAGGTGGAGTCCGTCACACTAATTTTTGTGAGACAAATGTTTCCCTTGTAGACGACTCATTTGGAACTGCAAAACTGAAGAAGTTGTATCTCCAAAAGAGGCATTCTCTTGCGAACGGGGCATGAAGCGATAAGTTCGAGGAGCTGTATCTCCAAAAGAGGCATTCTCTTGCAAACGGGGCATGAAGCGATAAGTTCGAGGAGCTCCTTAAGAAAATTAGCACGTAAGGACTTTGGTTGCTGTCAATACAAGATTTGTGCATTTCGATGTAACGTTCGCATACGTATATATTTCTTACCTTCTCCTGTCATGGGTCCTTTTCACATGATAAGGTTTGAGGAGATCCGAAATATATTTTTAAAATTAAAATCCCTCTTGATTCTCGTGTACTCCTCTTTAAAGTAGCATCCGATTCTTTGTTTGTATCTAATTTGGTTTGACTTGATGAGCTTGATTTCAAACTTATTAAATTTTGAGATTCCGATGACATTTGGGAATTGGAATATCGGGATTCCATGTCAATGTCTTCTTCAATGTTCAATTCCGTTTCCCCTTCTTGACATTGGCAGCTAAATCTGGCTCAATGTCGGAATTGGACTCCTCAATGTCCAAGAAATTGGACATTATTGCGTTTTGGAGCTTAATTTTAAATACAAGAGTTTTGTGCATTCGAATTCCCACTCTGACTGTACTATATCCCTCACATTTCCCCTATTGCTTCAAAAGTGTTACGTAAGTCTATACTGACAATGTGACAATGTGATTTTTTCTTTCTATGTCAATATTGGAACTTCCAGATATGTTCCGGGGAAAGACCACCGCCCGGCAGGTGGGAAATCTTTGGATGAATATGACATTCCCAAAGTCACAGCTCTACTTTTGGTGGGAGATACAAGGGTCGGCAAGAGTACTCTCGCTAACAACATGTTCCGAGTTTTTAACCAGAAGACAACGGGGTTTGATTTTGCACAAGTTTTTGGTGAGCTTTTAGAGTAGTTTCCAACACTGTTTCTTCAATTGCCTATCAACTTTTGAGCTTACAAATACTTTTGCTGTCTAGATTTTTATTTTTTTTTGTATGTTTTTTTTGGTTGAATGTGGTCCTTTATTTGTCTTTCATTAATCCTCGTCGGAATCATGGAATGCAATATCGTTTTTGGACTAAGAGTGGCGCTGAATTTGTTAAATGTTCAAGCTGTTAATGTATTATGTGCTTTGTTGACATTTTCTAGAGTATCTTTTTGCAGCTCATCAAGCTGAAAATGGAACTTTTCTCCTAGAGAAATACAACATATGTGGAGAAGCTGGCAAGTTTGTTGTATTTGACATCCGCGGTTTTCCATCTGTCGACAGCAAGGAGGGTCGTGCGATTATCCAAAGCTGGATGGTTGATGGTGTACGTCATGGTCAAAAAGTGGTCAGGTACAAAAAAATCCGAACTTCAAAAACGTTCCCGTGCCAATGGGGACATGTTGGTGTATTAAGGACACTGAGCTTTCGTTGCAGTCTGTTAGTTTTCTGTATTGTGTGTACTTTGAGAGAAGGGAGAGAGAGTTTCATGTGTGTTATGTCTTTTGATTGTCTGACGTTGCTT
>JBBHKE010002416.1:145115-261099 GCA_037447655.1 Zygnema cylindricum | reverse complement strand
CTCAAAAACGGTAGTTTCGGAATCATTTCTGAAACCGACGTCGAATTTTTTTCGTCAAATCACGTTTCTCTTGGAAAGGGGATTAAATGTGGTAATCTCTACGTTTTAAAATCCTTTAGAGACTTAGCACATGCAAATGTAGCAAACTCTTCTCCTTCCTCTTCTTGTTTTCACAAATGGCATTTACGGTATGGCCATCTAAATAGGCAAAGTTTAGCGTCTCTTAGTAAAGGCCTTGTTTTAGGCTTAGATTCATTTGATGCAAAACAACTTGATTTTTGCCATGGATGTATAATTGGCAAAATGCCTCGATTACCTTTTCCAACAAGCTCTTCTGAATCAAATTCTCCTCTTGATCTAATTTCTAGTGATGTATGTGGACCTATGAGGGTACCAAGTTTGAGTGGTTTTGTGTATTTCATTACCTTTATTGATGATTACTCACGATTCACTCATGTATATCTTATGAAAAATAAGTCTGAGGCCTTTACTCATTTCAAACATTTTAAGTCCCTTGTCGAAAATCAATTCTCCTCTCAAATAAAAATGCTAAGAAGTGATAATTGGGGGGGAATATATGTCGCATGAATTCACGGATTTTTTAGCATCATGTGGCATAATTCATGAATTGACTGCCCCACATACACCTCAACAAAATGGGGATGGCGAAAGACTTAATCGCACCCTTGCCGATATGACTCGGTCCATGATGCATTTTGCCTCCTTACCTCAATCTTTTTGGGCCGAGGCCCTACTAACTGCTTGTTATGTTCGAAATAGATCACCTACGTCGGCTCTTAAAAACAAAACTCTGTTTGAGGGATGGCATAAAAAGAAACCGAATGTTTCCAACTTTTGCATTTTTGGGAGTGAGGCCTATTACAAAAACCTTACAAATACCGATGGAAAATGGGGTGCAAAGGCCATAAAAGGTATTTTTGTTGGTTACGCCCCCCACTCCAAAGCTTACCGGATATACTGTCTTAAAACTCGTCGTATCATCATGTCACGTGACGTCATTTTTAATGAGGACCCTCTTATTCGCCACCTCGTACCAAATCTTCCTGTCACACCTCTAACCGTTGTTTTCTCTACAGACTCATCATCCGTTGATCCTCTAACTCCTCCTAACAATTCAACGACCACGATGACAGAATCCGAAAACTTTGTTTTTACATATTTTGGCAGATTTGAAAAATCCTTGACCGCAGAACCTGCCGCGAAATCCGCGCCCATTTTACATAAGCAAATCATTGCAACTAACATGTCGCTTTCCACGATTTAGAGTTCGCAGCGGCAAATCTTGACGAAATCACTGTCGACGAGCCAACAACCCATGTGAGAAGTACGCCTCAGGACGAATATTTACGCGCGCCAAACGAAATGCAGTCGTCGTCATTAATACTAGCGGACAACGTACGGCCTACGACAAATTCTGTTCAACCAATTTTGGCGAACCCACCTCCGCAATCCTCCATGACAAATTTTTTGAACGGTTCGCTTATTCAGCAAACTGTATGGCGTAGTACTCGACTTGTACGTCCTACTTGGAAGGTGACTCAAAATCTTGCTCACGCCAATCTTGCTGACATCAAAGATCCACCACTCACATTAAAATCTGCTCTAAAGATGCAGATGCAGACAAGTGGCACTTGGCTGCAAATGAAGAATATCAAGCTTTAATGACAAATGAGACTTGGACGCTTTGCGAACTGCCACCTAACCGGCGTGCCATTGGTTCAAAATGGGTTTTTAAAGTTAAAAAATTTGCAAATGGATCTGTTGAACGTTATAAGGCGGGCCTAATCGCAAAAGGTTATTTGCAGATAGAGGGAATTGATTACATCGAAACTTTCGCCCCTGTTACGAAATTTGAATCTATTCGTACAATTTTGTCTTTGGCGGCAATCCACTATTGGGAGCTCCAGCAACTAGACGTAAAAACTATTTTTTTACACGAGAATCTTGAAGAAGATATTTACATGGAACAGGCTCCAAGATAGGTTGTAGCTGGACAAGAATCTTTGGTCTGTCGCTTGAATAAATCAATTTATGGTGTAGCTGGACAAGAATCTTTGGTCTGTCGATTGAATAAATCAATTTATGGTCTTAAGCAGGCGCCACGTGTGTGGCACAAAACACTTGTCTCTGCTTTATTAAAAGACGGATTCAAAGAAATTAGCGCAGATCCTGGTATTTACATTAAAGGTACAGGTGAAAGTTTAGTAATCATTATTATCTACGTTGATGATTTAATACTTGTTGGTCCTAGTAAAACGGAAATTAACAAAGTAAAAGTCATGCTAGCGTTTCATTGGCCGATGACAGATTTGGGTGACCTTGATTACTGTTTAGGTATTAGCATTACAAGAAATAGATCTAAACGTTTATTACAAATGAGTCAAGAGCATTATATTGTTGATCTTTTATAGACTTTTGGAATGTCCGATTGTAATCCTGTCTCTACAGCTCTTGATCCAAATACCACAGTTAGAAAAGAAGTATCCGATGGGAATGCCCAAGGAGAAATAGGGTCCCTTTACCGGTCTATTGTTGGAAAGTTGACGTATGCCATGTTCGGGTCGCGTCCGGACATTTGCATTGCTGTGTGTATCTTATCCCAATTCTCTCATTGTGCGAGTTCTACTCACCTTGATGCGGCGAAACGTGTCCTCAGATATCTCCAAGGCACTAAACATCTTCGCCTCACCTTCTCTCTTCCTCCTTCCTCCTCTCCACCTTCTTTTCCCTCTCCTTCTCTCTCCCTTCCCGACTCCTCTCTTGTTGGTTTTTGCGATGCGGACTGGGGAAATCAAACTGATGAACGCCGTTCTATTTCTGGAGTGTGCTTTTCCCTTGGTGGTGGACTTGTCTCCGACATATAACTTACATCTTCCACTTCCTCCTTACTTTCACTCACAAACGCCTTTTCACTCCTTCCACTTCCTCACTACAGCTTCAAATCTCACTTTATCTTCACTTCCATCGCACTTCCACTTCCTCTCCGAGGATTCTTTACCACGGTCAGACACGAGTCTCCACACTTCATTCAAATCGACATTCCTCCTCCATGGAATTCTCTGCGGCCTCTCCGGCCTTTTCCCCTCTTCCTCTGCGGCCTCTCCGGCCTTTTCCCCTCTTCCTCTTCTCAGTCTCCTTCATTGCTTCTTTTCTTCTGACCAACTTCAACTCAAACTGAGATTCGATTCCTTCGTCACAGGACTTGCAATCTCCGCAGCTGAACCTCAAAGTTGCTTGCAATGCCGAATCAAATCCACTCTCCCAAGGCACACAGAAAGGCATTTCGGGAAAAAAAGCATTTTCGAAATCCTTGGCCTGGCTGACGAAAATGAGGAATCTTTCATTTTCTTTTTCATACTATCGTCATTGTCCTCCTCCAAATTTTAAGTGACCATTTCTCCTATTCTTTCTCCTCCTTCACATAATCATCTCCTCCACTCATCTCAATCTCCATCTTGTCAATTTTATCTTCTTTCAAAACTAAAACAGTAATCTGATTTCTCCTCTTCATTTCAGTTAATAAATCATATTGGCACATTTCAATTCTCCTTTTTCTTCCCTTTTCTTCAACCTCTTCGACAACTTCGGATTCTTCGGTTTCAAAAACATAATCACCTCCATCCAGATCGGCATCTGGTTAATTCTTCAAAGGATATGTGCCTTTGTTTCCCGTTGCCTCAACATCCTCACTGAATTGTACTACACTCACACTGAAGCATCTTACTCTCAAACGAAGAACTGGAGCACTAACCTGCTCTGATACCACTTGTTAAAAATCGATCTAAGTGCTCTGAAAGATGCTCACATAAAGAATCAAATCTCACAGCGGAAGCTTAAATAAACATATTCCACATAAAACACCCACGGCTCACAATAAAACATGTCGGCCAAATATTAATATATTAAGCCAAAGATTTCTCAATACAACCTCTCTCCTTCACAATTCTTCCCTCCTTAAATCTTCTTCTCTCTCTACGTCTTAATGTGTCACTCATTAAGACACATGATGCATCTCTACACAGACTGCATGATGCAGTAGACTGCATCATGCAGTCTGTGTAGAGATGCATCATGTGTCTTAATGAGTGACACATTAAGACGAAGAGAGAGAAGAAGATTTAAGGAGGGAAGAATTGTGAAGGAGAGAGGTTGTATTGAGAAATCTTTGGCTTAATATATTAATATTTGGCCGACATGTTTTATTGTGAGCCGTGGGTGTTTTATGTGGAATATGTTTATTTAAGCTTACGCTGTGAGATTTGATTCTTTATGTGAGCATCTCTCAAAGCACTTAGATTGATTTTTAACAAATTCTACTCACCTTGATGCGGCGAAACGTGTCCTTAGATATCTCCAAGGCACCAAACATCTTCGCCTCACCTTCTCTCTTCCTCCTTCCTTGTAAAAGAGGTAACAACACCCACAATACGTCACAATGCACAGCGGAAAATACCAAGGATCTCCCCGTAGCAACAGCAAGAGCACACAGAACTCACAGACAAAGTTGGGCTTTGTTACTTGAAAGAGAGTACAAGGTTGCGCTAGCTGCGTAAGTCTATTTCAGGTCTACTTCCGGTGTCCTATTCACTAGGTCTACCTGACTATTTAAACTAGCTAACTGCTGGTCAATTTAGTACTATACAGCTGTACACGTGGACCTTCGCGGCCAATCCAAGATCTATCCAAACTTCCTTCTAGAACTATACAGTTCAATCTACACAATTGCGGCGTTGCTATGCTGCTCTGCTACGCCGCTGCACTACTAGTTGCTACGCCGCTAAGTTGCTATGCTGCTATGCTGCGCTGGTCTGGAATCGCAGCTGCGCTGCTCTGGCATCGCAACTGCGCTGCTCTGAAATCGCAACTATAGCAGCCTAGCCTTAACTACTAAGTACCCAATTCTGTAACCCTGTTACAGTGCCTCCCACTAAGGATTCATCGTCCCGCTGAACTTTGATGAAGTCAGGGAAACTGCAGTTGCAGGAGTATGTCGTATGTTTCTTCACGATACTCCTCGAACTCTTGGCGAAGGATGTCGAGTTGATGTTGGAGCTGTTCACATCGGGTCTCCAGTAATGCGATGTGACGATCTGCAGCTGCCAACCGCCGCCGAGTAATTCGTTCCCGAACCTGATTTTCCGCTTCCTCCATGGGTACTTGCGGTTTGCTGCGGAACGTCCGCAGGTGCAGGCTCCTCGGGTGCCGGAATCCTAGGTTCTCCGGGTTCAGCCCCTGGGGTAGCTTCCTCTGGTTCCTCGTCCGCCGGTTCCCACCGAGGTACCTTTCGTAATTTGAAGGACACGTGTTTTCTTGCAGCTCGGGCTCGCTGCAGAGCATTCCTTCGAGCCAGCTTGAGTACTCGCACTTCAGGGGTGACTTCCGCTCGAGAGATGATGTCCTGGAGGCGGACATCCCACGGGTGATAATGACAAAGTAACCTGGGAACATGAATTCTGTACCTGTAGTTTTCCTCTACCACCTCTACGAACGGTAAGGTGTGAGGATTCAGCTGCACATAGCCTTTATGATTATTCCCCAGGTCCTTGGATTGCATGAAATTCCACGCTGGGTGTGACGGAACGTTGGTAGGGATGCGGATAGGATCTCCAGGCTTCCCTATACGCCATTCTTCGGGCCACTCTGAGGGGTGTCAATAAAACCTTTTGGCGAAGCTGAAGGCGAGGTCCGGATGCTGGGTGTCGACCGGTAGTGGGAAGAGGTAGTCGGGAATTTCCCCTCCCTGTTCACTCTCCTCCTCCGAATCTCTTTGGTTTTCGCGCAAGAGAAACACATCATCACCGCTGGGGTATTGTTCCTCCGCTTTCCTCTCCGCGCTTTCAGACGATTGATCGTCTGGAGTGCTCTCCTTGGTTGGGTCCCGCATCACCTCCAGATCTGAGGCGCGCTCCTCAATTGGCGGAGGTGTTGGTTCGCGTTCCGGCTCCTCCGCCTCCGACAGCTCATGATCTGCTTGAAGTTCCTGATCGCCTTCCCGGGTTGGGGTGTATTCAGGGTCCTGTGAGTTCTTTGACCCCTCCCCTCCACTGGTCTCCGCCGGTCCTGCCTCGCAACTGACACTATCCTCCGGTTCCGGCTCCACTTCTACCTCTCTTCGATTGCTAGCTTCCACCATGGCTTCCGCCGCCCTTAGCAATCTCTCGGGACGGCTCGGGTCTCCTTGTCCCACCCGTACCATCTCCTCCTTTTCGAGGGTGGAGAGGACGACGACGCCATAGACACTGCTGAACCAGACAATTCCGGTAGCTCCAGAAGCGGAGGTAAAGTAATTGTGCGGAGGGAAGCCGTTTCCAAGCTGCCGAGACTGAGTTAGTTGTGAGGACGAATGATGGTTGTATTCCCGGGGGTTGAGGGTTTCACTTATGGGCTGTGCGCAGCGTCGCAGCGTGCGAGGGTATCGCAGTATCCAACATGTCTAAAACTGCGTTGCTGCGGCGGAACCGAGGGTTCGTCGTTACCTACATAGTGAAACACAATTGCGCCGTTGCGCTTTCCTGTCAGCGCAGTGGTGATACTGCGATCCTCTGACGTCATCATGACCATGTTGCGCTGCGGTGGTTGCGCTGCTACAGCGCTGCAGTGTGGTAACATCGCCGCTGCGGTCCTTTGCCGCGTCCCCAATATTATTGCGATGGTTGCGCCACTGCGATTCGCCCCTTTGTTGCGGCCGCTGCAATTGCCCCTCGGGTAAAGCTGAGTGTCCTCACTCTGCAGAAACCGGCGCAGCAACTCCGGGGAATGCAGATCCCCCTCGTCCACCCAAGAGTCGTCCTCAGCACCGTAACCCTTCCAACGCACCAAGTATTGCGTGGAGTTAGAATTCCGAGAGCGACGTGACTTAAGGATCTCTTCCACCTCATACTCGTCTGAGGTACCTTGAACGGGTTGTAGAGGAGTATGCCGTCGTCGGTTAGGGAACACCGAATCAGGATCACGGAATGGTTTAAGGAGGGAAACATGGAAAACATTGTGGATATGCCAGTCCGTCGGGATATCCAACCTGTAAGCGACGTTGCCCACACGGGACAGAATTGTGAACGGGCGCGTGAACTTTGGGGCTAACTTTTTAGAGAGGGCTCCCGGCAAGGAGAGGTTTGCCATATTAAGGCGAACCTTGTCCCCCACACAGAAGACTATTTCCTTCCGGTGAGCGTCCGCCTGCGACTTTTGGCGATCCTTTGCCAGTTGGAGCGCCTTTGCCGCCTTTTCCAGGTTGCCTTGCAACGTCTTGGCAAAGTCTAAAGCAGCCGGTGTTTCGCAGTCCGCTACCAATAAAGTGTGGGGAAGAGTGGGTTGTCGTCCATTGAGGGAGAAAGGCGTAGCATTTGTTGACGAGTGGACTGCACTGTTGTATGCTACTTCGATTGCCGTTAAATGGTCCACCCAATCCGTTTGGTGCACCGAGACATAAGCCCGCAATGCTTCCTCCAAAGTCCGATTCACCCGTTCAGTTTGACCATCAGTTTGAGGGTGGTAGGCTGTGGACATGGCAAGCTGCGTTCCGCATAACGCAAATAGATTTTGCCAAAAGTGGCTCACGAATTTTCGATCGCGGTCGCTGACGATCCTTTTTGGAAGACCGTGATGGCGGAATATTTCCCGAAAGAATAAGTCCGCAATATCTCGTGCAGTAGCCGTAGTGGTCGTGGGTAGAAAATGTGCCATTTTCGTTAGGTAATCCACGACGACGAAGATTGAGTCGTAGCCCTCCTTCGTCCGGGGAAGGGCCACGATAAAATCCATCGAGATCGCCTCCCAAGGAACAGATGGTATTGGGAGGGGTTGTAACAGACCTTGTTGCCCTGAATCAGATTTGTTTCTATTACACGAGTCACACGTCCGGACATATTCTGCAATGTCTCGAGTCATGTTTGGCCAGTAATACGCTTCAGCGACACGTGCGGTTGTTTTATCTCGTCCAAAATGTCCACTGAGCGGCTCGTCATGACTCATTTGAAGAATTGCGTGACGAAGTGCCGTATTTGTCGGCACATATAGCCGTGTTGTCTTACTCGGTCTATACCGCCACATATCATTGGCAGTTCGAACGAGTACTTTCCGTTTGACAAGTTCCTTTAGTGAACCATCATCGCCGTAGGCGGCCTTTATCCGACTTAACCACTGTTCGTCCACTTGCACCGTACTGGTGACTGCGCTGAGCTTCTGATTTTGCGCTTCGGTCAACGCTGCGCTTTTCTCTTTCACAGAGTCTCCGTTCCTCTGCTGCGGTGCTTGCGGTTGTTGCTCCGCTGCCGGCGCAGCGACGTCAGGTCTTCTTGACAGCGCATCCGCCGGGTTCGTTTTGCCCGGCTTATATTCAATAACAAGTTCCGGACCGAAGGTTTGCAGGAACGTCATCCAGCGCACTTGTTTCTTGGACAACTTCGGCTGGGTTTGGAGATATTGTAAGGCGTGGTGATCCGTGATAACCGTGATCCGTTTTCCCTGAACGTAACACTTCCAAACCTCCAGCGCATTGATAATAGCTATTGTTTCCTTCTCATGGGTAGCCCAGTTCAACTCTGCTGCCTTTAGTTTGCGACTGTCGTAGGCGATGGGTTGAAGGCCTTTTCCTTGATCCTGCATAAGGATCGCTCCAATAGCCATATCGCTAGCGTCAGTAATTACCGTCCAAGGTAAATCCGGATCGGGAACAGCTAACACAGGGGCGGTAACCAACCGCTCCTTTAGCGTGTTAAAGGCTGTTTCTTGCGCCGCTTTCCAATCATAGGGCGCATCATTCTTGAGCAATTCCGTGAGCGGTGCAGCGATTTTTGCGAAACCTTCGACAAAACGTCGATAATAGGAGCATAGTCCGAGAAAGCTTCGTAACTCCGTAATATTCGCCGGCTGCGGCCACTCCTTTACTGCTCTAGTCTTGTTGGGATCCACTGCGATCCCGTCCCGGCTCACCACATGGCCTAGAAAGTCAATTTTCTCCTTAAAGAAGTCACATTTACTTCTTTTTGCGTATAACTTATGCTCCCGAAGGACTTGGAGGACCGTCCGTAAGTGCTTCACATGCTCCTCCTGCGTTCGGCTATACACCAATATGTCATCTAAGAAGACGATCACGAATGCGTCCAGATATTGTCGAAAGATGGAATTCATTAAATGCATAAAGGTCGCCGGTGCGTTAGTCAACCCGAACGGCATTACCCGAAACTGGAAATGACCGTATCGAGTTCTGAACGCCGTCTTTTCCACATCCTCCTCGGCAATTCTGATCTGGTGGTAGCCGCTCCGCAAGTCATTTTCGAAAAATATTTGGCACCTCGAAGTCGATCCAACAATTCGTCTATCCTCGGTAGGGGGTACGCATTCTTCACCGTTAACTTGTTCAGCGCTCGGTAATCTATACACATACGGAACCCTCCATCTTTCTTGTTCACAAAGAGAACAGGGGCTCCATACGGTGACTTGCTTGGTTCGATTGCTCCGGCTTCGACCAACTCCGCGAGTTGCTTTTTCAATTCGTCCAACTCGGTGTAGCTCATCTTGTACATCCGATTAGCCGGAGGTACCGCTCCAGGAACAAGCTCTATTTTATGATCCACTTCGCGCTTCGGAGGTAATCCTTCGGGGAGCTTCGGGGGAAATACATCTGCGTACTCCTCGAGAAGTTTTGACACGACTTCCGGGGCCTCTTCGGAAGTCTTTCCAATGTCGTCACTTTCTTTGGAGTCGAAGTCGGGGTCCTTCTTTTTCCATTCTTCCGGGATCTCCTCCTTCGCCTCCTCCATTGGCTGGACGACCGCCATATAAATCATTTCCCCTTTCTTAAGTGCCCTCTTAAGCTGTAAGGCCGAAAGCAGGCGTCCCTCTTCCGTTCCCTTACCAGCCGCTCCCGCTGTTACCTCAAACTCTTCTTCACCTTTCTTCACTCTCATGGCGCCACTTCTCCAGTCAATCATCGGATTCCATTTTTGCAGCCACGGCTTCCCCAATATTACCTCATGATCCCCAAGAGGTAATACATGAAGCGTGTCGTACCATCGGAATTTCCCAATGCCGACGCGCAACCTCGGGGTACGATGGGTGATTGATAGGGAACTGCCGTCGGCCAATTGCACCGACTGAGGATTATGTAGTACCACAAGAGGAAGTTTCAACCTTTTCACCGTCGCCTCGTTAATGAAGTTCCCCGACGCTCCGGAGTCCACCATGAAGTCAGCTGCACTCACTCCTATTTGACCCCGAAATATCAAAGGGTCACCTCCTTCTCCGGCTAACCTCATAACGGTAAGTTTTCCCTTTTTGGGGTCTTTCCGTTTTGGACACTCCCGAGCCATGTGATCCGGAGAACCGCACTGGAAGCATAGGCCATTTTGCCTCCTCCGTTGGATTTCCTCGGGGGACAAGTCATTGGTCTTGGTCTTGGTGGTTTTCTTCTTTTTCCGCAGGACGTTGACCGCTTCCTTATCCTCATTAATTGCGCCGAGCTCCATGGGGGTTGGACCTTCGTCTCGTCGGTTTCCTCCGCTACTGCTCGACCCGTAGTGATAAGGTCTCCGGAGGTTGAAGTTGACCGAATCGGTCCGCTCCGCAAACTTGATGATTGCTGAGAGAGGAGGAGTTGTGCTTTCCCGAGCAAGCCATTGCTCCACATCTCTACGAATAGACGACTTAAGCCCCTTCACGAAACGATCCACGGCTTCGTCCTCCGTCATCGTAGGTATTTGGACCTTGCACTCCAAGAACCTCTGCGTAAACTCCATCACGGAAGTTCGTTGCTTCAATACCGCGATCTTATCGCTTGCCGCCTTCACCGTGTTGACAGGCTGCCAAGTGTCGCGGAGGAGTTGAACGAAGAGCGCCCAGACGGTCGGTGTCTCATCGTCCTCTACCAACGTTCTCCACCAAGCCCCCGCTGCCCCTTTAAGAAGACCACCCGCATAGTGAATCTTCTCACGATCCGATAGGCTAGGAAAATTCTCGAGATAGTTCGCCACGGAGAATAGCCATGAGTCAAGGTTCTTGTGTCTTGCAGGGTGAAACTCGTCGGGAAGCCGTAATTTCGGTCTCCGGGAATCTCTCTCGATGCCTCCATGAGGTCGCTCCCCTAGACGCGTCTCCAAGGCCATGACGGTGTTACTTAGCTGCGCATTCTGTAATCTCACACTTTCCAACTCCCTGAGAACTTGCGCCAACATTTCTGTAGTAGATACACCGTGTTCATCCATGTTGTCGAGTCACGGGTAACGGCTCCGATACCAGTGTAAAAGAGGTAACAACACCCACAATACGTCACAATGCACAGCGGAAAATACCAAGGATCTCCCCGTAGCAACAGCAAGAGCACACAGAACTCACAGACAAAGTTGGGCTTTGTTACTTGAAAGAGAGTACAAGGTTGCGCTAGCTGCGTAAGTCTATTTCAGGTCTACTTCCGGTGTCCTATTCACTAGGTCTACCTGACTATTTAAACTAGCTAACTGCTGGTCAACTTAGTACTATACAGCTGTACACGTGGACCTTCGCGGCCAATCCAAGATCTATCCAAACTTCCTTCTAGAACTATACAGTTCAATCTACACAATTGCGGGGTTGCTATGCTGCTCTGCTACGCCGCTGCGCTACTAGTTGCTACGCCGCTAAGTTGCTGATGTATGTCATGTTGCGGTCGCGTCCGGAAATTTGCATTGTTGTGTGTATCTTATCCCAATTCTCTCATTTTGCGAGTTCTACTCACCTTGATGCGGCAAAACGTGTCCTCGGATATCTCCAAGGCACCAAACATCTTCGCCTCACCTTCTCTCTTCCTCTGTCCTCCTTCCACCTTCTTTCCCTCCCCTTCTCTCTCCCTTCCCGACTCCTCTCTTGTCGGCTTTTGTGATGCGGACTTGGGAAATCAAACTGATGAACGCCGTTCTATTTCTGGGGTCTGCTTCTCCCTTGGTGGTGGACTTGTCTCATGGTCTTCTCGGAAACAACAAACTGTTGCTCTCTCATCTACTGAAGCTGAATATATGGCGGGCACCTCTGCCACAAAAACCGCCATTTGGCTTCGTCGTCGTCTCACGGACCTTTTTTTTCATCAATCTTCTCCCACTCCTATCTTTTGTGATTCTCAAGGAGCTCTCGCTCTCACGAAAATCCCATTCACCATACTCGAACGAAGCATATCGATATACAATACCATTTTACACGTGAAAAAATTATGGATGGAACGGTCTCTTTCTCTCATTGTTCTACCTCTAACCAACTTGCCGATTTTCTTACCAAACCTCTTCCTCGCCCTTCATTCGACAAACATATTTTTTCTTCTGGCCTACGTGACTAAAACTACGTGCTTCAATCGAGGGGGAGTATTGGAATTAGTCATTCCATCATACTATTGAATCACTATATTTAGGTAGTTATTTCATGATGATTAAGTCCTAGAACACTAAGGCTTAATTGCTCCACTTTAATTAGTGTTCATGTACTTGTTTGTACATAATGTGTTGGCATAGAAAGATTCTCACTAAAGTTTATGATCTTTTTAACTAGTTGTACCTCCACTTCTAGATCTACTTAGATTAGTAGTAGTTCCACTTATTGGATGTACCTATATTAGTTGTACCTCCACTTTAGTGTAGTGCGCTTTACACGCTTGAGTTCATCTATAAAACTCAAGCGTCTCACTATGTTTCATTATCCAAAATTCAATTTACTGGACTTAAGTTCACGACAGTCCTTTTTGTCCTTACTGTCTTTTTCTTTTTTATGTACTTTGTACACTTTTCTGTCCTTTTGCTTCTTTTAAATCTTTTGTTATGGCCGCTAATTTATTAGAAAGGGAGGAGTACGTTTCACGTTTTTATTGTAATGGTTTCTCTAGTAGTTTTTCCAATTTGGCTGCCTTTCGCGTTCCTGCTTTTCCAATGTTTATTCTGGTGCAGTTGTTGCCAACTTTTTTTAATGCAGGCCCTCAGACAGCAGTGCTGCGGAGGAAAATTTGGACGCCAGAGCTCGTCTTGGGCACCATAGGCTGGCCACGAAACGACAAGTGACCTTTGTTATCTTGTTGGTGTCAGCGGTATCTTTGCATCAGATGATGAAGAGAGGAGATGAAATGGCAATTCGAAATTTGAAACGTCTGTGCACCAGCCCATTCCTGTCCTTCAAAAGTCTGTACATTTGTATTTATTGACAGGTTTTAACTTTTTGGATGATCGAGTAGTTTAGTCTGTAAACTGGAAGGAAATTTTATTTTATAAATATCTGGATTTCACGTGAGGTCCCCATCAGGTCCCCATCAGGTCATCCAGAGAATATTCTAAAACACCTTTAAATAACATGTTGTAGATTTTACTGAGGTCATATGGTCTCGCTTGATGGCAATGTTGGTTTTATACGATTGTGAGTGACATTATCCATTGACGATTCTATCCTGCCACAGGGATATCGTGCCGTACAACGGCTTGTACAGAAAATCACCCTGAAATTCGAAAGACGTTGGCTCACATTTCACGTGAACCCGTATATGTACTTGTAATGTTGGCAGCATAGCGGTACACAATGTACTGCTGACAATACATGATTGTAGCAAAAGACACAACTCGCAATCAATCCAATCATTCAGTATTCGACAAAATTAGACATTAGGAAAGTAGAATTTTTAAAATCGACTTTATTAAGAGAGTCTTTCACAATTTGTACTTCCTATTATTTTTCTATTCACAGCTAGTTTTCTATTCACAGCTAATTTGTTATTTATTCACAGTTGTCTATTGTGAATGTTATTATCTCCTTCTAATGTCTTATATTGCTACGCTTATTCTCTATGATTCACTTGAAACCCTATCAGGATACCTGTGGTCAGTTTGATGCATTCGTGGTAGCGGGGATTTGCTCCAATCACACGAATGCTCGACTCAAGTCTTCAGGCAAAAGGACATTTCAGTTATTTATTTGCGGAAGCAAAACGAAATCTGATCTGCTTATTTATATTATTTCATGTTTGGAAATGTTTTGTTACTCAGATGATCGTCCAGTACTTGTTATGACACATGGGGATCGGCTAACGAGTGACGAACGGATTGAAACTCAGATTTTCCTCGGGAAGATTATGGGAATCTCTCCAGTGGACTACGTTTTTGATATTGCAGGTAACATAAGACATTGATTTTGAAACAATGTGCTGCCAACGGGTTGTGAAAGTATTTTTTTATCCATGGTTTTTATCGTCTCCAAAAAGATTTTTAAACTGGGTTAGATTTGTGTGTGTAGTGCTTCCCGAATTTAGATTGAGCAAATATCGGGCAAAGATGAAAATTGCCATGCCCATCAAAGCTGTTTGAATTTAAACCTTGAAAATTTCGTATTCTTGGTAATAAAAGTGTTTGTCGACCTAGAGAGACATACATCGTTCCTACATTGGTGCTCGAATTTGAAGACCAGCAATTGATCGTTTTGCTCGAGGTTGGCTTCTAAACAGTTATAAAACTTAAATATATCAAAGTTGGCATTTTGTGATGCTTCACCTAAACCGCAGTTGATAACAAAATTTTCCTTACCTGTTTTACCTCATGATAAAATAAAATCAAGTAGTTCCAAGGATGAGTTTTGGCCTTGTGGCCTTATGGGATGATGACATCACGTAGGAAGGGTGGTAAATTGATAGTTCCTTTTTGAGTTCCAACTTGGTCACTTTTAAAACTTAGGTACATTTTCGAAGGAGAGCATGACACTTTTTGAATTGTCCACAAACGAAGTTCAACTGCGAGTAAAATGTGTTGACTTACGTAAAATGTACCGAGGGTGCACCCATATTAAAATAATTAATAAAAGGGTTTCATCATATCGGGCTGGTGGTGCAATGGTTAGTGCACTAACGTCTACGGTGTAATATCCCATGATCAAATTTTGGCCGTTTTCCATTTGCTTCACCGGGATCGTCTCTCCCGCGATTCTACGAAAATCTTAACAAAATGTTGGCTCACCAATGCGATGACCATTTCACAGGCAGAATGCATGATTGTATCGAGCTAAATGAGTTGTTCATCACGTTTATGTGTGTGAGAGCAGGATACACTCGGCGAATCGTCAGAGACAAGGAAGAGGTTGATGTGACAGAAGATATGGCTCTATTGGAAATGCTTGAGTTTGCCCTTTCCCGGGCCGACCGCAATCTCCAATATAAGTCCAACTTCTGTGCTTATGCTACAATACAGGTTTGTGCCTCACTGAAACGTTTTACTTATGCTTATAATTTTCAAATAATTTTGTTGCTTCCATGCATGAGCATCAGAATCAACATCGTACCTAATGGGGCTATTCTTAACTGGGCGAAACTTTCATGATTCTGTAGTACTAACGACTTTTTTCTAACTGGGTTAGGCTATCAAGTTTATTACCTCTCCTTAATGACCCAACAAATGTTGTCTAAGGAATGTTTGTTTGTGCTCGAAGACTATTGCTCCAGACACCTTATGATAATTTTTTGTTTTTTGACGGATTTGGTATCTGGATAAACTCTCCTCATTGTCCACAGGACACTAAATAATTAGTTGTTATGATAATAAGTACATTGTAAATAAATAGCACATGAACATTTATTATTATTCACCGATGAATAAGCGAATCTTTTGTTCCAATCGTTTGATGAGGATAGATGTCAAACAAGTTGGGCCCAATCCTATTTATTTGTCACATGGGGTTTTCTACAATTTTCTGCTTAAAACTTGCTTAAAGGTTTTGTAGATTTCCGCAGTTTCACATCTATTTTCAGTTGGGTTTCACGTCTCATGATTCTCTATCCAGACACGTCATTTTCAGTAGCCGTGTTGCACTAGGAGATTTTGATGACTGAGTTTTCGTGTGTTGGGAGAGAGGCAAGCTAGTCACCCCATCCCTCCCCAACTTTTTTGTAGAATGAGACGAAGATTTTTTTTCTGTTTTATGTCTTATGATCAGATAAAGGAAGCTGTATCTGAACGGTGGAACGCCATGAAGGTGCACCAGAAGACTTGCACAATTGTGACAATTGTCCTGTTGGCTCCTTTGGCTCTCGTTCTGCTGGAACTATTGGGTCGGTTGGCTCTCTTTCGTTCGGAGTGAGTGAGAGAGAGAGAGGGAGATTCTTCAGGATTGGTTTGGCAAATCTTTCTTTCGAGAGAGGGGAGAGGAGGGAGGGAGGGGGGGGGAAGGGAGGGAGGGAGAGAGAGAGAGAGAGATTCTTCAGGATTGGTTTGGCAAATTGCGTCTGTAGATATTGCCCCAGAAAAAGAATTACTTTCCAATGATGCGAAGATGTACATAGAAGGCGTATGTGAAGACTTCAGAGCGTTTTATGGAACAGTAATAGTGGTGGGATAACGAACAAGGCTTGGACCTTTCCGAGTGTTTGTGGAACAGTAATGGTGTTAGTGGTTTGACAACAAACATGGTTGGAACACTTCGAAAGTGTTTATGACCGTTAATAGTGGCGTGATGTTGAATAAGGTTTGAACACTAGTAGACAAATGTCGTTGAAAGATAAAAACGGCCGGCTGTCCAGGAAATTGGACGACCCCACTACTTTGCTATTGAGGATGACATGAGATGTGAAATAACTATGTAATTGCGATTTGTTCTTGGAAAAACTCGTTTATTATGTAAACTGATGCCTGTCTGTGCCCTGATATTTGTATAGAGGCGTCGCACAAGTGGATGATCATGTGAAGTGTTATAATATCGATTGTAATAATGATGGTTGGGCCGAACCGCATTGTACAGCAAATCTCCTTTCCATATGTTACAGATAGTCCTCCGCAGTTGCATTCAGACACATGCTTGATTTCTCCAAGTCACACTCTGTAGATATATTGGTCTGCATGGGGTGAAAATAAAGCTCTAAAAGATTCCGACTTGTTCTCAGAATAAGATGTATACTTCTTTTGAGGGGGCCTGGCAATAATATGTGATAGCAATGGTGATGATTGTGAATTTTATTTCGCGAACTTGTTTTTATGTTGTAATTTTATTTCGTGAACTTGTTATTGACATGCATTTCTAGTTCTGAATTCCTTTTTTGCATTTCATTAGATTCTATAATTGCTCTCCAATTTTTTGTGGCATTCTTTTTTGTATTCCACTAAAATTCTCTTATTCTCAACCACCTTTTCACTTAGCCACTATAGAGGCCATTTTGTTTTGGAATCATTTTTTCTATCACTTTCATTTTTCTCACATTGATTCATTTTATAATTCCCTTAAGCCCTTTCCATCATCGTCTTTATGTTTGGCACTTTATTTTCTCATCTTCCTCAACAATGTCCTTGTCTTTTTCACACCAATTTTCTCTGTTTTTCCACTTTACATTAAACTTTTGATGTTTTATTTTACACACATCTTTTTCATCCTCAAATCTATAAACCATAAACCAAAAACCCTTAGACCATTGGGCCATTTTCTTTTCCACCTTTTTCCTTTGAAATCATTTTCTCTCATTCTTTCTCCTATTGATTCCTTCAACATCTTTTTTAACTCTTTTTAATCATTGTCATTATGTTCATCGACTCATGACACTTGCTTTACCTTTTTCATTTCTCATATTTCCGTCACCTTTGTTTTTTGGTTTTTTTTCACATCCTTTTACTCCACCTCTTCCATTTCTATCTTGTAATTCTTACATTCCACCTTTAACTTTTCCTTCTACGCAAATCTTAATTTACCTCCTCCCACTCAATCATAGAGAATTCCTCTTTAAAAACCATTTTTCACTTGGATTTTACATCGGACATTTTTTAAATTTTCCCATCTTATCATAATTTATCATCGACTTTCTTTCTTGATTTTGGTTTTTTAATCCTTTTTCCTCCATTATCATTCACCTCTTTCCACAACTAAAATTGAGAGGGAGTGTTGAAGTACAATTTATGCTGTGTAATTAGCGGACCGTACTTTTCAAATGTATGTTTCAGGATGGTAGTGTCGTTTCACGTCTTTTTACGTCAGTTCATGTAACTTTGTTGTTCGTGTACGGATACGTTTATCACTATCCAAACAAACTTTGTAATCATTATAACTCTTTTATTCTCTCATTTTTTCACTACTAAAAATGAGAGGGCCCTCCTCCCTCCTTGCTTCTCCCTCCTCCCTCCTCCCTCCTCCCTCCTTCATCCTTCATCCTCCCTCCTCCATCCTCCCCCATCCCTCGTCCCCCATCCTCCCTCCTCCCTCCTCCCCCTTTTTTCCTCCCTCCTATCATGCATCAATGTGCATCATCACGCAAAATCGTACACTACTGCTTAAAACAAACACCTTTTGTTTTAGGTTTTCTATTGTCTCACAACATTATGTCGTATGAACCACTGGCAATACCAGACAACAATACGTCTTAATTCTACAACGGAAAAAAATCAAACGTGGTTGGTAACACAAATTTAATGTTTAAATTTTATTAATTTTTTTTCCAAACGTGGTTGTGAATTTTCCTAGAGTCCGTTAGAAAAGCTAAATTAGGTCAGAATTGCAATGCTACCATATTGACCTTAATAAATTGACCTAAATATATTGACCTTGATATATTGACCTTAATATATTGACCTTGTACTTCAACACTTGTAGATATCTTTATGTTGTATGCTGCCTAGTTTGGAAAATTGTACTGGGTTTTACCGGGTACCTTGCCATTTAGAATCGTATCATCCTGATACCAACAAATGGTAATGCAAAACTTTTACATAGAATTAGACATTAGACATTGTTCAAAGATTGTGATGTCCTTGGCACTAACATATATGACAGCAGAAAATTAGGAGTTCCCTGCATCATATAATACTTGCAGATTATACGCTTTGACAATTTTCAAATTTAGAATAATGCTCCTACAAATCTTATATTCAGATTGTACGAACTAAAAATCTTTGACTATTTTCAATATTTGAACACAAGCATATATGGTACTTGAAAGGATCGATAAAGAAATCAACACAGCGGAAGCACAAAAAAACCAATGAAAAAACAAACGGCCAAAAGGGATTTTTTTAGAATTATGTCCAAAGCCTTTTTCTTACAAGACAATTTTCTTTCTCTTACACTCCTCACTCCTTTTCACTCTAACGATCCACGTCTCTAAGATGACAGACTCTTTCTCATTCGAAACAGAACGTGAAAGAAATATGTTTACGCCCGCGAAACTTCAAACAATCACTTTCGTGCATAGTTGTTCAAATTGTACTTTACGCACGATTCAAACGAGCGAATAATACGCAGAAATCGGAGAGGTCGATTTGAAAAAATCGTTAATGATTGTGATTCCGTACTATTTCGTACATGTAAAAAAAACTGTATTTTACATGTACCGCATTTTGTACATTATTCCGTCTCTTTTCGTAATAATCCGTACATTTACGATACAATTTCGTACATTTCCCGTAAAATTTCTGTTCAGTTTACCAGACAGAAAATACTAACACGTGCAGCGTATCTTTTCGTCACTAATAATACGTAAATATCGGAAAAATGAAAAAATCGCGCGATTTGAACAACTATGCTTTCGTGAGCCGTGCGCACAGCATCACACGAAACGCCAAGCGTACAGATTTCATATTATCGTCGACGGGAACAAGAAGGTAATAAGGGCGTGTTCCCATGTGTTCAAGTAAGGGTTTTTTACTTTTTTTCCGTCGTTTTCACAGAAAATGGGACTTCCAACGAGAAAATATTACGCCGTACGAACAATGGGCAAAAACACAAGTACATTTTGCGTCATCTTGGAACTTGGAAGGTACGGCAATTTGGCGCTATTATCATCAACGAATAGAAAGCAGGTGTTACACGCGTGAAACGTCTTCGAAAATTTTTGAACGAGGGAGAGAACACGCTATTTTTTACATGCTCGTCACGCGCATGTACATACAAAAAGGACAAGCATGTACGGAAAAAAATTCGTTGGGGTCTCGGACCTCCACTTTCATTCATGGGTTCTTTGAAAAGATTTACAACGGCCTCGTCTCTCCCCATCTTTTTCATTCAACCACTCCTCTTTCTCTCATCTTTAAATGAAATGCAGCAATAATAGTATCAAATGAAAGATATATTTTTTTCTTTTTTTTTTAATATTTTTGGTCTCATTTTGATGGCATATCGAATGATAAATGGTAAGAAAAAGAAATCGGGAAGCCATGGCGGAAAGTTTACGTGTTGATGACGTCTTAAGGTAGCATGACTTCGCAAAGTAACATGACTTCGCAATGTCACAAAACCCTAAACATCTACAATGTCACAAAAGCTTCGGTTGATATTTGAGTATTTTCTAGGTCTTTATAGAAAAAGAGCAAAGGCAGTCTGTCCCTAACTCCCTTCTCCAAGCCCCCACACTTGTTGTAGTCACTAAAGGCTTGATAGGGAGCTAGAGCCATGGCTGCCTAAAGCTCATTAGAGAAGACATGGGGTGGATTAGATATATTTACTAAAAGTTAGTTGCCTTATCCAGGAATTGATCCTGGTACCTGCCGTAAACCAATTTCACGTAGACGTTAGCTCTGACCGTTAGGCTAGGACACACATTACGATATATTAGATTTGGTAAATATATAAATCGTTACATGTAGATTAATTCGTTAAACGACGGACAGATACTTAGTGCATAGATACAGTTTGAATTAGTGCGTAGTACGGTACGCGGACAGAACGGATATCGCGCATTTGTTTCGATAGCGAAACAAATACCGCGCGTCGAATTTCAGCGGCTAGGATTATAGCCGGTTTTGATCGGACGGCCGATATAGGCGTCGCGATCACAGAAAAGGTACTTTTGGCGTTTTACGGTATTTGACACGTCAGATGACACGTGGCATGATAACATTCGATTACGGGGATTCCGGAGATTACAAGAACTAATCCTGATTTGACACGTGTCGACATTTAAGCCATGTCGTACAATGGCCGTACAGAAAGTACACCGGCAACTGTACTTTTCTGTACGACACAGTAATTTGATTGGTGCCGTACTTCAGTAGGTAGAGATTTAGAGAGGGAATAGGACTTAGAAAATTTTGGGTAGATTGCTGCCTCTCCCAGAGAGCACCTTGTATAAATGGCAAACTTTGGCCAGCCATAACTATCAATTTACTTGACCATTTTCAGTGATTCTTTTTGCTGCGGACTCAGGGGAGTCCAGGCTACACAGGGAGGTAGTCGGTCAGAGTTTTTGTCTGCCAGGGTGGCTGCATTTATAAGGGAAAGTCAAAGTGGGTGAATGTGTCCAAATCTCATATTCTAACTTTGCATTCTGTGGTGGAACTGAGCACACAGAAAGTGTTATTTCACAGGGGTGAATCTATATTGGGATTGTGACTGTCAAGGGGTCAGTCATTTGGGTTTATATTAACTTGGAGTCGGCACTATCTAGATTAGCTTCTTTTGGATCTGCATACTCTGAGGGCCAATGGAGGTCTCAGAGTTTCAGGTTATGGGCCCACCATCTAGGGTGCCTATGTTTGATGGAACAGGCTTCACGTATTAGGCGTTTACAATGGAGGGATTGCTTTTCGAGAAGCACTTATGGGGAATTGTTGCGGGACAAGTGAGATGTCCGCCACCTGGCTTTGGAGGAGCTTACTACGGAGAATCATCTGAGACTGCCCTGAATATCATCCGGAGTTTAGATGCAACGGAAGGTGAAGGGAAAAACCTTTCCGTGGATGGGGAAATAGGGGAGAAGGAAAAAGGGACACCTATGGTGAGGGGAGCTAGGCTCTCAGCTATGGTACCACATGTAGGGATTAAAACTCAAGAAAATGACAGGAAAATATAAGAATACAAAAACACTATAGCAAAACATCTCATACTTAGATATGTGTCTAAGTCGATAGCTATCACTCTTTTAAGTCTAACCAAGTCTTCAGAGATATGGGAAGCACTAACTCAGATTTATAAGAGTGAGACTATTCAGAGGCAGCAATTAGTAAAACAAGAAATAGATGCCTACGTTTATAAAGGCGGTAGCATGATAGAGTTTTGCAATGATATTGCTGCGTTATATGTTGAGCTTACTAGTGCGGGATATGTAGAATCTGAGGAGAGTAAGATTAATACACTAATTATGAAACTCCCAGATGAGTACGAAAACATAATTTGTCGTATGCAGGCAATGGATGGCTCCTCATGGACTTGGAGCTTTACCATGGGGATAATTCTTGTGAGGGAAAGCACTTTGGAGCTTTGTAGGGGAAGGGACAGGGTCAATGCATTTTCAGCTGGTGGTGATTGGCGGAAGCGTGATGAGAGGAACGGCGGTGACGAGCGGAAGCGTGATGAGAGGAACGGTGGTGACGAGCGGAAGCGTAATGAGAGGAACGGTGGTGACGAGCGGAAGCGTGGTGAGAGAAAGAAAGACAAAGGTAAACCTTATCGGAACTTTGGTGGAAAGAGAGGGAGAAGAAAAGAAAGGGGAGCTTTGAAAAAGGGGGTTTGCTTCTTTTGTAGGGAACCGGGTCATTATATGGAGGAATGCCCTTGTTTGGAAAAACTTAGAAGTTGGAATGTGGATGAGGAGGAAGAAGGGGAAGAGGAGAAAGAGGATGAAGATATTTTAGAGCTTCTCCGGATTAGTAGTATGGGGAAGAGAGAAAAGCACACAGTAATTGCACGAAGGCAACAATGTGCTTTTGGAGGTATAAGGGAAGTAAAGAGAGAGGAGGTACTTGAGGATGTTGAGGAGTGTAGAGTGTATGACTTAGAAATGAGAAAGTCAGTTTTAGGATCGATAAGTGAAAACGGGAAAGATAAAATTAATCAGGATAATTTTATAGATAATAGGGAAACAGAAAACTAGACGGAAAGGGAGACTTCAACGGATTCCGAGGAAAGGGGAGAAGTGAAACTCGAAGAGGTTTTAAAGGATAGGGGAGAAGAAATATTTATTGGGAATTAAATTAGAAAGTAATAGTGGAAAAAATTCCATGGGAGAGAGTGAGGGAAGTTCAGAAAATGGGGTAATTCTCATGGATAAAAATATGAGTACGAAAGGTGTAGATCTTATGAGGAACTTAGTGGGGACTAGTGTTTTTTGGGAATATTTGGGGGTGGATGAATTTGACATCACTACTTGGTGTGATGTCACTCGTGAAGATGTGCCTGTAAAAGGGTTATCATCCGGATATGTGTTGCAGGTTGGGGATGGGGTTGACTGTTGGAAATGCAAAGGGGAAAGTAGATTCTGGTTGGATGAAAACGTGAGGAGGTGGATAAAATCTTTGATCGGATTTATGATAAGTGAGGTGCTAAATGAGATGTGTGATGCAATTAATATTTCACTTCATCTAATGCATTGTTTTAAATACGACAGTATTTTTCTTAAGTTTTATAAAAGGAAAAGAAAAAGGAAAAGGAAAAAAAAAAAAAAAAAAAAAGGGAAATAGGGGAAGGAATATTTGTTTGTAAGAGTTGAAAAAAGTAGACTAGAAAATAAGGGGAGTGTTGATATTTGAGTATTTTCTAGGTCTTTATAGAAAAAGAGCAAAGGCAGTCTGTCCCTAACTCCCTTCTCCAAGTCCCCACACTTGTTGTAGTCACTAAAGGCTTGATAGGGAGCTAGAGCCATGGCTGCCTAAAGCTCATTAGAGAAGACATGGGGTGGATTAGATATATTTACTAAAAGTTAGTTGCCGGATCCAGGAATTGATCCTGGTACCTGCCGTCAACCAATTTTACGTAGACGTTAGCTCTGACCGTTAGGCTAGGACACACATTACGGTATATTAGATTTGGTAAATATATAAATCGTTACATGTAGATTAATTCGTTAAACGAAGAACAGATACTTGGTGCATAGATACAGTTTGAATTAGTGCGTAGTACGGTACGCGGACAGAACGGATATCGCGCATTTGTTTCGATAGCGAAACAAATACCGCGCGTCGAATTTCAGCGGCTAGGATTATAGCCGGTTTTGATCGGACGGCCGATATCGGCGTCGCGATCACGGAAAAGTTACTTTTGGCGTTTTACGGTATTTGACACGTCAGATGACACGTGGCATGATAACATTCGATTACGGGGATTCCGGAGATTACAAGAACTAATCCTGATTTGACACGTGTCGACATTTAAGCCATGTCGTACAATGGCCGTACAGAAAGTACACCGGCAACTGTACTTTTCTGTACGACACAGTAATTTGATTGGTGCCGTACTTCATTAGGTAGAGATTTAGAGAGGGAATAGGACTTAGAAAATTTTGGGTAGATTGCTGCCTCTCCCAGAGAGCACCTTGTATAAATGGCAAACTTTGGCCAGCCATAACTATCAATTTACTTGACCATTTTCAGTGATTCTTTTTGCTGCGGACTCAGGGGAGTCCAGGCTACACAGGGGTGTAGTCGGTCAGAGTTTTTGTCTGCCAGGGTGGCTGCATTTATAAGGGAAAGTCAAAGTGGGTGAATGTGTCCAAATCTCATATTCTAACTTTGCATTCTGTGGTGGAACTGAGCACACAGAAAGTGTTATTTCACAGGGGTGAATCTATATTGGGATTGTGACTGTCAAGGGGTCAGTCATTTGGGTTTATATTAACTTGGAGTCGGCACTATCTAGATTAGCTTCTTTTGGATCTGCATACTCTAAGGGCCAATGGAGGTCTCAGAGTTTCAGCTTCGGCGTCTACAACCGTCGCGGTTTTTGTAGACGTCACTATTTTTAGGAAGTTTCGTAGTCATCCACATTTCGTTTCATACTATCGTAGTTTATCGCACATTTTGTAGACGTCTACAACTGTCACATATTTGAAGTAATGAAAGCGCAAGTAATGATTGACATAGGAACACTTTGAAAAGTACACCGTAAAATCTGCGATAAAATCCAAAGTAACGTTACAAAGTTTCGGTTACATGGGAACACGCCCTAAGGTATCGCGAGGCAAAGGTCGCAATCGGGTACCCGAATCCGTACCCGAATCTGTACCCGACCGCCCGCGTCGGATCCGGAGCGGATTCGGGTGCCAAATTTTGGGGGACGGTCAGATTCGGGCAGGTAATTCACCAAAAAAAAAACAGGTACAGTGGGGTAAGCAAAAAACGAAAAAAATTGAAGGTTTTGTACTGTCCATACTATCCAACATTTTTGTACTTTCTCCTCTTGGTATCGTGGAAGGTATGAGGGAGATATACCATTAATGTTGTACTTATTTGGGTACAGGCGGGTAGGAGTAGTCGCGAAAAATCGAGTTTTGGTTAACTTTTATTATTGTAAACGCATTTCGGGCAATGGTTAACAATTTTGGAGCGTGACATAATTGGTCAGGCGTCGGATGTTCAGATTTTGAAAAAAAAAATGTCGGATTCATGTATCTAAAATTTTGAATTTTGAGACCTCTGTCCAATAAAATTTTGACTTTTGCGACCTCTGCCTTGCGACAGAGGTCTCAAAAGTCAAAATTTTAGATACCCAAAACCGATATTTTTTTTTTCAAAATCTGAACACCCAACGCCCGACCGGGTTATGTCACGCTCCTAAATTGTTAACCGTTGCCCGATACGCGTTTTCAATCAAAAAAGTTAATCGAAAATCGATTTCTCGCGACTACTCGTACCCGCCCTCCCGAATAACTACAAAATTAATGGTACATCTCCCTTATACCTTCCACGATACCAAGAGTACAAATTACAATAATGTTGGATAGTATTGACATTACAAAACCTTCAATATTTTTCGTTTTTTGCTTACTTGACCGTAACCGATTTTTTTTTTTTTCGTGAATCACTCGCACGAATCTGCCCGCCCCACAAATTTGGCAACCGAATCCGTTCCGGATCCGACGCGGGCGGTCAGTTAACATTCGGTTACGGTTTCGGTTGACCGTTTGCAACCTCTGTCGCGAGGTACTGCGACACCAATACAAATTGGGCTACAAATTGGGAAGCCATAGGTGAAAGCGAATTGCGCCACGCGAACCGAGATATTATTATTTTTTGCCGACGACCGCTTCTCAACAGTGAACCTAACACCACAACTTGAATCGATATTACCGTTATTAACGCTATGTCGGCGCCCCCAAATTTTGACCCCAAAACCTTAAATAGAATCGATAACACTATTTTTTCTCTTACGTTAATTAAGGTTTTGGTAAATTAGCGTTAATAATTATAATTTTTATCTTTTTGAATAGTGTGGTGTACGGACGTGTCAGTCCAGACAAAATGGTACTTTGTCAAGTAAAAAAGTACGAAACATGGATTAAAATAGTCGTGGTTGCACGTAAACGAGCTCTCAGAATAAATGATAAAATGAGATCTTACCTATTATAGTGTAAAGATATTAATCGCTTATTAGTTTTACGGGAGAAACCCCAAATTAGAGATATCAATCAATTAGAGAAAAAAGACGCAACGGTGTACGATTGTCATATTTGGTACTAGTACCTATTTTAGAGTAAAGATCCTGATCGCATATCAGTTATAGGCGAAATGTACCCAAATTAGAGTTATGGACAAATTAGAGTAAAATGTTTTTTTAAAATGGTGAAAATCCAAATTAGGGTTAATAACGCTAATTAATTTTTTACATTTATAATTTTTAAACGTTAATAACAATTCAAGGTGTACCATCCAAAGTGAGGCACATGTGCAAGAGCTTCCAACTGTGTTTGGATATCAAGTTTATGACCACTTCTTAACGACGCAACATATGTATCTTAAAGAATGTTTGTTTGTGCTCGAAGACTATTGCTCCGAACACCTTATAAAATTATTTTGTTTTTTGATGGATTTGGTATCTGGATTAACTCTCCTCATTGTCCATAGGTCACTAAAGAATTAATTCTTATGATAATAAGTACATTGTACATAAATAGCACATTGCACATTTAGTCTACTTCACCAATGAATTAGCGAATCTTTTGTTCTGATCATTTGGCGAGGATGGGTATCTAACCAGTTGGGCCAAATCATGTTTATTTGTCAAATGGGTTTTTCTACATTTTTTTGCTAAAAACTTGTATGAAAGTTTTATCTATTTTTGGCGTTTCACATTTATTTTCAGTTAGGATTCACGTCGCATGATTCTCTATCCAGACACGTCATTGTCCGGAGGCTTGTTGCACTAAGGGCGATCTTGATGACTGTGTTTCCGTGTGTTGGGAGAGAGGGAAGCTACTCAACCCATCCCTCCCCTTTTTTTATAGATTGAGACAAAAAGATGACTAAAATATTGTGTCTTATGTCTTATTATCAGGTAAAGGAAGCTATCTCTAAACTTTGGAACGCCATGAGTGTGCTAGAGGTTGTATAATTTTTCTGTTTTTTCCGTTGGGTCTCTCCTCCTTCGTCCTCCTCCTCCTCCTCCACCACCTCTTCATCCAACCACCTCCCCACCCGCGCCCGGATCAAATTTTGTTTGCTTGTTTTGTTTTTTTTTTTTGATTTTTTGTTCCCCTATATGTTGGCTAATTGCGTCTGTAGATTTTTCTTCAAAAGACTTACTTTCCATTGATGCGAAGATGTACATAGAAGGTGAACAAGATGTGAAGACTTCAGAGCGTTTTATATAGCAGTAATATTGGTGGGAAAGCGAACAAGGTTTGGACCTTTCGGAGTGTTTACAGAACAGTAATGGTGGTAGTGGTATGACAACAAACAAGGTTTAAACATTTCGGAAGTGTTTATGACCATTAATAGTGTCCCCATATTGAATAAGTTTAAACGGTTCCGTGTTGACGATGATGTTGTTGTTATAGTAGACAAATGTCGTTGAAAGATAAAAGAGGATGGTTGTCCAAAATATTGGACTACACGATAGATTTGAAATGAGAAGACTAATATGAAATCACTGTTGAGGATGACATGAGATGTGACATAACTATTTAATTGTGATTTGTTCTTGAAAAAACTAGTTTGTTATGTAAAAAGATGCCCTGCCTGTCCCATGATACTTGTATAGAGCCCTCACACAAGTGAATGTGACCACGTGAAGTGTCATAAAATTGATTGTAATGATGATGGTTGGGCCGAGCCGCACTGTACAATAATTTTCATTTTCATATATTACAGATTTTTCATATATTACAGATAGTCCACAGTTCCATCCAGACACATACTTCATTTTCTCAAGTCACTAGTTGCATCCAGACACATACTTCATTTTCTCAAGTCACTATCTGTAAATATATTGGTCTGCATGGGGTGAAAATAAAGCTTTAAAATATTTCGCTTTGTACTTAATTTATACTTCATTTGACGGGGCCAGAAAATAATACGTCATAGCCATGATGATAATTTTGAATTTTATTTCGTAGTCTTGTAGATGTTTTCTATTTCTTAAACTTGTAGATATTTTCATGTTGTATGGTGCCTAGTTTGGAGAAATTGGACTAAGTTTTACATTGTACCATTGCATTTGGAATTGTATCAATCCTAATACCAACAAACGAGGAGGAGGAGGAGGAGGAGGAGGAGGAGGAGGAGGAGGGGGGGGAGGAGGAGGGAGGAGGGGGAGGGGAAGGGAGGGGGAGGGAGGAGGAGGAGGAGTAGGGGGGAGGAGGAGGAGGAGGGGGGAGGAGGGGGGAGGGAGGAGGGGGAGGGAGGAGGGGGGAGAGGGAGGGGGGAGGGGGAGGGAGGGGGGAGAGGGAGGGGGGGAGGGGGAGGGGGGAGAAGGGGGAGGGAGGAGGGGGAGGGGGGAGGGAGGGGGGGAGGGGGGAGGGGGGAGGAGGGAGGGAGGGAGGGAGGGAGGGAGGGAGGGAGGGGAGGGAGGGAGGGAGGGAGGGAGGGAGGGAGGGAGGGAGGGAGGGAGGGAGGGAGGGGAGGGGAGGGAGGGGAGGGGAGGAGGGAGGGAGGGAGGGAGGGAGGAGGGGAGGGAGGGAGGAGGGGAAGGAGGTAGGGGGAGGAGGGGGAGGAGGAGGAGGAGGAGGAGGTGGAGGAGGAGTTGGAGGAGGAGGAGGAGGAGGGGGAAGGGGAGGAGGAGGAGGAGGAGGAGGGGGGAAGGGGAGGGGGAGGGGGAGGGGGAGGAGGGGGAGGGGGAGGGAGTAGGGGGAGGGAGGAGGAGGAGG
The DNA here is from genome assembly GCA_037447655.1 of Zygnema cylindricum. Lineage (NCBI taxonomy): Eukaryota > Viridiplantae > Streptophyta > Zygnematophyceae > Zygnematales > Zygnemataceae > Zygnema > Zygnema cylindricum. Next base: position 232,109 of record JBBHKE010002416.1, on the reverse strand, counting down.
AAGGGGAGGAGGAGGAGGAAGGGGAGGAGGAGGAGGGGGAGGAGGAGGGGGAGGAGGGGGAGGAGGGGGAGGAGGGGGAGGGAGGAGGGGGAGAGGGAGGGGGGAGGGGGGAGGGGGAGAAGGGAAAGGGAGGAAGGGGAGGAGGGGGAGGGAGGGGGGAGGGGGGAGGGGGGAGGGGGGAGGAGGGAGGAGGGAGGAGGGAGGAGGGAGGAGGGAGGGAGGGAGGGGAGGGAGGGAGGGAGGGGAGGGAGGGAGGGAGGGGAGGGAGGGAGGGAGGGAGGGAGGGAGGAGGGGAGGGAGGGAGGAGGGGAAGGAGGTAGGGGGAGGAGGGGGAGGAGGAGGAGGAGGAGGAGGTGGAGGAGGAGTTGGAGGAGGAGGAGGAGGGGGGGAAGGGGAGGAGGAGGAGGAGGAGGAGGGGGGAAGGGGAGGGGGAGGGGGAGGGGGGAGGAGGGGGAGGGGGAGGGAGTAGGGGGAGGGAGGAGGAGGAGGAAGGGGAGGAGGAGGAGGAAGGGGAGGAGGAGGAGGGGGAGGGAGGAGGGGGAGGAGGGGGAGGGAGGGGGAGGAGGGGGAGGGAGGAGGGGGGAGAGGGAGGGGGGAGGGGGAGGGGGAGAAGGGAAAGGGAGGAAGGGGAGGAGGGGGAGGGAGGGGGGAGGGGGGGGAGGGGGGAGGAGGGAGGAGGGAGGAGGGAGGAGGGAGGGAGGGAGGGGAGGGATGGAGGGAGGGAGGGAGGGAGGAGGGGAGGGAGGGAGGGAGGGAGGGAGGAGGGGAGGGAGGGAGGAGGGGAGGGAGGGAGGGGAGGAGGGGGAGGTTGGAGGAGGAGGAGGAGGTGGAGGAGGAGGAGGAGGGGGGAAGGGGAGGAGGAGGAGGAGGAGGGGGGGGAAGGGGAGGGGGAGGGGGGAGGGGGGAGGGGGAGGGAGGAGGGGGGAGAGAGGAGGGGGAGGAGGAGGGGGAGGGGGAGGGAGGGGGAGGGAGGGGGAGGAGGAGGAGGAGGAGGAGGAGGAGGAGGAGGAGGAGGAGGAAGAGGAGGAGGAGGAGGAGGAGGAGGGGGAGGAGGAGGGGGAGAGGGAGGGAGGAGGGGGAGGGGGGAGAAGGGGGAGGAAAGAGGGGGAGGGGGGAGGAGGGAGGAGGGAGGGAGGGAAGGGAGGAAGGGAGGGAGGGAAAGAGGGAGGGAGGGAAGGAGGGAGGGAGGGAGGGAGGGAGGGAGGGAGGAGAGGGAGGGAGGGGAGGGAGGGAGGGAGGGTAGGGGAGGGAGAGGAGGAGGAGGAGGAGGTGAGGAGGAGGAGAAGAGGGTAGGAGGGGGAGGAGGGGGAGGAGGGGGAGGAGGGGGAGGAGGAGGAGGATGAGGAGGTGGACGATGAGGAGGAGGAGGAGGAAGCGGAGGAGGAGGAGGGGGATGAGGAGGAGGAGGAGGAGGAGGAGGAAGCGGAGGAGGAGGAAGGGGAGGAGGAGGAGGAGGAGGAGGAGGATGAAGGAAGTAGAGGAGGTGATAGAGGCGGTCGAGGTGGCGGTCGAAGAGGAGGCCGCGGTGGTGGTCTTGGTTACAGTAATGCAAATTACTTTGACTATGGTAATGAAACCGGTGATGATTTTCCGGTTCTTAACCTTACCCTTGATTCGGTGAGTAGTGAAGGAAATTTGGAGAAAGAGTGGATCATTGATACGAGGGCATCTCACCATGTTTGCACGGATGCTACCTTGTTTGATGACATGAGGGAACTCACGGTTCCAAAGTTTATTACGGTAGCAAGCGGCCATGTCATTTCCGTTGGTACGGTTGGCACGGTTCGGCTTGATCTTCTTTCATGGGATAATGATGGGAAGGAGAGATCGACGGAGTATCGTCTTCAAAATACTCTTTACATTCCGGACGGTTCGGTCAATTTGTTAAGCGTTCCACAAATCCAAAAGAGCGGTGGAAGTTTACTTGCGAGAGGTGATCATCTATTGAGATTTGGAATGAGAAGGGGAATGTAATTGGAGAAGGAGTTGTAACTGATGCGAATCATAGTCGGCTCTTATGGAGAAGGCCGAAATCTAAAGTTCCCACCAAGGGAATTTCACATCAAATTTTGGAGTTGAAAGGTGATCTTACCTTATAGCATCATCGAATGTGTCACACATCCGAGGTAAGTTTGAAGAAGATGATTCGTCATTCTTCGGTGAGGGGTTTGGACCTCGCATCCGGTGAGAAAGTGAACGGATGCGGAGGATGTAGCAAAGGACGTCAAATTCGGAAATCCCATCCGAATAAAGACATCAAGCATCGTGCTCAAAGTCCTTTGGAGGTTGTTCACATCGATATTTGTGGACATATTAAACCCAAGACAATTGGAGGTAATAAATATACTTTGTTGATTGTTGATGACTTTTCTCGGAAGTCATGGGTGTATTTATTGAAAAAGAAACCGGATGCATTTGAAAAATTTAAAGAATGGCATGTAATGGCCGAGAGGCAAATTGATAAGAAGTTTAAGTCCATTCGGTCGGAGAATGGAGGGGAGTTTGTTGTTTTTGAGGGATATTGTAAGGAGTGGGGGATAAAGCATCAATTTACGGCGCCTTATTCTCCGGAGTCAAATGGAGTGGCCGAGAGGAAGAATCGTACCTTACAAGAAATGGTCAGTGCGATGGTTCATAGCTTCGGACGAGAGATGTTTTTGTGGGGAGATGCGATTCTTACAGCGAATTACATTTGTAACCGAAGACTCACTTCGGTTTTCGGAAGTAAAACACCGGAGGAGTTGTGGAGTGGAAGAAAGCCCACGGTTCATCATTTGAGAATTTGGGAATGTCATGCTACAGTCTATGTGGAGTCAATTAAGAGGAAGGGGAAATTTGCACCAAGGAGTTGGCCGGGGATTTTTATTGGATATAGTGCGCAGGGGAATTTATACCGAGTATATGATCCAGCTCGTCACACCATCGAGGAATCTCGGAATGTGGATTTTCATGAGGATCTCAAATCCGCCATGAATTCCGTTGGGAAATTTAAAGAAAATTTGGATTTTTATGAGGAGAGTGAAATTGAGAACTTTCCGTTCATTGGAGATTCGAAATCCGATGAGGAACCGAATGTAAGAACTCAGAAAAAGAAATTGGGGAAATCGGTTGAAATTGAATTTGAAAGAAAGAGTAACCGATCTTTGGATTCCCGAGTGCCTTCGAACATTCAGAAATCTCAAAACTCTAAATCGAATGAGAAGGAAATTGAAATTGAATCCGAGGAAGAGAAAGAGGAAAAGGAGGATGAGCAAGTTATTAGGAGGAGCTCTCGGAGTACAAAGGGGAAGAAACCGGAAAAACTTACTTACGATCGAAAAGGGGAAAATTCATCGAATTCGCATTATTTTCTTTCCGATGCTAAGGAGATGGGGTTTCTTTTGTATCAATCACTAACGGAAAATATGACTGGCGACCCTCAATCTTATGTCGAGGCTAGGAGGTCGTTTGATTGGGAGAGTAAGTGCAAACCGGCGTGGGAGAAAGAATTTACGTCGGTGGTTGATAATCGAACTTTTGAGGACGTGAAATTACCGGGAGGGAAAAAGGATATTGATGCAAAGTGGGTCTTTAAGACCAAAACTGGAGCTTCGGGTGAGATAATTAAGTACAAGGCGAGACTTGTTTGTAAGGGGTTCCAACAACGTGAGGGAATCGATTTTAAGGAGACTTATGCTCTTGTGGTGAAGTTCGACTGACTACGGGTTATTATTGCATTTGCAGCGATGGGGAAGAAGCACGTCCATCAAATGGACGTGGAAACTGCGTTTTTAAATGGTGAGTTGAAGGAAGAGGTATATATGAAGGTACCGGAAGGGGTGTCTCCTTTGCAGGAAGGAAATGCATGGCGTTTGCGAAAGTCCTTATTTGGTTTGAAACAGGCGCCTTGCACGTGGTATTTGAGACTTCATCAAGTACTATTGAAATTTGGATTTGTACGGACTATGTCCGATTCTAGAGTTTACGTAAAAGGTGAAGGAGTTGACCAAATCATCTTTTCTATTTATGTGGATGATTTTTTGATGGCATGCGACAAGATGGAGCGCATTAATGAGTTGAAACGTTATCTTGGATTACATTTCAAAGTAACGGATCTTGGAGAGGTACGCTATATTTTGGGAATTGAAGTGATACGCGACAAGGAGGGGAACATTAAATTGAGTCAAGCTCAATATTGTAGAGAGGTTTTGGAGAGATTTGGTATGACTGACGCTAAACCGCTTTCTACGCCGTTGGATGCAAATTTACACATTCGCAAGTTTGAGGAAGAGGATTCTATCGACGTACCATATCGAGAGGCGGTTGGTTCACTTATGTACCTTAGCGTTGGTACTCGTCCAGATATTTCGGCCGCGGTTTCCATCGTCAGCCGTTATTGTCACGAGCCAAAGAAGGCGCATTGGGAGGCCGTACGACGTATCTTTCGATTACTTGGTTGGTACGATTGATTTTGGACTTTTGTTTTCTTTTGACAAAAAATCTTTCGAGTGTGTTGGTTGGTACGATGCGGATTGGGGACTTTTTTTACTTCTGACAAAAATTCTTTGGAGTGTGTTGGGTATTGTGATGCGGATTGGGGCGGCGATTTTGATTCAAGTAAGTCCACGTCAAGATATGCAATTATTTTTGGAGGAGCCGCGATCTCGTGGAGTTCTAGGCTACAACCTACGGTTGCGTTGAGTTCCACAAAATCTGAGTATATGGCTGCGTGTCATGCAGCTAAGGCTTCGATTTGGATTAAGGAGATGTTACGTGAGTTAAGCGTTCCTATTGGTTGTATGACGATTTATTCTGACAGCATGAGTTCAATGGCGTTGGCGAAAAATCCAGTGTTTCACAAGAGGACGAAACACATCAGGATCCAATGGCATTTTGTAAGAGATTTGGTTGCGGCAAACGAGATTGTATTTTCGTACGTACGGACAAAAGAGGAGGCGGCAAATTTGTTGACGAAAGCTGCCACACATGATGTATTTGAGAGGGGACGACCAAAACTTGGATTAATTTGAGGAGTTTGACGATTCCGACAATAAGAGGGGGATTGTTGGGATATTGTCGTTTCGCAGTATTTCCGCGAAGCGTCATACCAACTTTTATTTGTTTGACGCGAAGTGTCGCGTCATCATACAAAAAGTACTACGTTGTTTCGCGACGGTACTTTTGATATCCGCGAACGAAATGTTCTATTTTGTTTCGCGTCACTTGTTTGTTTCGTGCGCAGGTGTTTCAATTTGCGTGCAGGTGTGTTCGTGAAGCGACACGTGTAAAGTCAATGTTTGGAGTTAGACGTTTCGAAGGAAGAAAGCGCTTGCGCCTTCCTTCGTGGAACTTTCATTGAAGTGTGCACAGTCAGCTAGGGACAGACTTCGTCGCTACGCTAAGTTCTGCTTGTCTTATCTTGTTGTCTCTTAGTGTAGAGTAGCGAGTATATATAGGCAGCAGTGTACATGTGCAGAGTAATCAATCAATCAATCTTACATGATTGAATCATAGAGGATTAATCTTGGAGTAAGAGATTATTTAAAGAGGAGAGAGAAGAGAGATAATAGAGAGAAGAGAGAGAAGAGAGAAGAGAGATGATGTAAATAGGCTTCGGCCAAGAACACATATAAATCTTTTTGGCTGAATATTCCTCTTGTCTATTATGAGCTTCCGCTGTGTAATGATTTATGTTTTGTGAATTATTTTAAGTGAAACTCTTTTGCTTAAGATCCTACAGGAGGGAGGGAGGGAGGAGGGATTAGGGGAGGAGGGGAGGACGGGAGGAGGTTGTGAATTATTTTAAGTGAAACTCTTTTACTTAAGATCCTACAGGAGGGAGGGAGGGAGGAGGGATTAGGGGAGGAGGGGAGGAGGGGAGGGTGGGGGCGGGGAGGATGAGATAGGGAGGGAAAGGTGGTGGTGATGCCTGTCCCTCGCGTCACTTCTTTTATGGTTAGAAACTACTTGCACCTAACATATTTTGAAAAATTGTATGTATTATTTAAATTAATTATGGTGCGGAAAGTTATCTACGACTGAAAAGTAATACAACTTTCGTTTTTGGTTTTCCTATGATAACATCGAAGATCGGTAATAAACTTCACTCTAGCATCAGTACAATTCTCATAATTAAGTCTTTTCCCTTTCCTTCTTCTGTTTGGCACAAAATAGATTTCACCTCATTCACCTTTAAAATCTATCCATCAGCTTATGTTGCAGTTAAGGCAAATAACTGGGTATTGTGCGTTGGAATAAAAATGAACATTTCTATGGTCCCAAAGTTTTTTAATACCGTAAATCTTTTGGCCTTGTGGTAGTCGACGATGATAACACATAATTTTTTTGTAGAAACAGATCAAACTACTTGTTTAATAGCATTTCATGTTTATTGAAATATTGATATGTTTTCAGTATTCAAAAAGCGTGATATATCACATTATTTACAGTTTTTTAGTGGATTTTGTTAAAATGTAAGAAATAAAATAATACAGAAGGCAAAATAATTGAGATTTTTTTTTTATGTTTTACTTTTATACCCATTTTAGTTTTGAGGAATCAAATTTGGATTACCATTGAACTCATCTTTTGTATTTCAAGATATTAACAATTCTGAATAGTTCAAAAAAAAAGTAAATGAACCAATAAAAAAAAAAGCATCTTTCAGAATCATTTACATGTCCAAAACCCGAGAACGGTAAAACTGAACTAAAGGACCAAACAAAAAGACAAAACAATAATTAAAATTGATAAGAGTTGCACAACAAACTGCAACATTTTTTTTTTTTGACAAAGTAAAATGTACAAGGAATTTTACTATTTCACAAAAATATGCTAAAACTTGAAACTATTCTGTCGGTGTTATTGGTCTGGTCCTGATATTGACTCAAGGACAAAACAATAATGCAATTTGGAAAAAAAAAAAAAGGAATAAAACAAAAAGTACAAGAAAGTCAAAACAGCATCTTAAAAAACTAAATCCGACCCTAAATTTTCTCCTCCGTTCAATAACTGAACTCTAAGTGCTAAAAAAAAGCTCTTCAGAAAAGAGCTGGTCGGATCCTTTTCCCTTCTTTACTATTTGTACAGAGCACAAATGGGGTATTCTATTGTCCCCATCATTTCCTTCCCCCTCTTCCCTCCTCCCTCTCTCTCTCACATACACACTCTCTCTCTCTCCCTCTCTCTCTCTCTCTCTCTCTCTCTTTCTCTTTCTCTTTACGGAAAAGGAAGTATTTTCCGAGGTCTTGCCTTCACCACCCGAACCGCGGTTTCTTCAAAAATGGAATCTTCAATTCTTAAATTTTCCGAAACTTTCTCCCCGTTGTTTTTCCCATTTCTTTCCACATTTTGATCTCGATCATTTTCCACACTTTTTCCAACACTTTTCCTGACTATCGTCCAATCAGAATTCAGCTTCGTTTTTTCCTTAGTCCCACCTTCTCTCTCTCCCTCTCCCTCTCCCGCGTCTCTAATCTCCCCTTCAACTCTCCTCCTGTCCGAAAAAGCTCTTTTCTCTTTCATTTTTTTGACCGAGTTTTGAAATTTTTCTTTCTCCAACTCCGCATAAACTGCCGCTATAATTTTGTCTTCTTCTGCCGTATTCCTTACGCCATTTCTTTCTCTTTCTTCTCCGATTTCTTCAATGTCATCTCTCAAAGCCTCTATAGGTACAACAATATGACTATATTTTGAAAATTTACAATCAGGTTTTAATACAGAGGAAGACAAATAATCATCTACTTCTCCATCTAAATATCCTTCCCCATTTGGACCCATTACTTGCCAAGAGTCCGTTTCCGAAGACCAGACTGTTTTAAACTGAAAAACTTTCCTTTTCTGTTCCGTTCTAAATGACTGTCCCATGATTCCATGCGGTTCCGTTAAAGCGTTCGCATTCACAACTTCTACGGAAAAATGCAAAACATCGTCTCCCAAAATTTCTCGAATTTCAGGACTTTCCGGACGAATAATGATTGAAATTTGGAAACCATTTTTTGTGACTAATTCATATCTCTCCATTTCTTCCTCTCCTTCTTTCCCAAAAGCTGAAAGAAATTCGAGACTCAATTCATTATCTTTCGACCGAATCGTTTTTCCCTGAGACAAAATTATTTTTTCCCCGTCGAGAGAAATATATTCCGCGTAATTCCCATTTTTTCTAAATGGGTCTAAACCCCCTTTAGCCCTCATTTCCATGCTGTGTCCTCCACTTAAGAAACCAATAGCCTTGACCCATGTCCTCATTCTGTTTCCGTTTCCGTTTCCGCTCCTGTTTCCGTTCAGTTCAAAACCAACCATTTCTATGTTAATGTGAAGGGCCGGATCCGTAAAAAGACAAAAGGAAGATCCCGGAGATCCCGTAAAATCAAAATGGATTCCGTCAAACCCTTCAAAATGAGGGTCTCCGTACATTTTTGCAAGGGGATAAATGGGTACTTTTGCAGAAATGTGTTTAAAAAATAGTGTGGTTAGGAAGACTGCGTAAAAGAGGTCTAACGGAAAAGAGGTTCTATGTGACTTGTGTGACAGTTTAGCCATTGCAGAAGCTGGAAAAAGAGGAAAAGATGGAATCAAAAATAGTGTGGATGGTTGTGGAAACAAGCTTGCTACTCTCTGTATTTCACTTCTCTCTAACTTTCTCTCTCTCTCTCTCGTTCACTTCCTATCTCTCTCTCTCTCTCTCTCTCTCTCTCCACACACTCCCTCTCTCTCTCTCTTTCTCTCTTCCCACTCTCTATCTCTCTCTCTCTCTCTTCCCACTCTGGTTATCTCCCTCTCTCTAACTCTCTCTCTGTAATCCCCTCCCTCTCCCCTCCCTTATATCTTCCCTATTAAAGGTTGACTTCCGTTTTTCCTCCCCTTTCTGTTTTTTCTCCTTCCTTATTTTTTTCATTTACTTCTGTTTTCCCTTTTAAGGCACTCCCATTCCATGATGGATATTCGCTCTTTTCTGTTTGAAAAAAAACAGCTCTAAGATTCTCTAAATAAACTCGACCTAATTAAACCAATTTCTGTTTTATTCCTAAAGTACAAAACTTTCATAATTGAACCCAAAAAGGCTTTTTCCCACCATTATTTCCTTGGAGTAAACAGCATTTTTAAGCTAGAAACCGCTTCAGGAGTCTATGGTGGCAGTCGTGTTCCGATGGCGGAGACCTAGAAAGAGAAAACGACAAAATAGAACCAGGTTTGACTCGACGACAGGAAAAGAAACCGACAAAAAAGGACACTTTTTCATCTGGAAATGTCCCTGGGTCATCTCAGGTGAATTCATCAACAAATCGTACTTTAATGCTTGGCGATGTCGTTTCATGAAATGTACTTATATGGTGTACAGTACAGTACTGTACTTCACTGTACTTTACCGTACGGCGTCCTACCTACTACACCGCCAATCGCTATTAGCGTACAGGTTTCTTTAGCGTATAGGAATAATTACAGTGATTTACGGTAGTTAGGAATTTGAAAATTTTCAAAAAAAACCATACATTCTAATTGTTTACTAATGTTAATTTGGGTCTTTGAAAAAAATATATGTCGGTCGCAAACATGCTTACACTAATATAGGTACTTGGACAGAATCTGACAAATCGTACACAAATCGTACGTTCAACAGTCGAAACGTGGTTGTTGGACGAATATGTGCGAACGTGATATTTGACAGCCCGATTTTATCCCCTTTTTCGAGCGCATATTCTCATGCGTCCGCGGTTGCTAAAACTCATTAATTATACTTTTTCGCTTAAAAAGGTACAAATTTGTACGGTCTGACGTTTATCGTACATCACACTATTTAAATGCAAACGTACTTTCGCTTTTACGCTAATTGGACAAAAAACCCTAAATGGCGTAAAGGAAAAAACAGAATAATTTATGCTAGTTAAGAATTTGGAAAAAAAAAGCGGGACCGAATTAGCGTTCAATACGCTAATAGGGATTGGCAGTGTACTGTACACCGCCAATCGCTATTAGAGTATATAACGCTAAATCGGTGCCCCTAAATTTTGACCCCAAAACCGGAAATATAATTAATAACGCTATTTAAGGATCTATTAGAGTATATAACGCTAATTCGGTGCCCCTAAATTTTGACCCCAAAACCTGAAATATAATTAATAACGCTATTTAAGGATGTGGACAAAAATATGCCACGTCTCAGGCACTAAATTAGAATCAATAACGCTAATTGTTTTTTTACGCTATTTAATCCTTGACTCTAATAGCGATTGGCGGTGTACTGTACACCGCGAATTGTTATTAGTGTCGAAGTTTAAATAGTGCTGAAGAAAATTTACCGTAATTGATGCTAATTAAGAATTTCATTTTTTCAAAAAAAAGGTGTATTCTAATTTCGGCTTTTATGCTAATTTTAGAACAGCAAAAATGGAATATTCGTCATACGATTATATACATTAATATATGTATTCGTACAAAATATTTGAAATCGTACGCCGTCGCTAATTTAAAATATCCGTACATGCTATACTAATTTACGTGTCATACTAATCCCGCTTTTTTTAGCGCACGCTCCTATGCGTGCGCGTCTGATTTTATTCATTCTTTTGTAAATTTTCACTTGAAAAGGTACATTTATGTACGGTCTGACATCGACCGTACACCACACTACTTATATCATATTATACTTTCATTCTTTACGCTATTTTGTACAATACTTTAATTAAAGTCAAGGAAAAATTAAAATCAAGTATCCTATTTGAGGAAAAAAATCAAAATTTTAAGAACCCATTTTAGTGACTTTGACACTAATAACGATTCGAGGTGTACTTTACCGTACGGCATCAACGAGGGGAGACAAAAAAAAAGAAAAAGCGTAAATGCATCTAAAATCGTACTTGGGAAATGTAGCAAGTCACGTGCAGTCGAGTTAGGCTGTCATTAACTGGAAAAGGATAAATAGTTAAATACTGGCCAGTTATCACCGTTAGGGTACAAGAAAAAATAGAAATGTACATATTTGATATTTTATAAAATCGTACATCTCCCTGTAGAGGTACAGTTAGTGTTGGGTATCGGGTAAATTCATACCGCGATAATTTCAATATTCGATATATCGAATATCGATCAAGCACATTCCTCGATATATGGTACCAGGACAAACATAAATTATCGCGATATATATCGCAAAAAATGGGTGTCCGTACAGTCTCAGTACGGGAAATCGTACGGAAAATCGTACGAATAATCCCCCCTCCCCTCCTACTGAGCGCGCGCAAGGGGGGGGGAGGAGGGGGGTTGAAAAAAAAACGGAAAAAAAATGAAAATTTTCATTTTTTTTTAATGCCTCGATATATCAGCGATATATTGCAATAATTTGGTTTTCGATATATCGAGGCGATATATCGATTATCGGGTACCTGAAATTCTATAAATATCGAATATCGGCAAAAGGTCCTCGATACCAAACACTGTACACTACTATGATTACCGCGCCAGTAACGCCATCAATCGCATAAGAATAACCACCACACTGCCTGTCGTTACTAGAGTGCAACAATAATTAGATCAATACAGTACTTTTTTTGGCCGAAAATCATGTTACTCCGTTAGAAACACTATTTACTCGACAACAATCTGCCACGACTCCTTGTCTAAAATGGTATTAGAAATTTTAATTTCGCATTAACACTAATAAATCCTTAAGGTTGTGGCTTTGCCCTTTGTTTACTCATATAAATACCTAAAATCTTCCATTAGGTTCCCTCTTCTCTTGATCGAGGGACCCTTAATAATAGTGTATGTGCTTTTACACGATTTTTTTCCTCTAAAAAGTACAACCCACGGCTACAGTTTGTTGTTCAATGTGGCTTCTCTGTTTTCTTTGGGACATGTCACACCCACTATACTACCACTTTTGGCAAGAGCACGCCTTCTTGTTATCTCGACATTTGTTGAAGGTGTTCGTCTTGTTGCTACGAGGAAATTCTTTTATCGTCTTGTAGCTCGGTCAATGTTTTTAAGGCTATAAGGAGCTTTCTATGATCTTTAGTTTTCGAAAAAAAATACTTAGGAAAAACGTAGTTATGACTCTTGAAGCACGTTGGTGAGCTGAAGAAAATAAAAATGCCCTTAAAGGATCACCTTGACGAGTACCAGTTACTACTTTTACAATAGCAATGTCCCTCAATAACCACCCGGTTGGGTGATGTATTAAAAATCATGAACAAAAGGGAAAACCGAGCTCATTCGAGACACGCATGACGGAGCTTGCGAAAGATAGTGTTCCGATCAATGGTGTCGAAGGCATCGTTAATGTGAACTTGGAAAACCAGCCAACACAAGTTTATGACTAGCATATCATAAGGTAGTTGAACCAAATTGTTATTGCCATTCACGAATTTTTATACTAGCTTTCCAACATACGTGTTTCAATTAGAGTCACTAAATGTGTCCCCAGGTGCCTTGTTCGTTTACCACTCGATTTCCCTCTCCTTTCAAGTTTTTACGTTTCCACTGCTAAAAATAATATAATAACTTTAGGCCCACATACAGTACCTCTTAAATATGCTCACTAGTTTGTTAATGATGATTTGTTGGATGACCTTTGTTTTTTGTGGGACCTTCTTATACTTTTGAACTACGAAGCATCGTTTCTTATCTTAACTCGTTCTTGTGCACAACGCCCATCCTACCTAGGTCGCACTTTACCTCCCAACTCTTTTCTCCATTTCCTCTATTTGAAACTTTGATAATAGCCTCTTTGTGACACTACATCAACTTGGCCATAGTATACTTGACCACTCGAAATAAATACTTCGTCGCAAACAAGTTTTTTTACCAATCTCATCCAAGAGTCCGCGCTTGCATTTTACAACAATAAGAGCGCCTATCGTTTATATATGGAACCGGGCTCTCATGGCATGTATCGATGGTTTAAGGTTTCTTATGGGTGACACTAATATTTCAACTCGGGTGGCAATATCCCATGTCAATGAGAGACTACTATATAGTGTTGTGTATCGGTAAAAAAATTATCGCGATAACACCAATATCGATAGTTATCGGTTAACGAACGGTCAGAGGTCTCGATATATCGATATGAGACCAACAAATTCCATATCGGCGATAACATAAAAAATAAAGTATGCATACAATAGTATTTTATAACATACTGTATTATATTATTGACTTTATATAGCTTGGCATGCCACGCATACAAATATGTTTCGTCTCTGTTTAACTGCGATTTATTACGGACAACGCATCATATAAACGTTGGTTGGTTAACTAAACATAAATTTTACGGCTATTTACGGATTTGAACCGACAAACTGGTGAACATGGAGCGTTTAAAAGACAGCGGAGACAAAGTATAACGGACGCAAAATAACATTTTGCGCGCCGCCGGAATCGAACGCAAGACTTGGAATGAGAAAATACGAGCGGACTGCCAGCTTGAGTGCTAGAATCTCGGAATGGCTCTTTTGACAGCTTATGCCAAAAAAGCCAACAGATTGACACGCGCCAGGTCCTAAGTGGATCCCTAGGAAGAAAGGGACAAAGCTATGGCGTCGGATATGAAAGGTACATCGTTTTTACTGGATCCGAACCAAAATCGTACAGATCTTATGGCGGCTACTATACTATGTGTGCTTGTACAAATGTACAATACTGTGGTCTGATTGGTAGACACCTCAGTAGATAAGGATTGTGAGTAGGGTGCGTCCGGGGAATAACACGTACAGTTGAGTGTACTGGCCATACATTTTTCTGTATGGTCCGTACAGATATCGCCGATATTTATCGATATCGGTGTTATCGCCGATAATAACCGATAAATATCGGTTATTTATTGGCGATAACACTGATAACGATATATCGTACAAATGTATCGATTATCGACGACTCGAAAAAAGGCCCATATCGGTTATCGACAAATCCTTATCGATACACAATACTACTAGTATCACTTTCACAATCGTTGTTATTTACTCTCCTTTTTCTCGATAGAATTTTAAAATGAAGTTTTACGTTCTCTCCTCTCGTTGTCGAAAGTCACCCACAAATGCAAAAACATCTCGCCGATAAGATCGTTTCCACAAGATTCATGAACACGCTCAAGTCGCGCAAAATAGGTGAAGCACTCTGCCGACTTAAATCATATTTATGGCTAAAGACAAAAGCTCGTCTTCTTACTACAACAATTCTTGACATACTGCGGTTGTTTTATCTTCAATTTGATGACGTGTTCATTTACGTATTGATTGGCCGTAGTCTTTATTATTAATAAAGCATTTGCACATTTATGGTCAAACTATAGACGAGGAAACAATTGGTTTTTTTTATTGCTCCCGTGGTAGAGAGAGTACAACAACACACGACATGGTTCAAAATGTAAGAGTTACATTGAGTAATGAAGCAAGATACACATACAAATACGAAGAGTTGCACATACCCTTAGCACGTCATCAATATAAGGGTAATTGTTGCCTTTGTGTAAATCCTGTGTTTTTACATTGAGATTAAATAGAACAATGTGGCTTTTATTGTATAAACCATGCGAGATCCCGTGTTGATTGAAGTTCAACATTGCATATTGGTTTTGCCGCTAGGGATGATATGACCTCTAAAGAACACCACTACGCGGACTTAGGCCCAACTTAAAACTTCTTACCCGTTGCTTTGGATATTCTATGGAGTTTGGACTCTTCCTACGTCAACTTCTTACATGATTGTGCTCGACATATTAATGAAGTTCCAAGACATTACAACACTCCCCGAACTCTCCTGCCAACTACATACTGGTTATGTGTATTTGTTGCCCTTCATCGTTCCTAAGCTCGAACACTTGTTTGGTAGGTGTAACAGTAATAGTGGATGGAAATTGTTCGTAAATGTGTATTTAAGTATTACGAAAATAGAGTTTTGAATTTGATAGACGTCCGCGAAAAAATCGCAGGATTTGGGGTTGTATTTTAAAAGATATAGTGATTGGTGTATTTAAGCGACAGCGCGAGGTCAAAATAACGATTGGGTGTTCATTGTTACGGGTTAAGGGTCAAACTATCCGCGGAATTTAAGGCGTACGTTTATAAAATACTAAACGAAATCAATATTTCGTTTGGTACCCACGATGGTTTCGTTTCGTACAATTTTTAGTACGAAACGTCACTTTTAGTTAATGGAATTTCGTAGGAAGTTTCACGTGCGAAATATGCGACGCACGTTGTGGGAAGTCGCGTTTCATTTGGCGCGCACTTTTGCACGTAAATGTTACGTAGTGAAACGTAGCGTTTGATTGGTTAGAACGGCTACGTAGTTAGTAAGGGATTTCGCAGTTTTTTGCATTGGTCAATTTGAGTCCTTGCTGATCAATGATTGTCCCAGGTAAAATCTGTTCAACAAAGCGTTGACTCTGGCCTAGCGAGTCCCGGGCGAAGATGGATAAATAGTGAAGTCGAAGAGGAGAGTAAACATCTTTTCCTTTGGAAAAGTTTGTGGAAATTTTGACTGATCTTGGTCTTGAGCCATTAAAACCAAATTGGACCATTGACATTTTGGCATTGAAATCTCTTACAAACTAAGTAGTGTTTTAGTAGTTAAGAGATAGAATTATTAAGACTGGAGAGTAGAGGAAAATGTTTAAATTGATGTATTTTCTAGGTCTGTATTGGAAAAATAAATAGAGTAAGTTAGTAAAGGCATCCTGCTTCTCGCTCAAACTCTCCAGTCCCCATACTTGTTGAAGTCACTGAAGGCCGGAGAGAGAGCTGGAGCCATGCCTGTCTATAAAGACAGAGAATAGGCTATTACTTAGTTTGTACCAAAAAAGACAGCCGGATCATCGATTTGATCCTAATATCTACAAGCCGTTAAACTTAGTAGCCGTTAGCTTTAGCCATTAGACCCAATCAAAGTTGAGATACAACGGGTACAATAGGTATTTAAAGGTGTTCTAGGTAGAGAATTGCCAAACAGACTGACAAATAACTAAAAGATGCTCTAAGCCAAATTTGAACCTAGGTCTATAGAGATTTTTGGTAGTGATACGCCTTATCCACTAATGCGTTATCGAAACGATAGGTGTCGGGTTTCAAAGATTAATAAACATTAACGTGACAGCTAATTAACACCAAACTAACGAAGAGGAACAATGCATGCATCTACGCGAATCTGAATTGTGTAAAATATGTTTTGATCAAACGAGCGGCATTGTAGCCGCCACGCGAAGTGAGATTTTGGCGGCATTTGGAGATAGCATCACGCGGTGCCACGTGGCGTCACATTATTTGATACCGGAGAAGATAGGAGGAGGAACCATGGCTCCCGATTTGACATGTGTCACCTTGTAGACCATGTTGTACAATGGCCGTACAATAAGTACATCTCCCATTGTACCTTCTAGTACTATATGGTGTTCTTATTGGACTAGGGTTTAGTAGTAGGTAGTCGTGAGTAGGCAGACCAAGATATAGTGGTATTTAGGTATCTCTCTCTAAGAGAGCTTGTAACTATTAAGGTCATCTTTGACCAGCCATAACTTAATGCTCGGGTGAGCAAATTCAGTGATTCTTTTTGCTGCGGACTCATGGGAGTCCAAGCTACACAGAGGTGTAGTTGGTCATAGTGTTTGCGTGCCAAGGTTGCACTTATTTAGTGGGAAAGTCAAAGTGGGCAATATTGTCCAAAACACATATTCAAGCTTTGCATTCTGTGGTGGAATTGAGCACACAGAAGGTCTTCTCTTCACAGGGGCGACATTGTACTGGGGTTTTGATTGTCAAGGGATCATTCATTTGGGTTTATATAAACTTGAAGTTGGCACTATCTAGATTAGCTTCTTTTGGATCTTCAAATTCTGTGGGCAAAAGAGCCCATAGAATTTCACTGTTGCCCGGTTAGTGGATGGCAACAAGAGCGTGAAATAATATCATTTGTCAAAGATTTTCTCACGTCTTCCTGTGGCTTCCCGTCCACCTTGGCGTAAGGCACATGGCCTATGTGACGTGTAGCCACCTGATCTCGCGTTCATTGTAGATATTTTTAACTTTTACGCACGGCAAAGTGTTATTCGTCCAAGCTTTTAAAATTGACCTAGTTCAGGTCACTTGTTGCAAACTGCAAGGTTCTACCGATGGCGTATCTGATTTTGCATCCAACGGTCCAGGTGTACTCCCATAAACATGGAGAATCAAATAAGTCATTCAGTAGCCTTGTTTTCTGACATTTTTTTTTGTACAACATTGTACGAAGTAGTACGGCTTTCGTAAACAACGATATTTTTTCCCTATTGCAACCTTACCCTTAGATTCATGAAATGTAATTTAAGCGCGCAGACATACTGCTTCTAACACATGAAGAATCAGTGTGCGTTGTTGTGTTCGGTGAGGTTCTGTCTAATTTTGTTTAAACTTATCTATAGGCATTCAAATTTGGTTTGCTAAACACCAACCAAATCTGACCGTTGGATTCCACCAAACCGAGCACAAACAACTTAAACCGTTTGTAATCCGGAAATACCCAAAAAATATGCGAAATTCTAGAAAGTTCGAAGGGTTTCGGCCCATTAGGAGTCCTAAATGGGGCTTAGGGCAATACACAATCGAAGATATATCCTCTTTTTGAGTGCAAATCGTCTTGTTGGTATAAGATTTTGGGTAAATTTATGTACCATTTGACCATAAATTGTACTATTTGTTGTTCTACTACCACCGCTGCAGGCGGAGGACCAGCAGTAGAAGTGGAAGTAGACGTGAAAAACAACAGAATCTATCAAGCACCTACTCAACAACCAACTTTCAGCTTACACAAAAAAATACTCAAAAGGTTGATATACCTCAAATTTTCCACAGTGATAAACAACAGAGTAATAATTCCCAAAATTGAAGCCCAAATGACTGAGTAAACCATAAGAAATGACGCCTGGAGGTTTCCCAAAAAACTGCCTTAAATTATCATTATCCCAAAACTTGATAGTTCAAAAATGCCTAAGTCCTAAACTATATACTCATAGTGAGTATCTACTGGTCACACTAAATCAGGTGACTTTACTATAGTACTATCTTGACTTACGACAAAGTATACAACCTGTACGTTACTGTACCGCAAGTACTTCTTAAACCCTAATTACTACCTGCCGCAAAATGAACAGTATAAAACTAATTTCTATTATGCTAAACGCCAATCATGTGTTTTCCAAATGTTCACAAATAGTGTCCGTACAATTTATGTTGCCGATCATTAATTACAACATTCCAGATAAATGTTGATTAGTGGTACGAATATCCTGAGTGCGTACGACGCTCTTAGTCATTGTGGTCCCCACTTTAATCACGTTCGTTAAATTGGTTCGTATCGACGATCTGCTATCGCTCTAGCACAATTCTCTCCCAAATGTTGGGCTTAGTCTGCGTCCGTCCGATTCACTGAACCCGTCCGTACGATTTTCGACACGCGTATGTGGGTGTCGGTCGCCATTTCAGAATGCGTGCATCATCTTCAAATGTCGACGAGTGTCCTTTCAAAAGTACGGTACACTCTACTGCGCATCTACTATTGTCACACTATCAAAACTAGGAGAAGTACTATTTCTAACCTAGACAAAAATATTCTAAGTCCTCATTCTCCTCTCATAAATCTATTTACAAAATTTAAAGATTTCAAATCTCAACATTCCCCTAAATTTTTAACTCAGTTGCTCACTTAGTCCAATAGCCTCTCTACAAAACTGCATCTTAGGAGCAAGAAGGGCTTTAGTTAACATGTCGGCCACCATCTTCTCATTCGGTAAATAACACAATTTAATGACTTTTGCAAGCATTTTTTCTCTTACAAAGTGAAGTCTAACATCCATGTGTTTGCTTTTAAAATGATGGCTGGGGTTAGAGGCAATTGCAATGGCTGTCTGGTTGTCACACCAGATAGCTTGAGGACCTGTTTGCATATACCCAAGTTCTTGTAAAATAGACTTGACCCATAGGAGCTCCTTGAGAGCAAAAGTTGCTGCCATGTATTCTGACTCCATTGTGGATTCAGCTGTAACCTTTTGTAATTTGCTGCTCCAACAACAAGTTCCATCTCCAATTTTAAGAACAAAACTAGTTGTAGATTTCCGACTTGGCATGTCCCCATAGCTAGCGTCGCTCCATGTTTGTTTTTTCATTTCTCCTCCTTTGAGTACAAGCTTAAGATTTTGAGTACATGCAAGATATCTCAACACCCTTTTTGTTGCTTCCCTGTCTGCCTATTTAGGATTTTGCTGCCTATTTAGGATTTTGCAGAATTCTACTCAAGACTCCCACAGCTGCTGCAACATGAGGTCTCGTACAATTCATAAAATATATAAAACTTCCAACTACTCGTCTATATGGTTTTGAGGCCATAAACTCTTCCTTCCCTGTGTCTAGACTCTCACACACCATAATGTTTGAATTTGACTCGCTTCCTTCCAATTTCTGTCTAAATTTCATGGGAGTTATAAAACCCTTTACATCATTCATTTCCAATATTTCTAGCATGTTACCTATTGCTTCTTTCTGAGTTGACATAATCAGCTTTTTAGTTTTGTCTCTTTCTACCCGTATACCGAAGATATAATTGGCCTCACCGCGGTCCTTCATTGAAACCTAGACCTTAAAGTTCCTTTAATGCGGTTTATTTTATCTATTGACTTACTTATTAATAATAAGTCATCCACATATACAGAAATGTATAGTATCCCATCCGCCCTTTGTAAGACATATACAGAGTGATCTAAGCTAATTCTCAGAGTTTTTAGTGTAACAACAATCACCGCGGGGGGTCCCAATTAGACCTATTACTTAACATGCGCATTTATTTCTTTTGTTGTTTTGTCAGATGTAGGTGGCTCACAATTGTATATATTCATGAGAGCTTTGTAGAACAAATATCAATGTGTTAAGGAAAGTATGAACCTAAGATGTAGTTAATTAAAGTTGTCGAGTGTAGGAAACGTAGATAAGAAACATGGTTGATAGCGTTGCTTTGTCGCCTTAAGATAACATAACATTTTTTCGGAGATAACATGTTTATTGAAGTTGTTTAGTGCTTGTGTATTTGGTTCGTGTGTTATGTATTCTTTTATGTGTGTTAAGATCATTGTTACGTAAGTCATAAGGTGTAGATCTTGATGTGTCACAAGATTAATAAGTACATGTAAGAAGTGAATGTCATTATTTATGGTAGACTATATTACTCATTGTTGAGGATGCAATAGTTTGGGTGTTTTCCGCCGTCTATTTTACACCAAGGAACAACGGAACATACGTGTCAGGATGGCCACCAACGAAAATCAAAAAAATTCGCACATGATGTATAAATTCAATAATCCAATTGGAATCACAAATGTAACTCGTAACGCACTTTTGTCATGTTGTCTTTGTTAAAGCCCATTTGTCACACTATTTCTAGCAGCGCTCATTCGTCACGTAAAAAAAAACCCTAAAAACATGAGCTGGTGCCTGACAATGCGTCTGCAAAGAGTACAAAAGTTGTGTTTTACGATGACCTAGTACGCATGTACACGGTATGCAAATGAAGATTTTAAGTTAAAATTGGTCAGTGTAAAAATCATTGACGATTTTCAATATCCGATTTTAAATTACGTGGTCCCACTCAGTTTCAAATAAGTGGATTACAAACTCTGCGCGATAGAACATCACTCACAATGTAGCATCTTGTAATGATGGCCTTAAAACTACAACATTTCTTGATGGAACTTCACCCTTAGTTACGCCTACATTTTATCGGCGAGAAACAGAAACCGGATTCACGTGAATTGCCTTTGAAAATTTCGAGAGACATTGCGATGAATCTCCCGCTCTTCGTTCTCCCGCTCTCTCCCTCTCCCTCTCCCTCTCCCTCCCTCCCTCCCTCCCTCCCTCCCTCCCTTGTAATTGTTAAGCAAAATCATGTGAATAAGCTACTCTTATACGATATGAAGTTTTCGAGATCTTCGAAGCAAATGGTGTGAAGTTGTCATCCTAGTCTCAATACACATGGTCTCCTTCATTGGCGGCAGTTGTATTTGAAAATGCACGCTCGTATGCAAAGCAACATATAAAAAAAAATACAAGGTCGTAAGAACTAACAAAAATACAAAACCCGATCTCATTTACTCAAAGTGCAAAAAGAAAAAGTGTCGGGAAATACCCCTAAATTAAGAAAATGGTTGGAGTATATAAAGCACTTTGAGTTTGACTTTGTACCTTGCTTCTCGTCTTAATGTAGTCATTACATATCGAACCAAGTGGTGTGTTGTCAGTTTCCCCACATCGTGTCAGCAAACAAGCAAATGGATGCCCTTCTCACCTATAGGTTCACCAAAAATGCAACGTGGTTAGATTAGAGAGCGAGGCGGAAGTTGAGCAAATGCTTCTTCCGAAAGAAGCTCCTCAAGAATGTCCTTAAAACTAGTGACAGTTACATGATTACCGACAAGTTGTTGCACTTCAGAAGGACTCTGTGTAATTTGGGAACAAGATGCAAAATGATGGTTTTGGGCTTCAAACAATAAAAGAAAGCTTTGATGATATGGAGTTTGAGAGTAGAGTAATAGTCTGAAGTCAATGAAGTGGTAGCACCTGTACAAACTAAATTTGCACACAATTTCCCAATCGTATCTGGTTCATTACGGGTATTTGGTGTGGATTCCCGACTTGTAAGTTGTACGTAACGAAACAAGTGTTTGGACATGCTTTGACGTGTCTTTTTAACTTGACAGGTAAAACATAATGTTTCTCATAATATGGACAAGGGACTCCAAATATAACTACAAATACAAGTGTTGCAGAATGGTTTACATTGGATGAGAATTCAAATATGGAGGCTTAGAAGTAGGGACTCTTGAGGCATGTGTTACGTTTCAAGGGATATGAGTGCCATGTAGCCAAAGAACTACCTTAGGTGGGGGAACTAAGGCTGGACGGAATAGGGGTTGGATTAGGCGGTTAATCAAGAGGAGGGTTTGATGTAAAAGTCGAAAATAAAGTTTGGGAATGCCCTCGACTATGAGGGGGACAACCCCGAGGTGAAGACGTAGATAAGGCATAGTCTTACGGAGTTTGTGGCGAGGTTCATGTGGAGCGTCTTTGACAACGGTTCGGGGCTCGGTTATGATTGGTTCAAAAGATGACTTGAGAGTGGTGGGACGGCTATGAGAAGGTGTTAGACGACCGTGGATGCGTCGAAGAGGATAAGGAAGGGGATCGCGACCTTTGTCGGTTTTTAGGGGCCATAGGAATTTGTAAAAGGTTGAAAAAGGATAAAATAAACCACAATACTTTTCTTAACTCGCCCAAAAAAAAGGGCACTACCCTTGTCAGAGTTTGTGATGTACGATCGTTTTGCGGCGGTCTTGTCATGCTTTGCAAATCCAAATTTTGATTCATTTTGTTCTTACATACTTTGTTCAGTTTGCTGCTAACCTACTTCGTGTTGTTGCACTCACAATTTTTGTGTGCCATCTGTGTTGTGAAAGGTTGAAGATTCACACAAGTGTGCCATTCTCAGCATTGAGATCACCAATATTTGCTGCCTTGATGTTTCTTTGCAAACTTGCGTGTGTGGTTGAGACCGTCAATATCCACACTGGGATTTGTGGTAAAAATTCAGTCACATTAAATTAAAAGCACGATGGTAAACCATTTGAGTCCAGGGGTACAAAAGGGGTGGCATGGCAGAAACTGAAAAACTAAAAGCAGGAGGCGAAACCAATTCAAACTTGCGGATCAGTTTGGCGTGCTTAAAGCGAATTGAACATGACAAGTTCGGTATCAAAAGAAAGGTCTTAAAATATTCACACTTTTTTTTTTCCCTTGTATTGGTGCGTTATATTGTAGCGTAGTAAGAGTTTCTGCAAGGGTGGGTATTACTGTTACATAGTTTAAGGCATTGGACATATAACCTTGAAATGTAATTGGCCAGGGTTACCCCCATCACAAAAGTTTGGAAGTAAGGCAAACTTGAAATAATCCAAAATAGGATCTGAGCTTTCAAGAGTTTGTGATTTCGCTTGCTGTTTTTATATTTAATCCATAGTTTGTCCTTGCCATGGGTGAGAGTAGCTGAAACTTTCTCGTGCCTTCTTTTGGGTTCTATTTTTGTGTTGGGTTATTTCACCCTTTTCTGGCTTGTTCATTTTTATCATCCTTTGCCGCTGCAGTTTCCCTTCACTCCTAGACTTGTACCTCACTGCTGATTGGTCCGCTTGGCTGCATCCCGAGCCGTGCCTCCACCTAACGGTACACTTTTGCTGGTTGGGTGAGTTTTGTACGAAATTTTGGCATTTGTACCGCAATCGCTGGAATAGTAGTTATGTATTCATCGCCAGGCCTTGTTGTGTCGTAACAGGATTCATCTGTCTTTTCTTCTCTTTTTCTTCTTTTGCTATGTCGCTTGTGCGATCTGTAGTTCATGCATGCTTTACCCACCCCCCCCCCTCGCCCCCTCTCCCTCTCCCTTCCCCTCCTTCTCCCTCCCCCCTCCTCCCCGCAACAGATGTATTTGCTCGTCATTTTCACATCAACAACACATTCCTTGCCCTCTCTCTCTCTATGTCCCTCTCTCCTTTCTCCCTCCATCCAAGCCTCTCCCTCTCCCCTCGTCTATCCTATTCTCCTCTGCTGTCCCTCCCTTCATCTCCCGGTCCTGTCCCTCTCTCTCAAGCCCCTTCCTTCCCTCTCACCTGTCCATTTCTCCTCCCTTCCCCTTCTCTCTCTTCCTCTCTTCCCCCTATCCACCCTCACCACCACCGCCCCCCCAACATCCCCTCTTCCCACACAAACACAAAAAAACAAAAACAGTTTCATTATGTGTGACACAATGAAACACTGAAAAAAAATAATATATATAAAAGGAAGGAAGAAAGAAAGACAGAAAAGAGAGGCAGTGCGTAAAAAGGGAGAAGGATCACATGCCAGACGAGTTTAAGCTTAAAATCAAATTAAAAAAATGGGTCCAATCAACAAAAGTAATCAAAAATAAAATCGTTTTCATATGCTATTTTTCCCCTTGCACACCTGAACCTTCACTGAAGTGCCCCCATTCCCGGAAAAGAAAAAAAGTAAATCTAAAGAAACAGAAAACATCTTATGACCTCCTAAATTCCGGCCCTTTTTTTATGGGCTTGTCTTAAAGTTGACGGCCGATAAATAAGTTGCGTTCGCCGCCCACGCTGTAGGGGTGACATCTTTCGCAATGATTACTTCTTTTGTCACCATCGCAGTCAGCCGAAAGCTGAGTTTTTTGTTCGAGAAATCCATGCCGTTGGTGATCGACCAGTTGGCGCCCCAGTTGCGCGTCATGCGCAGCCACTTTTTGCCGCTGTCCAGACTAATTTCGACCAAGCTGACGTCACCAGGACCAGCCACGTTGGACACCAAAACCATGACGAACCATTTATTGGTCGCCTTGTCCACCGAAAATTTGATGAACCCCGTCTTAGAACACGCCACGCGTCGAATATTGACTGGAATCGCGCCGGCACTCGCGATTGTGAAAAATACCTTCTGTGTCAGTGACAGTGCGGCTCTCGGCGCCGTACAGAATTTGTCAGCACTGTTAGGACAGAAATTCGTCACGGTGACAGACACGGTCTTGTTGGAGATGCAGTATTTTGTTTTATTTTTGTCGCACTGAACTTGGTAACAGGCGCCGCAACTGCCGCCGCCGTTCCACAGAGCTGCCGAAACTGACGCCGTGTTGAGCCCGTATCCGGCTGTCGTGAGCAGTTTGGTGTATCCGCAGGCGCCGGCGTCGGCCAGCGAGCCGTTGGCTCCGCCGTAGTACGTCGCGTTGGCGGCCACCCAGGACGCGGCCTCGGACGGCCGACAGGAAAGAAGCGCCAACGCGACAGTGCTTAACAGAAGGAGTCGGAGCTCCATGCTGGAGAGACAGCGAAGGGGAAGTGTGGAGAAGGGGAAGGGCAAGAATGGGGAGGTAAAGATGGCGCAAAGTCTGAAGGAGAAGAGTGGAAATATAAGCAGTCGAGACAGTCTTCGAAGAAGCATCCTCGCACGTGCGATCCGAGTGGGATAGTTTTATCATATTATCCAGCACTTGGATCCACCAATGCATGCCGAGGGACTTGGATATTCCAAAAGAAAAATTAACCTCTGGCGACGCGGAGAGTCTTTGCCGAGAACTCGGAAAATTTCGTCGTCCCGTGTAGGATGCGTACGGACACAATGGGAGCACAATCTGCCAGCTCAGCATTCCAACCTGGCACGCTGCCTGGCGGACAAAACCTGGAATAGAACAGCTACAGAAGCAGATTCGCCCACAGGATTGACTGCCGCCCTAGAATTGACTGCCGCCGGAAAATCATGCCTGCCGCCACCTGTGAACCTCACTGCGAGAGTGCCACGCGGCGAAATGTGGACAAAAATGAAATTTGCGGAGGACAAAAGATATTAGGTGATTCGAGGGTATGTTTCCATGTAGCCGTAACTTAGGGTGAAGCTCCATTAGACTAAAAGACAGAATTCGAACTTCTCCGTACTAAAACGTACCTCCTATTCTATTTTTATTGTAAAACAACATTCCAGAGAATCTTGCCAATATTCTCAAAAGGTCTGGGAGCTAACAGAACGTTGGATATTTTTTCGCGAAGCATTCGCTTCAAAATATAGTTCAAAAGTAGGCGTTTTTATGATAGGCCATTTGTAGGCGCACAAAACTTGGCACTAACCTCGTGTAGAGTAGGCATATTGTATGGGTGTGCATTGTGGACACTCCTGTACGATCGTACTAATATGACGTATGATCAAAGTACAGCGCACGCCACCTGACGATTTTTTTTAGCAAACTGACACGGCGTAGGATGACATTCCGCGGGAAAGAAAACCCGGAAAAAAAAAAAAGCGGACGGGCAACCCTGGTTGGTCAATTTGAGGCTTTATTTAGTGTGGCCTTCAAAATTGCAGACGCTAATATGACAGATAGTCCTATCGTAAGTTGTGTTATGGGCTTTTCATGTGATCTTCTTAAGATCGCTACTTTGATCATCGACCGTCCGATCGTCCAAATCTGACGGTTTAAATTAAAAGCACCTCAAAACTCACAGTAAATATATTTTTTGTCCGAATGTTTTAAAAAATTTAGACATGACGTTTAATTCTCTATCGATCGATGTGCAGCTCAACCTTGTTACCCTTTTTTTCATTTTTCGACAAATACACTATAAGTCTTAAGGGCATATTTTATGTTTTGCGTACAATAGGCATATTGTATGGGCCTACTTTAACCTACTTTTTAACTATGCTTCAAAAGTTTCAGGACTTTGTCTAATAATTGTGGAACAAATAATTACTATCGGCTGCGGATCTAGCCGCAGTCTGGAGCATAACTTTTTGCCTCGAGTGTAGAACGGATTATTTTGTCTGATGTCAATTCAATTACACTTGCCTGCCGCTCATTGGTTAATAGCGTAGCTTTGACTTTTGGACCTACAATTTGACAAACTTTGATAAATAAGGCACTACGGGTCGAAAGAGACAGGTTGCTTTTCAGTACTGTCTCTTGTGAAAACCCTCAGAAATTCCAACAAACCTTCTTCTGGAAGAATCTTTGTTTTGTTTGCGACTCTATTGTCATCTTGGTTTTGGATTTGTCTTTTGTGGAAATCACAATCCGGGCGATTAGTTGGCACTACCTTCCTTTTCGGTGATTTTGAACTTTTTGTTGTTTGGAACCGAGAAGAGTCTGGTCGGTTTCGGGCTGCGGACACCAAAGGTTGTGGAAGTACCATACCTATTCACGATACTATCGGAGGAAGGGGGTCGCCTTTCCCTAATTGTCATCGTTAATTGCTGGGGTATGTTAAGTTGTTTCGCTATACCTCTCATTTTCTATCTTTCATTCTCTTTTTCTGGAGCAAAGAGATATTGTTAAATCTAGAAAGCCAATCATTTTTATTTACATATATATCTACGTGGTAGTGCATTTGTGTCTTCGTCTAGAGTTCTCTTTTGCTTTAGAGGGACCCTTCCGGAGTAAACTGGAATCTCCCGGATCGGTACCATGGGTTTTGAGGGAACAAGTGCGATAAACTTCACGTGAAGGAAGCACGGTACGGAAAAAGCCACCCTGTCCGCTCGGATTAGTGGGGATAGGAGCTTTGACATTATCAGCTCTCTTTTTGGAAGTGAGCTTTAGTTACCTTCATTTCTATTTCTCTCGTTACCTTTGTCCTCATGGGGGGAGGAGAGAACCCGGATTATGGATCTGGAGAGTCGGGTCGGCAAGAGAGGCCCGTACAGGAGGAGAAGTCATTGATGTTAGAGGAGTCGGTACCTATGGAGTCTATCTTTGTGTCTCCGACCAAGGAGCCAGCTGGAGCTCTTTCTCCTCCATCCCCTCCCAACCTAACTCCAGAACCCTCGACGCCCAGGTCGAAAGGAACTCCTGGCCCTCCAAGACCTTCACGAGTTGCAGGTGAAGAAGGAGTTGGTCCACAGAGTGGCTCGGACCGATCAAGAGAGAGTGGTTAGACCCGTGGGAGGGGTAGTGGAGATTTTGAGCAGTTCTTCGCATAGTGGCTCTTGACAGTCGGTGCCATACCGATCCCAAAGGGCTCCCTATTCTCGCCCTCCTCCATTTTCCTCTCAGGACCCCACATCTAGCAGCCCTTCCCGCGGACGCATCCTTTCGCGGCCTCACCGGGGAGAGAGGGGTAGCGAGAGGGAAGCTCGAGATCCATGGAGAGGAAAGCGGTTTGACCATAAGGACAACAAGGGGAGATTTGCTCCTCTTCCAAAGGAGGAGACGTCCCCAACCCTTGTGTCAACCTCAATCGGGAGAACTTCTACTACAACTCCTCTTGTCCACCCTACCGGAGGGCTATGGCGATCCGAACCAACTGAATCTGAACCAACTGACCCAGAAGTCCCGGTGACAGGACCCGAAGATTTGTCCGAGGGATGGTGGCGGACCAGACCCAATGATCGCCAAATTCCGAGGACGGGGATAGCAGATCTCACTAAAGTTGTCGAAAAGGCAAAGGAACTAGTGGAGGTCATAAAGTTCTAGTGACTGGCTACGGCGGGGGCCGGACGTGCCACTGTAGATTGGAAGGCCTTAGAGGTAGAAAGGCGAAAGGTATGGGAACAAGAATTGATGCTTATTCGCGAAGCTTAGCGTAGGACCAGTGGGATTCTCCGTGGGTAGATTCCTCCTCCAAACACTCAGACCGGCGTTCCTTCCTCAGATCCAATCCTATAGCCTCCTCTTCAACGCGAAGGGTGGGAAACCACAAGACCTAACATTAGGGTTTGGGTGCAGATATCCCTACTGAGTCTGCTGTTATTTCCTAAGAAGAGCCAACTTTGGTCTCGGTGGAGGTGTCTTCGACTGTGGAGGCTTTGTTGGAGTTATGACCGGATGATAGGATTCACATTCCTTTGAGGCCTTCAACACCCCCTTCCCCATCTCCTAGAGCTTCTTCAATCTTTCTTATCCTCCTTCTCATTCATCTCCCTCCCCGAGTCATACCTCAAAGCCCCGAGACTGCCCTTCGCCATCCGCTTTCCCCGCCGTCGCAGTCTGTGGGTCTCCGAAGCCACCAGTATAACCTTACAAGCACGTCCCCGCCTACTCACCATCTCACTGGCGCTCCCCATCCTCCCGCTCAGGAACTCCGCCTCTCGAGATCTCCTGAAGGCGATAAGGGAGAGAGACACCTTTCGGAAGACAGGAACCTTCTCCTCAAAGCCCTCAGTCTTCCCTTTTTTCGCCACTATCCCTTCCACAAGGACCTCAAACTCGCCTCCACATCCCCTCGGTGGAGCAAGTCCTCCAAGAAGAACAATACCTCCCAGGATATAGCGAAGTAGTGGGGAATCTCCTTCCTCTCACAATAATTTCAAGTGCTAGTACTTCCTCTGCGGGAGGGGGATCCACACATATCAGAGCAGCACCTTCTACTGGAAGAGTACACGGTTCTGGTCTTGAAGAAGAGGATACAGGAGTCATCTCACCGGCTAAGTTTGTCAGCCCTTCGGGCCTTCCTCTTCCCATTTCACCAATTTTGCAGAGGAAGAATAAGAAATGGGGGATGTCCGGATCTTTATGGGAGATAGCTCGGGGATCGCATTCTCGGATTTCCAGTTGTTGTGGAAATCTTTCACATAATCCAAAATGAATAAACAGAGGGGAGGAGCCATTCTTGATGACTACGAGACAACTCTTTTCCCCATGATGGTGAACTACCTTTCTAGAGGGGCGTTGGTGGATTAGAAGGAGCGTCAACCTCTTTTGATGGCCCCCAACATCAATATTTTGGATCCCGCCCTTGATGCTGTTGTAATACAAGCATAGGCTGACTTGGCAGCCACGGCTGCAACCCCTTTGAAGGACATGAAACTAGAGTTACAGGGAAGTGCCTATGTTAACCAGCTGCAAGCCATTCAGGCAACCCAAGCAACAACTCGTATGGTTACTAATCCCAACCTTTGTACCACTCTGCTGAACATCTAAAGACTCATTTACATTGTTAGGAACGAGTCACAAATCAAGGAATTCACGGAATTCCGATGCTTGAAGAATGAGATTACCCATACTCTCTTCAACCGACTTTCCAGTCTTTGCCAGAAGACCAAGTTGTCCACTATTGATCTCCCGATTATGGCCACCAAATATTTCATCTTCGTCCGTAATTCTTTCGAGCCAACAAGGCAGACTACTCTGGACAATTTGATTGCCGGACAGGCAAACCAGGACATAAATTTCTTTTCCAAGGACATTTCACTGGTAGCTATGAAATTGTACGACCATTTTTTCCACAGTGAGGTAAGGGAGAAGGCCGTGACCGGCAAAAACCGCGCAAATTTTGCAAGATTCACCAAGGAGACCTCCTTGAGTCAAGAGGAACAGGCTGAATTTCAACCTTTGAGGAAGCTTAAGGGTAAACAAGTGGCAAACATCGTGTCAGAACCGGCAATGGGAGCAGACGATCTAGTTTTTCTTTACAATTGCCTGAATTGTCAACAAACTGGCCATGGGTGCAAGAACTGCTCTCGGAAATTTAAACCAAAGTTGGCATTGAAGCTAAAGGAATGGGAGAAAAAACATGCAGACAGGTCTCGAAGGCAGCAAGAAAAACTTAAGGGAAAAGAAGGAGAGAACAAGACACCGGTAACTAGGGACACTTTGAAATTCTATGGGCTCCATTGCCCACAGAATTCGCAGATCCAAAAGAAGCTAATCTAGATAGTGCCGACTCCAAGTTGATATAAACCCAAATAAATGATCCCTTGACAATAAGAACCCCAATATACCTTCACCCCTGTGAAGAGAAGACCTTCTTTGTGCTCAGTTCCACCATAAAATGCAAAGCTTCAATATGTGTTTTGGATAATATTCCACACTTTGACTTTCCCACTGAATAAGCGCCACCCTGGCACGCAAAGACTCTGATCGACTACACCTTTGTGTAGCTTGGACTCCCTTGAGTACGCAGCAAAAAGAATCACTGAATTTGCTCACCCGAGCAGTAAGTTATGGCTGGTCAAAGATGACCTTTATAGTTACAAGCTCTCTTAGAGAGAGGTACCGAAATAACACTAAGTCTTGGTCTGCCTACTTACGACTACCTACTACTAAACCCTAGTCCAATAGGAACACTATATAGTACAAGAAGGTACAATGGGCGATGTACTTATTGTACGACCATTGTACGACAAGGTCTATAAGGTGACACCTGTCAAATCGGAAGCCATGGTTCCTCCTCCCATCTTCTCCGGTATCAAATAATGTGGCGCCACGTGGCACCGCGTGACGCTATCTCCGTATGCCGCCAAAATCTCATTTCGTGTGGCGGCTATAATACCGGCCGTCCGATCAAAACATATTTTACACGGTTCAGATTCGCGTACATTGAGGAATTGCTCCTTTTGGTTAGTCTGCTGTTAATTAGTTGTTGCGTTAATGTTTATATATTTATAAAACCCGTCACGTGTATTGTTTCGATAACGCCTTATTGGTTAAGGCTTACCTCTACAAATATAACCATAGACCATGGTTCAAATCTGGTCAAGAACAGTCTTTGGTTATTTGTTAGTTTGTTAGAACTCTCTACTTCTACACTTATAAATACCTATTGTACCCCACATATGCCATCGTTTACTCTAAGCTATTGGCTAAAGCTAACGTCTAATATAGTGTGGGGGTACCAGGATCAAATCCTGACCCCGGCACAATCATTTTGGTACAAACGACGAATTAGCCTATCCTCTTTAGACGGCCATGGCTCTAGCTCTCTCTGTGGTCTTCAGTGACTGCAACAAGTATGGGGACCGGAGAGATTTGAACAAGAAGCAGGCAGCCTTTGTTGACTTACTCTATTTATTTTTTGCAATACAGACCTAGAAAATACATACATTTGAATATCCTACTCCCCGGAACGAGAGCTCTAAGATGTCCCAATCTCATTTGCGGCAAATCAAACTTTCAAAGTTTGATGACGCCCAAATCTCCAACGAGATCCGGAGTAAATATACCACCGAAGGTGACAAGTGCGAAGCTTGTGGATTTCTGGGGCACAAGGAAGGGCAGTGTTTTTGGAAGAACGGAGTTCCCAAGGAGATGATGCAATTTGCTTTCTTTACTGGAGAAGGAGAAATGGTCGTTAACCCTCTCCAACTTCAACTACTTTACCCTTGGGGACGCCAAGTTCTGTCCACGCCGAAGAGGCCTGAGCCAGCACCGGCTGCTCCGGCCAGGCTTACGCCAGAAATAATCATACAGCAGTAGAGTCAGCAACTAGCCGCAATGGCTGCCGAACTGGCTGCCCTCCGTTTGGAATCTTTTGCCCGGCTTGCTCCTCTCACGACAACACAACGACTTCAAAAGCAAAAACATGAATTGTTACAAAAACTCGCAAAGCTTGAGCTTCAAGGCACAAAGGGTGCCAATGATGACGACTTATTAGGTTGGGATTTGGAACCCCTAAATGCCCACTATGCCCGAACCTCCCTGTCCGGAGCTTAGAATGTTGGGGTGGGAGACAATCGTCGCCAACTCCACAATTCTACCTCGCAGCAGAGAGAGGACAAGCAAAAAATGGGTCCGAGGGACCACAATCGGAAAGCTACAGGCCCTTTATCATTTACTCCCCAAACACTGATGTTGAACGGCGACGTAGCCCTCGGAATAAAATCCAATAACCCTTCCTCTCTCCTTCTAAAACCTAGATTGCCTCTCGGTTTCGAGAACTACCAAAACGAGAGACAACGGCCAGAGAAGGAGTCACTGGAACAAGAGAAGAATGACAATCAGGACTGGTTTGAGAGATTCATGGCAGAACGCCCGGAGAATGACACTCCCCAAACACCTCCAATCCCAGATTCCGGCTCTAAGAATAAGGAAAAATGACCAGATCAAGATCCACCACCACCAGATTCACCCCCATCCTCACCGAAAGCCACCCTTCCTTCCTCCAAACCGGCTGTCATCTTGGTCCGGCATCTCATGCCATACGCCTTCACCCACGTGAAGACCCTAGCCTCCTCCCACAACGTGCCCGAAGAAATCCTCTTTCAGGCATTGGGAGAGGAGATCCACTCTGGAAAAAGGAAAGTCAACAGGACTGCTCCGCCAACCGCAGTTTTTTTGTCCGCCGATCCGAAGACCCCTATAGTGGATAGGGACTACAAAGCCTTATCAGTTGCTCTTATACTGAACCGAACCGGAAATTTCAAGCTAAACGGGTAAGAGGGATACCAAGACGCTATGGTCGACACTAGAGGGCTCCTAACCTAATCACCACCTCCGCGTTGAATAAAATGCCCAAAGAGCTCCGGTCCGAAATCTGCCCAAGCAATATCTGCTTAAGTACTATAAGCAGCGGCATTCAGCCAGTCTATGGAATAATCAAGGCCATGAATATCAAATTCTCTGATGATGGAGGCCAACGAGTGAAGATTGGGCTTCCATTCTTAGTGGTGGAAGGGACTCAATTCGAAATTCTGTTGGGAATGGCCATATGGACCCGGCTTAATATGAGTTTGAGTGTGTGGAAGGATCAATGTACAGTTCGGGACCTCGGAATCCCTGAAAGAACCAAAGTGGTGGTTCCTAAGGATTTATGGAACCGTGGAAAGACTAATGTCCTGGTAGCTGGTTGCTACCCAGTGTATACTACATCCACTCCGACGAACTGTTTGGCAGTTCCACAGATATTACCAAAGAAATCTAGCAATTCCCCATTTCCAAGCGGTGGGAAGAGGAATACAAAGACATATTGTTACAGGTGGCAAAAATCCAGCGGGGAGTAAATAAAACCTTCTCGGCCTTAACCTAAAAGGAAGTTGTTCCTACACCAGTATCAGTGGCTTCCAAACCCATGGCTAGTGACAAAAAGTTCGATCGACAAGTGGTGTCATTGGTAGTCCCCGATTCCAGACTGCGTATTTTATCACTCTTTTTTCGAGAATTAGTTCCGATATGGAAGCAATTTTTAAAACAGGATGTATGGTAGAGTCAAACGCAGCAGTGGAAATATCACCCGAGGCGCGGACTGTCAGCAAACACCGACTCCACCAACTTCATCACCTATATCCTCAACAGCTTCCAGTGACTGCCTTTTCCAAAGCTCACCGAAGTCTTCCCCAAAATGTAGAAAACATCATGGCGCCCTTTTTGGCGAATTTGGGGAGGGTGGATTTCGTGATAGCAGGCTGGCCTTATCAAGGATACTCCCTCGCGGGATAAGGGAAAGGGCATCAGGACCGCAGAAGTGGAACATTTTACCGAATGATAGAATTAATCACATGGATTCAACAGCTCCAGAACACACTGGTAGGGTACGTTTTGGAAAATGTCCACCCAGGAGACGATAAAAGAAAACAGGTGGCGAACAGTTAGAATCACGTAACGCGGATTTTAGGAGCTCCTTTGGTTTTTGACGCTGCACAAATGGGATCCCGGGCCCATCAAGTAACGACATATTGGACCAATAGGATCCCACTTCCAATCCTCCGGCTACTGTTGGACAAGCATATGCCCGATCCAAAGAATTTTGTGTAGCAAATTCTTGGGGAAGGCAGGATGGCCACCTCGTGACAAGACCCGACCGGCCCCCTTTCTTCTAGTGCAACAAACCGAGATTACCACGGAAAGCACTCTCGACTTTGGTTTCCTTCACTCACAGTCATGCTTATCCGAAAGGAGCGGCGGGAATGATTTTTGACAGTAAAGCGGGATTCTGGACAACACCGACGATTGCGGAACGGGAAGAAGCCATGGGATTTCAAAGAGGAACCACGGCAGCACCAAGTATTTTAGACCTTAAGAGGTGTAGCCTAATTCGACAAAATTTGGATTTAAATTCAATCACATGGGTGCTCAAGCATGCACTCGCCTTTTCCAATCTCAAGTCCCCAAAAGCCAGGGCGATTTACCTTCAAGCTCCTCAGTTGTTAGCAATGCAGGCAACTTTGCAGCTTGAGCGGGGGAGAGAAAGGAGAAAAATTCACATTTCATCACCGCAAGTTTTACCAGTGGAGAGGGGGGGGGGCGGCTCAAATGGCGACAACTTAGCGGAAGTTGTCAGCATTAGTGTCCTAGCCGGAGGAGGAGAGGCATATCCATTGGTAGGATTGGAATTCGACATTAACCTTTGGGGTAGACAGCTGGAGGCCTAGACTGCTGTAGAGCCCAAAAAAATGGATTGGACCTTAGTGGAACAGTAGGATCCTCAACAGAAGGCGCGGCTCTCCGAGCTATTAGCTGAAAACCAGCAGATGTTCTCATAGTCGGAAACATATGTCGATATTTACAAACGAACACCTTTCCGAATAGATTTGATCGAGGAGAAGGCTACTGTTTGGCAGAATACTTCACCGCAAAAGTCCTAACTTTGGTGGAAGCCAGATTGTTTCAAGAAAGTACAGGACTCCATGGGTTCGCTTCCCCTACAGTTTTTCCTCCCAAGAAGAACTCGTCCGAGAAGACTGTAGATTTCCGGATGTATGGAGATTATCGCATGCTGAACATGGCCACCATCTCTGATCGGTATCCGATGCCAACCCCGGAAGAGATATTCGACTCTCTTGCACGCTCTAGTATCTACTCTACTCTGGACATGAAGAATGGGTTCCACCAGATTGCCATGGAACCGAAGCAAAGGGGAGAGCTGCATTATGGGCCGGTTCCAGACTTTATGAATGGATTTACATGACGTTCGAGCTTAAGAATTCTCCGGCAAAATTCCAACGGGCAATGGACGAAGCGCTCCGAGGAATCGACAGTGCCCGATGCTATATTGATGATGTTATCATCTTCTCAAAGACTTTTGAGGAACATTTGGAGCATTTACAGATCGTTCTCCGGGCACTCCAAGCAAGTGGCTTGAAATGTCACCCAGGCAAAGGTATCTTTGGTGTACAAAAAATCATTAACCTCGGACACGAGGTGACTCCCGGACTGCGGGTCCCCATATGGTCAAGGTGGTAGCCCTTGAGGCTCTTCCCCCCGCACATGACAACTCGGCCCTTCGCACCTTTCTGGGTCGTGCCAACTACTATCGGCGGTTTATTCCCGAGTTTAGTAGTCACGCTCAGCCCCTTAATCAGCTCTTACTGAAGGACCAAAAATGGAAGTGGGCCGAAGAACAACAAATCTCCTTGCATTTCTTGAAGGATGCTCTAAAACAACACCCCGTGTTCCGGATGCCTGATCACCAATGGCCTTTCCTCCTTTATACTGATTGGAGCCGGTTTCGATTGGGAGCGATTTTGGCTCAAGTCGATGATGCCGGAGCTGAATATGTGGTGGCCTACGCCAACCGCAGCAACAACATAGCCGAGGAGAATTATAGTAGCTACCACGGAGAGCTACTCGCGGCACTGTGGGCAATCCAGCATTTCCGGCCCTATTTGTACGGGGTCCATTTCACCCTGATTACTGATCACCAACCCCTGAAGTGGATCATAGAAAATAGTAAGTTAACCAACAAACTCGCCAGATGGGTTCTCAGCCTACAGGAATATGATTTTGACATTGTTTATAGGGCAGGGGAAATCCATGGGAATGCCGACAGACTTAGCCCGAATCCGAAATTGATTCTACCGAGGCTCGGCATGATGAGGACCCGGAGATCACTCTGGGACTCATTCGAGCCTCCTCCGCTTTCATCTGGCTTCCCCACACTAGGGGAGAACCGTCAACTTTCTCGGTCGGCGTGGAGGGGCAAGCGCCCATAGGGGCCGGACGGCAAGACATCTGGAACGACCGCAATGCTCTCCATATATCTAGCAGGGGTCGCCACTCCCCCACTTGACTAGAATTCAATTATCCCGAGTGCAGACGCGGATGGCTACTTATGATTGGGACAGAGGTGTTCTCCTTCAGAAATGGTTAGACGGCACGAGGAATGTGGTTCCTCCCCCTTCAGACCGAGAAACTCGGATTTCCAATCTCCACCAGCAATGTGGACACTTCGGGCAAAAGCGAACCACTTCCTTGGTTACGGGCTCTTATTGGTGGCATGGGTTGCAGACCCACGTCAATTGAATTGTGCAGACGTGCTCCTCGTGGGATCGAGTCAAGGCAGCTTTTGACAAAAAGGGTGGGACTGAGCTTCATTTACATCCTATCCGCGGGATGTTTTATCCCTGGTTGCTGGATCTTTTGGGGGCTCTCCTAACCAACAAACGGGGGAATCGCTTCGTGCTATTCATGACAGAACATTTTTCTAAGTGGATCAAATTGGTGGTTTTTCCCCGGAAGGAGTCCAAGGCAATTGCAGATTTCTTTTTGCAGAGGATCCTAGCCCAATTCAGGGCGCCTGCGAAAGTTCTTACCGACCAAGGCTCCGAATTTGCCGGAGAATTTTCAAACCTCTTGGAAAATGTCTAGTCGACCATCGGCTGACAAGCCACGACCACCCGCAAGCTGACGGCTTGGCCGAAAGATGCTTACAGACAGTGAAGCGTTCACTTCGCAAATATGCCGTTGAAGAAGATTTGCGGGAGTGGGAAAGAATGGTGCCTTGGATTGCTATGGGATACAAGTTCAACAGGCAAACTTCTCTCCACTCCAACAACCCTTATTTCATTTTTTTTGGACAACATCTTTTCTTGCTCGAAGGTGCATCGGCCCAAGCGGTGGTCCTTCCGGAGATGGATGACAAGGGAACAATCAAAAACCTAATCGCCGACAGAGCTAAGATATTCCATCGAGAGATGCCAATCGCCATGGGGAATTTGCAGGCGGCTTAACACTGAGATCAGTTGTGGTATTCTCATCGCCGAAGCGGGAGATAGGTGCTCGGCAGCGACGATTTACGCCGAGGGACTTTGTATATCGGATACAACAAAAGAAAGACACGCTAGATTTTTCTGCCGGAGAGCAATTTTGAAAGTGGTCGAAGTTTCCAACAAATAGGTTGTAACAATGGAGGGAAAGGATGGTCGAAGAATTAAAGAGAATCATATCAATGTGGCCCCTTGCCATCTTTGGGGATTGGAAGACGAACCAACTTTTCACTTAACTTACTTTGCTCATGCTCCTTCCTGATAACAAACTTGCAACCAGTCCTTGCAGCTACACAACATATGCAATTATGTGTCCTCCATTGGACCACAGAATACATGAAGCCTCTAGATAGTATTTAACTAACCCACTTCAAGCCACAACCACTACTGTCCAGAAAGGCAAAATGACAATTTGACTGCACCCTTATGCAGCCTAGACTCCCTTGAGTCCGTAGCAAAAAGAATCACTGAAAACGGCCAACCGGCCGATTAGTTATGAGCCGGCAAAAATGCCAATTTTATACAAAGCTCTCTTTAGAGAGAGGTAACTATCTACCAAAATTTCCTAAGTCCTAAACCTCTCTCATAACACCTATCTACTGAAGTACGAACCAATCATATTACTGTAAAGTACATAAAGGTATTACGGCCGATGTCCTTTCTGTACGGCTGGTGTACGACAAGGCTGCTGAGTGGACGCGTGTCACTTTTTCACTCGTTCGTATATTCTCCAGAATTCTCGCGACCGAATGTCATCCTTCCACGCGGCGCCACGTCATGCCACGTCCATAAAATCCAAAGTGACCATTCCGCGATCTCGGCGACGACGTGCGCCGTCGGATTAAATCCGACATTAAATGTCGACCGTTCAAAGTGTCTGTTTCATTTGTTTCGTGCGAAATGACGTTTCGCACTAAACCTTTAACAAGTTCTATGTTCGTTTCGTTTCATATTCCAGTTAGATCATTTCGGTACTATACAACAGTTTATATATGAATGAAACCCTATATTATCTAACGGACTTCTACGACAGACTGGTTAGAGCTAAACTTAAGGTCACTCTCTAACCTTGTCTATGGAGCAGAGGCAGCCATGGCTCCATCACTCTCTCTCTCTCTCTTTCAATGACTACGACAAGTATGGGGGTAAGAGAGAAGAGATGAAGACAAGCTGCCTGCATGTTCCCCTTTTCCGCTAATATTAAGACCTAGAAAATAACAAAAACTATTTATTTCAACACTCCCCTTATTTTCTAGTCTAATTTTAATTTTCCTTTCAACCCGCATTTTCCCGACAAAATTTTAATTTAGGAGAGGGCACAGGTTTTGTCATCATGTCAGCCACCATTTCTTCATCAGGTCTATACACAAGATTTAAAATTTTATTTTCAACTTTAGTTCTCACAAAGCTTAATCTTATGCCCATGTGTTTTGCTTTGAAATGGTGTTTTCGATTTGTTGCAATTACAATTGCAGGTTGATTATCACAAAATACTTAATGCACTCCCTCCTTCATATATCCTTGTTCTTGCAACAATGAAATCACCCATATTAGTTTTTTTACAGCAGAATAGGACGCCATACACTCAGCCTCCATAGTAGACTGAGCAACCACCTTTTGTTGCTTACTGCTGCAACAGCAAGCACCTTCCCCCACATACAAAACATATCCAAAAGTGCATCTTCTAATAGATGCATCCCTATAGCTAGCATCACTCCAAGTGGTGATATCAGTGTGCTCCCCTCCCAAATGCAACCATAATTCTCTAGTTCCAACTTGATATCTCATGACTCTCTTGGCTGCCTCCCAATCTCTCTTTCTACCATCGTTAAGACTCCTACTGAGGACTCCTACTATTGCCGCTATGTCCGGCCTTGTACAGTTGATAAAGTAGATTAAACTTCGTACAACCTGTCTATAAGGAATAGACTTGATAAACTCTCTCTCCTTTGGACTCATCTGATCATTTACGATTATCACTCCTCCTTCTACACTCCCATCATTTACTTTTTTCAAGTCCATGGGAGTGGTACAACTGTAAGCTTTCTCCATTTGAAATTTCTCAATCATATTTCCTATTGCTTCTTTCTGAGTGAGTCTTATGATCATTTTCCCCTTATCTCTTTCCATTTGAATTCCCAAAATATATCTTGCCTCCCCTAATTCTTTCATGTCAAATCTGCTTCTAAGATCTTTTTTAACCTTATTGATCTTTTCCAAAGACTTACTTAACACCAGCAGATCATCCACATAAATTGCAATAAAGATCACACCATCCTCATCTTCAAACATATAGATACAATGGTCAAAACTAATCCTAATATATCCTAGACCAGTAAGAAACTCATCTAGTTTCTTATTCCACTATCGGGAGCCTACTTAAGTCCATATAAGGACTTTATGAGCCTGCAAACTTTGCTCTCTTCTCCTTCCTCCACGAACCCCTCGGGTTGCCTCATGAAAATTTCTTCTTCAATCTCAACATTAAGAAAAGCAATCTTAATGTCCATCTGGTGTATTTCCATGTCTTCCGCAGGTGCCACACTGAGGAGAATCCTTACTAATGGGAACCGAACAACTGGAGCTAAGGTCTCCTCATAGTCAATTCCCTCCTTCTGGGTGAACCCCTTCGCTACCAATCGAGCCTTATATCTTTCAATTGTATTATTTGGGTTCAGTTTTAGTTTAAATACCCATTTACACCCAATAGGTTTTCTATCTGGAGGACAATCCGCTAGCTCCTTAGTATTTGCTTCCATGATGGAGGCCATCTCATCATTTATCACTCTAATCCATCTTTCTTTCTCTAGACTATTCACTGCCTCCGAGTAAGACTGAGGCTCATCTGGGTGAGATAGCTTAGTTATCTTATGAGTGGCATCTTTTTCCTGTATCTTTTTGCTGCTCCTTCTCCCTCCCTCAACATCCGAAGCGCGAATGGATAGAAGTCTTGGATTTCTCCTCACTGTCTCATCGCCTCCCCTGTCCACGGAAGCTGGTTTATGGTCCCACTTCTTCTATCTCCTCGAGGTCCATAGGAGTATGTGAGGTTTGTAGTGAGTCTTCTGTATCTCGGATCTCCCCTGAATCTGCTATCACAGTTTCACTCATGTCTCTTTTGAGAACGATCGAGTTGTCCTCACATTCAGACTCGAATCTGATTTTTTTCTTCTTTGTATATTTGAAGGGGTCAAATGACTTCCCTTCATTCATGACAACTAAGTGTTTGACGAGAATGATATCTTTCTTTGGCTAGTTATAGACTCTATATCCCTTAACATCCTCATCATATCCCACAAAGTATCTAGGTTTTTCCTTAGCATCTAGTTTCCTGTTTTTCCTATCCGTGTCAAGACTGTAAACTTGGCTACCGAATACTTTAAGCTTTGAGATATATGGTTTCCTTCCAACCCATCTCTCATGAGGTGTCACTCCCTTTACAGCTCAGGTAAGGACTATATTCATAATGTAATTCTTACAGTTCATAATTTCTACCCAAAATCTCTTTCCTATTTTTTTGTCGGCGAACATAGTGCATGCACTATCTCCTAGTGTTTGATTCAACCTCTCAGCTACCCCATTTTGTTCCAGGTTATATGGTACATTTTTCTGGTGCTGCACTCCCTCATCACTCAGATATTCCTCAAACTAATTAGAGGTATATTCCCCCCCATTATCAATTCTTATCCTCTTAATGGGGGTTTCATGCAACTTCTCACTCCAGGCTTTATGTTCTTTGAAGTAAATTGATGCTTCAATATTTGTTTTAAGAAAGTAGACTCTAGAGTATCTAGACCAGTCATCAGTTATTGTCATCATAAACCTCTTTCCTCCAACCGAGGGTACTTTTGCAAGTCTCCAAATATCCGTGTGTACCTAATCTAACAATTTTGCACCTCTATATGTGGCGGCTTTGGGAAAGGGAAGTTTGTGAGCCTTACCTTGAGCACAACCACTACAATCATCCATCACTTCATTATCCCCAAACTAAATGCCATCTACTACCCCAAGCTTTTTCATTTCCCTCAACCTATCACAATGCACATGCCCCAACCGCTTATGCCAAATCATCAACTTAGGAACACCAACATAGTAAGCATTCTTCTTTTCATTACTCAGGTTAAGCCTAAAGATTCCTTGGCTACCCTTATCTACCGTAAAGTAGACTTCATCCCCATAC
Organism: Zygnema cylindricum; assembly: GCA_037447655.1. Lineage (NCBI taxonomy): Eukaryota > Viridiplantae > Streptophyta > Zygnematophyceae > Zygnematales > Zygnemataceae > Zygnema > Zygnema cylindricum. The sequence continues at coordinate 190,718 of JBBHKE010002416.1, read as the reverse complement.
TTAGCTCTAAAGACTCCCTTTCTAGTGAAGGTATCAAACTCTTTGTCATCTAACACAGACGTAGAGACAAGATCTTTACTTAGCTGAGGAATGTAGAGTACATCTGAGAATGTAAGTATAGATGTCTTACCCTCTGCTAAGACTTTCAGATCTACTGATCCCACTAGATCTGTAGTTGCCACTCTCCCATCCCCATACTCTATCTCTACGGTAGGGATCTTTCTTAGCTTAGTGAAGAGTTATTTATCACGACACATATGCATGGATGCACCTGAGTTGATAATCCATCCTTCCTTTGGAGCTTCCCGAATTGCTCCAAGGGCACACTTGTGTCTCCGGGGATCTCCTTCTCCTCCAGACTCTCGTCAAGAAGAAGCTCCCCATCCTCCTCAGAGGACTCATCCTCGGTTTCTCTTGTCACTTTTGTAACCACAAGTGCCTTTTTCTTCCCTTCGGAAGAACCCCCTCCACAGTTCCCTTGGAGCCTCAACTCTGAAAGCTTGACACAATCTGCGATGAAGTGTCTCGGCTCTTCGCAAAAATGACAAAGACCCTTTGGGGGCCTCGGTCCCCAAGTATGATCTCATTCCCCTCTGTAAGGTTTCTTCGGGTCCTTCACCCATCGGTCCCCTCCTGCTGCTAGAGCTTGAATGCTCTTTCCTCCTCTCCTAATCTCCATTGTGTTTTCTTGCACAAGTATCATCCTCACCACTGTTCCATTTACATGAACTATCAGGCATTTCCTGTACTCGGTACAAAATGTTCTCGAACTAATTTGGTAACTTCATGATAAGAGTGTTAACTTTCATTTTCATTGTTCCTTTCCACCGGGCACTTTCCATCTCCATATACAAACAAGAAAGATCATTACAGTAATCTAACATATTTCCTCCTTTGTAAGTGTAGCTCAATAGCTTTTGCTCAGCCAGCTGGAGCTCCTGAATAGTTCCAGCTCTATAAACCTCCACCATAATCACCCACAACTCCTCAACCTTGTAAATGTGATGATGAGGGGTGGCGAAAGCTTGAGTGAGGTACCTCAGAATGAAGTTCTTTGCAGCCATGTTAACATTCTCCCACATTTGAGTATCGTTCTCCGCAGTCTTCACAGTCGGCGCTCCCTGTACTGTGGCAATAGGAGTAAGGGGTGTCTCCTTCCCTTTCACCTTTTCGGACACACTGCAGTCCCCATCATCTGCCTCCTCCGCTGAGAGAGCCGATGGTGCAGGAAACCTTACTCCTCCAAACCTTGGTGGAGTTCCCAAATGTGGACGTTTCACTTGTCCATCGATGATACCCCAGTATCGTTTTTCACACAAAGCTCCCATCATCTTGGCTTCCCAATAGATGAACCCAGATCCATTGAAGGTGGGCACACTAGAGGGTGGGCCCATAACTTGCAATTCCGTGTTCTCCATTAAACCACAGAATACAGGAAGCCTCTGGATAGTATTTAACTAACCCACTTTAAGCCACAACAATTGCTGTCCAAAAATGGCAAACTGACAGTTTGAATGCACCCCTCTGCAGTTTGGACTCCCTTGAGTCTGTAGCAAAAAAAATCACTGAAAACGGCCAACCAGCCAATAAGTTATGAGGCAGTAAAAATGCCAATTTGTACAAACTCTCAAAGGGAGAGGTGACTACCTACCAAAATTTTCAAAGTCCTGATTCCCTCTAATAACTTCTATCTACTAAAGTACGGACCAATCAGATTAGTGTACCGTACCAAAAAGTACTTGTGCCGGTGTACCATTTGTACGGCATATGTACGACAAGGCTAAAATGCTGACGCGTGTCAGATTTTCAATCGTCCATACGTTCCTCGGAATTCCCATGACCAAATGTCATCTCTCCACGTGGCTCCAGGTCATGCCACGTCATAAAACGCCAAAGTGACCTTTTCAGAATCTTGGCGAAGACGTATGCCGTTGGATACGAACCGGCATTAAATGTTGTCTGTCGAAACAAATGTCAAATTTATTTGTTTCGTGCGGGATCCAGTCCGCACTGAATTTAACCCGTTCTATGATGTAACATTTACATTTCTGTTAATCGGATTATGGGATGTAACATACTTTAAATACAAATCACACCCTATGTATTCTAGCGAACATCTACGACAGACTGGTAAGAGCGGACGGCTACGCCAAGATCTACCTGTCGGGGGTTCGAGTCTTGTTGGACTCAACCTTTTTGTAGAGAGTGACTTAAGGTCACTCTCTAACCTTGTCTATGGAGCAGAGGCAGCCATGGCTCCATCACTCTCTCTCTCTCTCTTTCAATGACTACGACAAGTATGGGGGTAAGAGAGAAGAGATGAAGACAAGCTGCCTGCATGTTCCCCTTTTCCGCTAATATTAAGACCTAGAAAATAACAAAAACTATTTATTTCAACACTCCCCTTATTTTCTAGTCTAATTTTAATTTTCCTTTCAACCCGCATTTTCCCGACAAAATTTTAATTTAGGAGAGGGCACAGGTTTTGTCATCATGTCAGCCACCATTTCTTCATCAGGTCTATACACAAGATTTAAAATTTTATTTTCAACTTTAGTTCTCACAAAGCTTAATCTTATGCCCATGTGTTTTGCTTTGAAATGGTGTTTTCGATTTGTTGCAATTACAATTGCAGGTTGATTATCACAAAATACTTAATGCACTCCCTCCTTCATATATCCTTGTTCTTGCAACAATGAAATCACCCATATTAGTTTTTTTACAGCAGAATAGGACGCCATACACTCAGCCTCCATAGTAGACTGAGCAACCACCTTTTGTTGCTTACTGCTGCAACAGCAAGCACCTTCCCCCACATACAAAACATATCCAAAAGTGCATCTTCTAATAGATGCATCCCTATAGCTAGCATCACTCCAAGTGGTGATATCAGTGTGCTCCCCTCCCAAATGCAACCATAATTCTCTAGTTCCAACTTGATATCTCATGACTCTCTTGGCTGCCTCCCAATCTCTCTTTCTACCATCGTTAAGACTCCTACTGAGGACTCCTACTATTGCCGCTATGTCCGGCCTTGTACAGTTGATAAAGTAGATTAAACTTCGTACAACCTGTCTATAAGGAATAGACTTGATAAACTCTCTCTCCTTTGGACTCATCTGATCATTTACGATTATCACTCCTCCTTCTACACTCCCATCATTTACTTTTTTCAAGTCCATGGGAGTGGTACAACTGTAAGCTTTCTCCATTTGAAATTTCTCAATCATATTTCCTATTGCTTCTTTCTGAGTGAGTCTTATGATCATTTTCCCCTTATCTCTTTCCATTTGAATTCCCAAAATATATCTTGCCTCCCCTAATTCTTTCATGTCAAATCTGCTTCTAAGATCTTTTTTAACCTTATTGATCTTTTCCAAAGACTTACTTAACACCAGCAGATCATCCACATAAATTGCAATAAAGATCACACCATCCTCATCTTCAAACATATAGATACAATGGTCAAAACTAATCCTAATATATCCTAGACCAGTAAGAAACTCATCTAGTTTCTTATTCCACTATCGGGAGCCTACTTAAGTCCATATAAGGACTTTATGAGCCTGCAAACTTTGCTCTCTTCTCCTTCCTCCACGAACCCCTCGGGTTGCCTCATGAAAATTTCTTCTTCAATCTCAACATTAAGAAAAGCAATCTTAATGTCCATCTGGTGTATTTCCATGTCTTCCGCAGGTGCCACACTGAGGAGAATCCTTACTAATGGGAACCGAACAACTGGAGCTAAGGTCTCCTCATAGTCAATTCCCTCCTTCTGGGTGAACCCCTTCGCTACCAATCGAGCCTTATATCTTTCAATTGTATTATTTGGGTTCAGTTTTAGTTTAAATACCCATTTACACCCAATAGGTTTTCTATCTGGAGGACAATCCGCTAGCTCCTTAGTATTTGCTTCCATGATGGAGGCCATCTCATCATTTATCACTCTAATCCATCTTTCTTTCTCTAGACTATTCACTGCCTCCGAGTAAGACTGAGGCTCATCTGGGTGAGATAGCTTAGTTATCTTATGAGTGGCATCTTTTTCCTGTATCTTTTTGCTGCTCCTTCTCCCTCCCTCAACATCCGAAGCGCGAATGGATAGAAGTCTTGGATTTCTCCTCACTGTCTCATCGCCTCCCCTGTCCACGGAAGCTGGTTTATGGTCCCACTTCTTCTATCTCCTCGAGGTCCATAGGAGTATGTGAGGTTTGTAGTGAGTCTTCTGTATCTCGGATCTCCCCTGAATCTGCTATCACAGTTTCACTCATGTCTCTTTTGAGAACGATCGAGTTGTCCTCACATTCAGACTCGAATCTGATTTTTTTCTTCTTTGTATATTTGAAGGGGTCAAATGACTTCCCTTCATTCATGACAACTAAGTGTTTGACGAGAATGATATCTTTCTTTGGCTAGTTATAGACTCTATATCCCTTAACATCCTCATCATATCCCACAAAGTATCTAGGTTTTTCCTTAGCATCTAGTTTCCTGTTTTTCCTATCCGTGTCAAGACTGTAAACTTGGCTACCGAATACTTTAAGCTTTGAGATATATGGTTTCCTTCCAACCCATCTCTCATGAGGTGTCACTCCCTTTACAGCTCAGGTAAGGACTATATTCATAATGTAATTCTTACAGTTCATAATTTCTACCCAAAATCTCTTTCCTATTTTTTTGTCGGCGAACATAGTGCATGCACTATCTCCTAGTGTTTGATTCAACCTCTCAGCTACCCCATTTTGTTCCAGGTTATATGGTACATTTTTCTGGTGCTGCACTCCCTCATCACTCAGATATTCCTCAAACTAATTAGAGGTATATTCCCCCCCATTATCAATTCTTATCCTCTTAATGGGGGTTTCATGCAACTTCTCACTCCAGGCTTTATGTTCTTTGACGTAAATTGATGCTTCAATATTTGTTTTAAGAAAGTAGACTCTAGAGTATCTAGACCAGTCATCAGTTATTGTCATCATAAACCTCTTTCCTCCAACCGAGGGTACTTTTGCAAGTCTCCAAATATCCGTGTGTACCTAATCTAACAATTTTGCACCTCTATATGTGGCGGCTTTGGGAAAGGGAAGTTTGTGAGCCTTACCTTGAGCACAACCACTACAATCATCCATCACTTCATTATCCCCAAACTAAATGCCATCTACTACCCCAAGCTTTTTCATTTCCCTCAACCTATCACAATGCACATGCCCCAACCGCTTATGCCAAATCATCAACTTAGGAACACCAACATAGTAAGCATTCTTCTTTTCATTACTCAGGTTAAGCCTAAAGATTCCTTGGCTACCCTTATCTACCGTAAAGTAGACTTCATCCCCATACTTAGCTCTAAAGACTCCCTTTCTAGTGAAGGTATCAAACTCTTTGTCATCTAACACAGACGTAGAGACAAGATCTTTACTTAGCTGAGGAATGTAGAGTACATCTGAGAATGTAAGTATAGATGTCTTACCCTCTGCTAAGACTTTCAGATCTACTGATCCCACTAGATCTGTAGTTGCCACTCTCCCATCCCCATACTCTATCTCTACGGTAGGGATCTTTCTTAGCTTAGTGAAGAGTTATTTATCACGACACATATGCATGGATGCACCTGAGTTGATAATCCATCCTTCCTTTGGAGCTTCCCGAATTGCTCCAAGGGCACACTTGTGTCTCCGGGGATCTCCTTCTCCTCCAGACTCTCGTCAAGAAGAAGCTCCCCATCCTCCTCAGAGGACTCATCCTCGGTTTCTCTTGTCACTTTTGTAACCACAAGTGCCTTTTTCTTCCCTTCGGAAGAACCCCCTCCACAGTTCCCTTGGAGCCTCAACTCTGAAAGCTTGACACAATCTGCGATGAAGTGTCTCGGCTCTTCGCAAAAATGACAAAGACCCTTTGGGGGCCTCGGTCCCCAAGTATGATCTCATTCCCCTCTGTAAGGTTTCTTCGGGTCCTTCACCCATCGGTCCCCTCCTGCTGCTAGAGCTTGAATGCTCTTTCCTCCTCTCCTAATCTCCATTGTGTTTTCTTGCACAAGTATCATCCTCACCACTGTTCCATTTACATGAACTATCAGGCATTTCCTGTACTCGGTACAAAATGTTCTCGAACTAATTTGGTAACTTCATGATAAGAGTGTTAACTTTCATTTTCATTGTTCCTTTCCACCGGGCACTTTCCATCTCCATATACAAACAAGAAAGATCATTACAGTAATCTAACATATTTCCTCCTTTGTAAGTGTAGCTCAATAGCTTTTGCTCAGCCAGCTGGAGCTCCTGAATAGTTCCAGCTCTATAAACCTCCACCATAATCACCCACAACTCCTCAACCTTGTAAATGTGATGATGAGGGGTGGCGAAAGCTTGAGTGAGGTACCTCAGAATGAAGTTCTTTGCAGCCATGTTAACATTCTCCCACATTTGAGTATCGTTCTCCGCAGTCTTCACAGTCGGCGCTCCCTGTACTGTGGCAATAGGAGTAAGGGGTGTCTCCTTCCCTTTCACCTTTTCGGACACACTGCAGTCCCCATCATCTGCCTCCTCCGCTGAGAGAGCCGATGGTGCAGGAAACCTTACTCCTCCAAACCTTGGTGGAGTTCCCAAATGTGGACGTTTCACTTGTCCATCGATGATACCCCAGTATCGTTTTTCACACAAAGCTCCCATCATCTTGGCTTCCCAATAGATGAACCCAGATCCATTGAAGGTGGGCACACTAGAGGGTGGGCCCATAACTTGCAATTCCGTGTTCTCCATTAAACCACAGAATACAGGAAGCCTCTGGATAGTATTTAACTAACCCACTTTAAGCCACAACAATTGCTGTCCAAAAATGGCAAACTGACAGTTTGAATGCACCCCTCTGCAGTTTGGACTCCCTTGAGTCTGTAGCAAAAAAAATCACTGAAAACGGCCAACCAGCCAATAAGTTATGAGGCAGTAAAAATGCCAATTTGTACAAACTCTCAAAGGGAGAGGTGACTACCTACCAAAATTTTCAAAGTCCTGATTCCCTCTAATAACTTCTATCTACTAAAGTACGGACCAATCAGATTAGTGTACCGTACCAAAAAGTACTTGTGCCGGTGTACCATTTGTACGGCATATGTACGACAAGGCTAAAATGCTGACGCGTGTCAGATTTTCAATCGTCCATACGTTCCTCGGAATTCCCATGACCAAATGTCATCTCTCCACGTGGCTCCAGGTCATGCCACGTCATAAAACGCCAAAGTGACCTTTTCGGAATCTCGGCGAAGACGTATGCCGTTGGATACGAACCGGCATTAAATGTTGTCTGTCGAAACAAATGTCAAATTTATTTGTTTCGTGCGGGATCCAGTCCGCACTGAATTTAACCCGTTCTATGATGTAACATTTACATTTCTGTTAATCGGATTATGGGATGTAACATACTTTAAATACAAATCACACCCTATGTATTTTTGCGAACATCTACGACAGACTGGTAAGAGCGGACGGCTACGCCAAGATCTACCTGTCGGGGGTTCGAGTCTTGTTGGACTCAACCTTTTTGTAGAGAGTGACTTCAAGTCACTCTCTATCCTTGTTTATGGAGCGGAGGCAGCCATGGCTCCATCACTCTCTCTCTCCTTCAGTGACTACAACAAGTATGGGGGTAAGAGAGAAGAGATGAAAACAAGCTACCTGCATGTTCCCCATTTCCGCTAATATTAAGACTTAGAAAATAACAAAAACTATTTTTTTCAACAACATGTTGGTCTGCAATCAGTGTGGTCAGTGTTGGCATTCACCATGTCTCCCCTCCTCTTAGGAGCCACCCCTTCTACCCTCCAAAACGTGGTTCTATTGGAACTGAGAATGAAGCGGGTAATTGTTTTGATGTCTTAGTCACTACTAACAAAAAGGGGGTGGAAATTGGGATATCAGCCAGATTAGCGAGACTCAAATCCCTTCCCCCGGCCGGGGGGGGGGGGGGGAAAGAAAGGGGAGGGGGTAACTTTCGCCTTCCCCTGCACTCTTCCTTATTCCCTGACCGAGCGTCTCTCCTATTTTGCATGCATATCGATGGGAAGAATGCAGGTAGCAGTAGGCATGATTCCTCCATCTGGGGGGGCACTGTCCACCTTTGCAGCAGATGTTGAGGGGCAGGTACCCATTGGAGCCGGACGGAAAGACATCTGGAACGACTCCCAGGCTCTCCAATCCATCCAGCATGCATCGCCTCTTCCCCATTTGGCTGGAGTTCAATTGTCCCAAGTGCAGACCTGGATGGCGGCGTATGAATGGGACCGATGTGTTCTCCTCCACAAATGGTCAGACGGTACGAGGAAAGTGGTTCCTCCCCCATCAGATCGAGAAACTCTGATTACTAATCTCCACAAGCAATGAGGACACTTCGGGCAGAAGCGGACCACTTCCCTAGTTACAAGCTCGTATTGGTGGCACGGGTTGCGGGCCCAAGTCAACCGAATCGTACAAACTTGCTCTTCCTACAATCGAGTTAAGGCCTCCTTTGACAAAAAGGGCGGGACTAAGCTGCATTCTCTCCCTATCCGGGGGATGTTTTATCGGTGGTCTTTGGATCTTTTGGGACCTCTTCCGATTAGCAGACGTGGGAATCGTTTCGTCCTGGTCATGATTGAACATTTCTCCAAATGGATAGAGCTTGTGGTTCTGCCCCGAAAGGAGTCCAAGTCCATCGCCGACGCTTTCTTGCAGAGGATCCTGTCCCAATTTGGAGCGCCAGCAGAGGTTCTGACAGACCAGGGATCGGAATTCGCCGGAGAATTTACAAATCTTTTGGAGAAATGCCTCATCGACCATCGACTTACCAGTCGCGACCACCCTCAAGCCGACGGTTTGGCCGAAAGGTGCGTACAAACAGTGAAGCGGTCCCTACGGAAATATGCCGTGGAAGAGGACTTGGGAGAATGGGACAAAAGGGTTCCTTCAATTGCCATGGGATACAGATTCAGCAGAGAAGCTTCCCTCCACTCCTATAGTCCTTACTTCATCTTATTCGGACGGCATCCCATTCTGCCCGGGGCTGCCTCGGCCCAAGCTGTGGTCCTCCCAGAAATGGATCACAAAGGGACTGTCGAAAAACTGATAGCCGATCGTGCCAAGATCTTCCACCGAGAGATGCCTCTCGCCATGGGGAATTTACAGGCGGCACAACACCGGAACAATTGTGGTATTCCCAGCGTCGGAACAGGGATTATGTGCCCAGACAGCGACGGTTTATGCCGGGAGATTTTGTATATTGAATGCAACAGAAAAAAGACACGCTTGACATTTCTGCCGGGCGGGTGATTTTGAAAGTGGTGGAAGTCTCAAACAAAGGAGTTCTGACTTTGGAGGGGAAAGATGGTCGAAGAATTAAAGAGAATCACATCAATGTGGCTCCTTGCCATCTTCAAGAATTGGAAGACGAACCCACTTTCCACTTGACTTACTTTACCGACCCTCCTTCTTGTTTTTCATCATGCAACCTGTCCTCCACGCAGCACGACATCTTGGCCTGCAATCAGTGCGGTCAGTGTTACTATCCAGCTTGTCTCCCCTCCTCGTGGGAATCACGCTCTCCATCCCCTAATCCATGGTTCTGCGAGAACTGTGAATTGGGCGCGTAATTATTTCTTTTTCTTAGTTACGGCTGACTAAGAGGGGGGGAAATTAGGGCACCGACCCGATTACCGAGAACCCAAATCCCTTTCCCCAGCCAAATGGGAAAGGAAGGGGGAGGTAAGATCTTTTCGCCTTCCCATGCACTTACTCTTACTCTTGGTTCATGTGTCTCTCCTATCTTTGCATGCATATCTATGGGAAGGATGGGGGTTCAGCAGTGGGCATGATCATTATTCTGGGAAGCCTTTCGCATTTGGGGAGGTTCTTTGCAAGAATCCGAGGCCAACCACTCCGGGCTGTGGGTCCTTCCCTTGGGATTCTCGGGCACGTTCGACACCTTCGCTTATGTTACTCAGGCACGCTCGACAGCTCTCAAGCTCGTGTGCTTTTCAGGCACACTTTTATACCCATAAGGATTTCCGGACTCTTTCTCCCTTGTACGGTCCTCACAGTACGAAGGAATAAGTGCACCGAGCCGGACCAGATCCTTGTATTCCCTAAACTGAGCGGAACGCACTTTATTTGGCGCCTACAGAGGCCGGAAGACAAAGTTCTATCGTCTCAAAGATTGCAATTCAGTTAAATAGTACCAGCTTCCGCTAGCCCTAGTGGGGGGTACATTGGGGATTGCCACTTAAACTTTCGGATTGCAGTTTACATTATGCTATTACCTGTCTGTAGCAATTTAGTTCTGGTACAACTGGCTTTTGGTCCATTAATTACATTAGGTCAAAGTCTTGCAAGTTAGTGTCCTTTTCAGGACTTTGTCTTGTAATAGTGGATCAAGTAATAACTTCTGGCCGTGGATCTAGCCGCAGTCCGGAGCAAAACGTTTTGCCCCGAGTGTAGTACAGATTATTTTGCCTTGTGTCAATTCCCTTACACTTGCTTGCCGCTCATTGGTTAATAGCATAGCTTTAACTTTTGGACCTGCCATTTGACAAACTTTGATGTATAATGCACTTGGGGTCGAAGGAGGCAGGTTGCTTTTTAGTACTGTTTCCTGTGAAAACCCTCAAAAATTCCAACAAACCTTCTTTTGGAAGAATCTTTGTTTTGTTCTCGACTCTATTGCCATCTTGGTTTTGGATTTGTCTTTTGTGGAAATCTCAGTCCGGGCGGTTAGTTGGCACTACCTTCCTTTTGGGTGATTTTGGACATTTTGCTGTTTTGAACCGAGAACAGTCTGGTGGATTTCGGGTTGCGGTCACCAAAGGTTGTGGGAGTACCATACCTATTCACGATACTATCGGAGGATGGGGGTCGCCGTTCCCTAATTGTCATCGTTAATTGTTGGGGTATGTTCAGTTTGTTTCGCTTTACCTCTCATTTTCTATCTTTCATTCTCTTTTCTAGGGAAAGGTGATATTGTTAAATCTGGAAAGCCAATCATTTTTATTTATATATATATCTACGTGGTAGTCCATTTGTGTCTTCATCTGGAGTTCTCTTTTGCTTTGGAAGGACCCTTCCGGAGTACACTGTAATCCCCCGAATCGGGGCAGTGGGTTTTGAGGGAACAAGTGCGATAGGCTTCACCTGGAGGAAGCACAAAATTGGGATATCAGTTCGATTACCGAGACCCAAATCCCTTCCCCCGGCCCGGGGGGGGGGAAGGAAGGGGGAGGGGGTAACTTTTGCCTTCCCCTACACTCTTCTTTTTTCCCAGACCGAGTTTCTCTCCTGTTTTGCATGCATATCGATGAGAGGAATGTGGGCAGCAGTGGGCATGATCATCAATGAGGGAGCATTCGCATTTGGGGCTTTTTTTGCAGGACTTCGGTGCTGGAAAATCCGGGATGTGGGCCCTTCCCTCACATTACTCAGGCACGCTCGACACTGTACGAAATATTTTTTTTGTCCTCAACTTTGTCATCCACCGACTTTGTCATTAGCCGCCACCACTTATACCTTTTGGTACCTTGCGGCTTCAATTCTTTTGTGGACGTCGTGCAACCGGTCCACTCTAAATGTATAGTTAGACTTAGTACTTAATCCATTCATTTTGTACATCAAATTTACTGATTATAATGAGAAGTCATTCTCTCTCGCCTGTGTTTCTCTTTTTGTATTTTTTTTGTCTCTTTTGTCTTCTATCATTTGCTTTCATATTCTTGTTGCCATGATTCTATTATATTTCATCTTTGATGTCTTTCTCCAACTTTTCTCTCTTTCTCCCTCCATGATCTTACATTCTGCATCCTCCACCATCCGTTGACATCCAAATTTTGCAGCACCACGACGAAATACGAACAACAAAACAACGATAAAAAGACAGAACACAAACGTACAAATTATTCATTCCCATAATTAATTTTGCGGTTGGATGTATGGATACAAATTCAAATATTGTGCTTTTGAAATCTTTGACATGATTGCCGTTAGAACAAGAACCTACGTGCATCCAATCGAAAGAAAACACTTACGCGATAGATTCTTTGCTAACACAACATGATGAAGAAGAAAATGAAATATTACTACCAGTAAATGTATACGTACGATAACTCTCGGCCTCTAATGGAGAAAATGCCTCATAGACTGTTGGTTGTCCATTTGAAAACCTTTGAATAGGTAGACGTTTTGTTCGTCTGCGCCCGTAAACGGCGTGGCCCCTGACCGACGTCAAAAAACGGGAATCGTTGCCCCTCGGCCCACGTCAGCGACCGGGTAACTTTCAAAGTACAATACTTTATTGTACCCCCTCGGCAATCGTTTCTAACAAGCAAAACTTGGCTGCTCCATCCCGTCACTTACCGGGTAATATATCTAACAAAGTACCCCCTTGGCAACCGTTTCTCACCGTCAGATCTCGGCTGCTAAACGAAATAATTTGTCGCACCACCGCAAGAATGCCACTTTATTTGCCATTTAGAAAGCCCGGTACGCCAAAAGTGGCGCAAGCTGTGTACATTTCTCGTTTCACTGTAGGTCTAGTTAATGAAAATGCCACGTTTCGAAGCTGCAGGGAACACCGACATTGAGAGTCAACCGTAGCCATAAACCGACAACCTAAGAACCGATACTATAGTTACAAACGGGCGACCTCAACGATTGGGAACCTTCAAAAAAAATACAAGTACGCCAAAAATGGAGCAAAAGTGTGTACATGTCCCGTTTTGTAGTAGGCCCGGTGATTGAAAGTGGCTCAAACGACAAAGATATGAGAAGCACACATTAGATTAGTTTAGCGGAATGGAAATTAAATTACAATAGCATAATCCACAACAATAATACCATGAGAGTAAACTTATAACTGAGCGAGCCAGCAAGCACACAAAAGGAAATACCTACTCAACTCTCAGGTATGTGATCCGTCTTTTTTCGCTAAAAAAACGAATACTTTTGTTGCGTAATATCAATGGTGGAAGGGGAATGTGCAATGGAACCAAACTGTGGGTGGTGCGTCTTACCAAAAAATTACATTCACGATAAGATACTCACAGGAGTTGCTAAAAACAGCGACATATTTATTCCGCGTATTCCAATGATTAGCTACGAAAAATCATTACCTTTCCAAATTATACGTCACCACTTTCTGGTGCAAGTAGGATTTGCAATGGCGATCAACAACGCTCAAGAACAATCAATTCACCACTTGGGTTTGTATCTCCCACTATCATTGTTCGCACACGGACAACTATATGTCGCACTGTCACGAGCCACATCTTGAGCTAATGTATAATTGTTGATTGAAGAACCGCTACTTGATAATTAAACAAGAACATATAGCAATAATGTTTTCTACAAAAGCATCATAACGGCATAGGATGTATAGGTTTATACATAGGCTACACACATGCTAAATATGATTGTAATTCGATATTAGATGCAGGTCGTGAAAAAAAACATGAAAATATGCAAAAAAAAAGGTTAAAAAATAAATTTAGTTTTATTGCAGTTACATGTATACGTATCTTAAACGTTGTACCCTTTAATGCTTTTAGTAGATGAATGGTGGACCCAAATTCCTTTGGTTTATTCACAAGTAGGTTTTCTATATTCAAAAGTAGGCTACATAGGTTTATAGACCTAAAAAAAAAAACCACACTTTCATTGGGTTAATCGTGCAATGTGAAATTGTAAAAAATGCATTTATGTTACCGATCAAATCACCCATGGTTGATGTCAACAGGAAAAAGTGTAAAGAGATTGTGTAGACACAAAACATATTGTAAATTTAATCATTAAAAACTTAAATGTACAATGGTGATAAACTTTGATATTTAAGGCACAAAAAAAGTGATAACATACAAATCAGTCCATGTCCGTGTAACGGGCATTGATTTACTAGTATGCATTCAAAAATCTAACTAAAAACACCAATAGAAATCTCAAAACGCACTTTGTCACACTACTTTTGTTGGCGCCCATTCGTCACACTATTTACGGAAGCACTCATTCGTCAGGCTAAAACATAGGAACACTAAAAAGATGAGTTGGTTCATTGACAAGTCCTCTGCAAAGAGTACAAAAGTTGTGTTGCATAATGAACTGTTACGCACGTACATGGTACGCACATGAAAAAAACTATCAGTTAAAAGGACACTATGGACGGGTATAAAGGGTGTAAAACCTAGTAAAACCCCCATAAATTATAGACAATGAAGGAAATATCTTGATTTTTTACCGAAATCAGGGTGAAGGGGGTCCGCAACGCTTCCGGGGAATAACACCTACAATTGAGTGTACTGCCTGCACCGATATCGTTGATAGTTATCGATATCAGTGTTATCGCCAATAATAACCGATAAATATTGATTGTAATAACCGATAAATGTCGGCTATTTATCGGCGATAACACCGATAACGATATATCGCACAAATATATCAATTATCGGCTATCAAAAAAAAGGCCCATATTGGTTATCGACCAATTCTTACCGATACACAACACTTCTAATTAGTAATTTGATTTTTTTCTAAAGTGCATTTTAATTTCGGTGTTAATGCTAATTTAGGGAGTTCTAAAAAAAAAGAATAATCGCCTTACAGTTGTATACATTAATATATGTAACCGTAAAAAACGATAGGAATCGTACGCCGTCGCAAAATTGAAAAATATATACATTTCGGACTAAAAGTGGAGTTTTATTATATGAAAAAGTGAGGTTGTCTACAAAAATTTGAACCTTTGCGTACTACGTCGTACCTTTTATTTTGTTTTTATTCAGAAAACAACATTACAGAGAATCTTGCCAATATACTCCAAAAGTCTGGGAGTTAACAATGACCATTGGATATTGTTGAAAAAAGGTAATTAATATTTCACTTCTCTAATTTATTTCCACTTAAAAGAGAGAATGAGGATCAAAGGCACGCCACGGCTGCCACGATATTTAGAAACTGGTAGATTTAGAAGTACAGGATATTTTACCAAAATAGTACCTTGGTCTAGATTTGAACCTAGGTCTGCGGACCACTATATAGTCGTACATCTTATCCACTACGTCGTTATCGAAACAATACACGTCATGGGTTTCAAAGATATATAAATATTTACGCAATAGCTAATTAACACCGGAATAACGAAGAGGAACAATTCATGCATGTACGCAAATCTGAACCATGTAAAATATGTTTTGATCGAACGGCCGGCATTATAGCCGCCACGCGAAGTGAGCTTTTGGCGGCATACGGAGATAGCGTCACGCGGTGCCACTTGGCGCCACATTACTTGATACTGGAGAAGATGGGAGAAGGAACCATGGCTCGTGATTTGACAAGTGTCACATTGTAGACCATGTCGTACAATGGTTGTACAATAAGTACATCGCCCATTGTACCTTCTTGTACTATATAGTGTTCCTATTCGACTAGGGTTTAGTAGTAGGTAGTCGTGAGTAGGCAGACCAAGACTTAGTGATATTTAGGGAACTCTCTGTAAGAGAGCTTGTAACTATAAAGGTCATATTTGACCAGCCATAACTTACTGCTAAGGGGAGCAAATTCAGTGATTCTTTTTGCGTTTGACTCAAGGGAGTCTTGTCCTTACAGGGGTGAGGGTGGTCAGGATATTTTTGTGCCTTGGCTGCGCTTATTCAGTGGGAAAGTGGAAGGGGAAAATATTATCCTAGAGGCTTTACATAGGCTGCTCATTCTGTGGGTCAATGGAGACAACATAATTTCAGATATTTTTTTTTCGCGAAGCATTCGCTTTGAAATTTTATGTTATTGGTGATGTACCTCGCGAGGTACAACACCAATTACATAAAAAATTGAGCCGCAACAAGTTGGATAATGAGCATACGTGTCAAGATGACAACTAATGGAAATCATAAAATTTGCACACGATATACGCGTTCAAAAATCCAACAGAAAATACAAACGAAATTTCGTAACGCACTTTTGTCACGCTATTTTTGTTAGCACTCGCTCGTCACACTAATTTTGGCAACGCTCATTCGTCACGCGTAAATATAGGAACCCTAAAAAGAGAGGTGGTATGTGACAAAGCGTCTGCAAAGAGTACAAAAGGTGTGTTGAACTATGACTTGGTACGCACGTCCATGGTACGCAAATGAAGATTGTTGGTCAGTTTTAAAATCATTGACGATTTTTGTAACAAGATCTCATTCCTCTCAAAAAATCCCATTACTACAGGCAATTTCAACCACACATTCCACACATTTGAAAATACACATCCACATTGGAAAGCACTCACATAAAGATAAACTTTAAACTAGAAGAAGCTTTTGTCCACATAACATTAGCTTGGTCTCTTGCCCTTGTGGCTCAACCCTTTTTTTTATGGTGTTTTCCACTACTCTCCACTCTTAATAATTATATCTCTTAACTACTAAAACACTACTTAGTTTGTAAGAGATTTCGTGCAAAAATGCCATTGCTCCAATTTGGTTGTAATCGCTCAAGACCAAGATCAGTCAGAATTTCCACAAACTTTTCCAAAGGAAAAGATGTCTACTCTTCTCTTCAACTTCACTATTTATCCATCATCGCCATGGACTAGCCAAGCCAGAGTCAACGCTCTGTTCAGCAGGTTTTACTTGGGCTAATCATTGATCAACAAGGACTCAGATTACCCAATGCAAAAACGTGCGAAATCTCTTACTAACTACGTAGCATTTACCAACCAATTAAACGCTACGTTTCAATACATAAATTTTACGTGCAAAAGTGCGCGCCAAACGAAACGTGACTTCGCAAGAACGTGCGTCGCAAATTTCGCACCTGAAATTACCTACGAAGTTCCATTAAGTGAAAGTGACGTTTCGTACTAAAAATTGTACGAAACGAACCATCATGCGAATTAAACGACTAATTGTTTCATTAGTACTTTATGAAACGTACACGCGAATTTCGGTAATAATTTGACCCTTAACCCGTTTCAACGATACCCACTTGTTAGTTTCACCCTGCGCTGTCACCTAAATACACCTATCGCTATATCTTTTGAATTAAAACTCCAAATCGCGCGATTATTTCGCGGACGTCTACCAAATTCATAACTTTATATTCCTAACCCTTCAATACCCATTTTCAACCAAGTTCGATCCACTATTACAACTACAATTTTAATAAAAAATTTACAGTTCCGTGACACCACTCTTGTGCTAACACGTGGATTACAAACTCTGCGCAATAAAACTTTGTTCAAATTGTAGCATTCTGGAATGTTGGCCCTACAATTACAAAATTTTTTAATAGAACTTCACCCTTAGGGTACTATTCCATTAGATGAAAAGTGGGGTTTGTTAGTGGACGCGGTACGTTTTCGTATAGCGTCGTACAGAGCCGTACCATTTTTTTTTTCGTTAGACGAAACATCGTTACTAGAAAGCTGCCACGATGCTTTAATGATTTAAGCGTAATCATTGATCATTGGATATTTCACTTTTTGAGATCTGCGAAGCAATCGCGCAAATCACCCTGTGGGACACAACTCTCGTCGCGAGGAGAGTAGTGTATGAAACTTTGTGTCCTCCATTGGACTACAAAGTACAAAAAGCTTCTAGATAGTTATTAACTAACCCACTTTTAATGGCAACCACTGCTACCCAAGCAGACAAACAAACAATCTGAGTGCACCCTTGTGCAGCCTGGACTCCCCAGAGTTCGTAGAAAAAAGAATCTCTGAAAACGCCCAACTAGGCGATAAGTTAAAAGCCGGCAAAAATGCCAATTTTATACAACCTCTCAAAGAGACAGAAGACCATCTACCAGATTTTTTTTAAGTCATAGCTCCCTCTCACAACCCCTATCTACTAACTGTACGAACCTATCAGAATACTGTACAGTGCATAAAAGTACTACTGCCGATGTACTTTTTGTACAACATTTGTACGACAAGGCCATTAAGCGGACGCGTGTCCATTCTCTACTTGTCCGTACGTTCCTCAGAATTCACGTGACCGAATGTCATCTCTCCACGTGGCGCTAGGTTATGCCACGTCACTAAATGCCAAAGTGACTATTCCGCGATTTCGGCGATGATGTGCGCCGTTGGATTTGACTCAAAATGCAATCTCAGCCGTTATAAATACTTGCGCGATATTTGTTTCGCTATCGAAACAAAATGCGCGGTATCCGTTTCAAAGTAGTATCGTACTTCATACTTTATAAAACTGTATCTATGCATGCCGTATAGAGTTTCAGTTAAATGAATTTGTTCCCTCCTAAATAAATATATATCTATCACATACTATATCATTTAGCATTGGTCCTAGTCTAATAGGATAAAGCTGACCGCTATCGGCCAACTTGATGAACGGCAGGTACCGAGATCAAATCCTGAGTCTGTCAGGTATATTTTTAGTAACCTACTAAAAATAACTGCCTATTGAACTAAGGCAACCATGGATCAACCTTCCTCTCTATCTTTCAGTGACTATAAGAAGTATGGGGGCTAGAGAGAGGAGGTGGAGGCAGGTTGTTTCCTTTTCTTTTCCTTTTATACTAACATATTTAAACCTAGAAAATACTCTAGAAATCTATTAATTTCAACACTCCCCTTATGATTACCATTGGTACACGTGAAAAGGCAAAAACATATATATACTTTGAACAAGCGATCACGGGCCTACACGTCGTAAATGCCATGTGCCTCCTGCCACGCTGGATGTAGGTCATCCGAAAATATCCTCGCACGCTTCGTTTGACATCCACCGACATTCAAAGTTTGTCGCGATCGTCAAAGTTTGCCGTCTCTTTTTGCCATTCCGTTTCGAAATTTTGATTTCCATTTTCAAAATTAAAATTTGGCCCCAAACTTGACGTAGGAATCATTAACTACCTCAGGTCGTACAAATATTTCGTTCAAACTTTCCGTTTGTATATTGTTTTGATATTGTCAAAATCTGAACTTTAGCCTATGTGGTGCCAATCATAATTGAGGAATGTTCGTTACTGGCCGAGAAAATGGAGCGGACTTCCAGTAAACGCTGTTAGTAGACTTGTCCGTATAATTATTGGGACCGCCTAATGGAATGTTATCCTTAGTCAGAAAAAATGAAAAAATCGCGCGATTGGAACAACAACATTTTTTTTAGTTTTTAACTTTTCGTAAAATTGGTATGCTTTTCGTGTAGGGATAAAATGTACGAAAAATGAACGAGAAATGTAAGGAAACATACGTAATAATAGAGTACACCGTGAATCATTATTAAAGCTAAAAAAATAATTAATGTAAAGAAGCAATTAGTGTTATAGCTATATTTTTAGGTTCAAACGCCTAACACCAACAAAAACTAGGGCTAATTTGTACATACAACATTAATTTGGATACACATCCCTATATTGTAGCCGCGATAATCGATGTTCATATACTCGACGCTTGAACATGTGAGAACAAGGGCTTTATATTTTCCTTTGTGTTTATGACCAATAATCAAACTTAGTGCGCTTTTAAGTGGCGACGCGTTCAATTCATAGTGTGGACGCTTTTATCTATCACTTATTTTGTGTCTGTAAAGCTATTTTGTATGCCTGTAAAACTATTTATTTTGTACGTATGCAAAATTTATTTTTGACTTGTGTAAGTTTGCAAACCGATTTTGTATGTCTATAAACATATTATTTACGTATGTACATTTCTTTAGTATGTTTGCAGACTTACTATGTATGTATGTAAACTTACTATGTACGCCTGTAAACTTATTATATACGTCTCTAAACTTATTTTGTACGTTGTAAAATTATTCTGTAGATCTATTAACTTATTCGTTATGTCTTTATAAAAGAACGTGGTATTTTATAGGTCTAAATAGATAAGTGCAAAAAGACAAAACGATGGAGGCAGCCTGCCTTCCTCTTTTCTCTCTAGCCCCACCACTTGTTATAGTCACTAAAAGAGAGAGAGTGATAGAGCCATGGCTGCCTCAGCTCCATAGGCATAACTAAAGAGTGACTTAGGTCACTCTCAACAAAAGGTTGGGTCCACCAGAACTCAAACCTCCGACCGGTAAAGCGTGGCGTAGCCGTTAGTTTTAACCAGTATGTCGTGGAAGTCCGTTAAAATACATAGGGTTTGATATCAATTTAAACTTGAGTACGGTCCTGAAACCGATCAACTAAAATATGAACGAAGAAGCATATAACTTGTTAAAGTTTAGTGCGGATGTCATTTCGCACGAAACAAATGAATCAGACACTTGTTTCGACGACTAAAATTCAATGTTAGATTTAATCCTACAGCACACATCGCTGCCGGGATCCTCAAATAGTCACTTTGGAGTTTATGGACGTGGCATGGCTTGGCGCCACGTGGAGGGATAATATTTGGTCGTAGGAATTCTGAGGAGCGTACGGACGAGTGAAAGGTTGACACGCGTCCGATCAGCGACATTGTCGTACACAGGCCGTACAAAAACGACTTTGGTCGTTGTACCTTTCTGTACTTTACAGTTATGTGATTGGGCCGTACATTAGTAGATAGGGGTTGTGAGAGGGAAATAGGACTTAGCATATTTTTAGACAGTTACCTCTCCCCTGGGAGCTTTGTATAAATTGGCATCTTTGCCACCTCATAACTTATCGGGTGGTTGGCCGTTTTTAGTGATTCTTTTTGCTACGGACTCAAAGGATTCCATACTGCACATAGGTGCAGTCATACTATCATTTTATCCTCTTGATCAGCAGTGGTTGTGGCTTGAAGTGGGTTAGTTAAAAGCTATTTAGAGGCTTCCTAAATTCTGTAGTCCAATGGAGGGCAAATAATTGCAAGTTATGGGCCCACCCTCTAGGGTGCCCACCTTCAATGGATTAGGGTTCATCTATTGGGAAGCCACGATGATGGGGGCTTGTGCGAAAAACCATACTAGGGTATTGTTAGTGGACAAGTGAAACGTCCACCTCAGGGAAATCCACCGGGGTTTGGTGGAATAAAGTTTGCTGCAGCAACCTCTGTTGCAGCAGAAGAGGCAGATGACAGGGACACCAGTGTGTACGAAAAGGGGAAGGAGAAGGAGACGCCTCTTACTCCAATTGCTCCTATTGGGGAATTATACTTACAAAGGGGGAAAGAAGTTAAACTATTGTAATGATCTCTCTTGTTTGTATATGGAGATCGAGAGTGCTTGGTGGACAGGTACAATGAAGGTAAAAGTTAACACTCTCATCATGAAGTTACCCGACGAGTATGAAAACATAGTGTACCAAGTACACGAAATGACTGACACTTCATGGAAGTGGAATACAGTGGTCCGGATAATACTTGTGCAGGAGAACACAATTGAGATTAGGAGGGGGGGAAGAGCATCTAAGCTCTAGCTGCAAGAGGAAATCGATGGGGGAGGGATCCAAAGAAACCATTCAAAGGAGAGAGAGATCACCCTGGAAGACCGAGGCTCTCAAAGGGCATTTGTCGTTTTTTCAAAAAGTCGGGACACTTTATCGTAGATTGTGTCAAGCTGTCAGAGTTCAGGCTCCAAGAGAACCGTGGAGGGTGTTCTTTCGGAAGGAAGAAAATGCACTTGTGGTCACAAAAGTGACAAGAGAAACCCAGGACGAGTCGTCTGATGAGGATGGGGAGCTTCTTTTTGACGAGAGTCTGGAGGAGAAGGAGATCCATGAGAGATAAATGTGTGCCATTAGAGCAATTCGGGAAGCTTCACAAGAAGGGTGGATCATCGACTGAGGTGCATCTTGTTGGTTTGAAAAGATAGTTTCGTGCGTGTGTGTAGTTTCATTTGTACACAATGGTTCGTGAGTACAGGACGTGAGTTTAATGCGTATGCTATTTGAATTTACTGTGGAGGTTCCAATAGATTTATGAATTGGGGGGAAGTAATAATGTTGGTTTTGGATACCTTTAGTCCTCTCTATATCTCGTGTGTGAGAAAGAGAGTCTAGACTTAGCCGGTTTTGTGTACAAACCGAGTTGACGTAGACAAGATGTGTTGTGGTATGTAACTCAAAAGGGAGTTCACAGATTTGGTACACTCTATATACACGTGTCGGTCCGTGGGGAAGTCAAGCTTGATTGAGTTGGTTGACAAAGTATATATTTACATGAAGAACCAGATTTACACGTGGAGGTTCATCTTCGGTGATGAATGAATACGCGGACGGCGGACACAGTTCGCCGTCATTTTTGGAAGAAAAATATTGACCGAACCGTCATTTCAGTGGAATAACTTTGACTAGGTACTTTAGCAGCGGCTAGGGTTAAGAATTGATGTAAATACTTGTACGGTAGATGGCGGGGATTAGTTTGATTAATTTTTGGTGTACTGACACACCATGGTAGTTTTGGTACGGTGTAGATCAGGTGTAGGTTCACTTTGTATAAATAGGACTTAGTCATTTTTGGACTTAGGAACTTTTTGGACAGAAACAGTTTCTGCTCCTTTTTGGTAATTTCATCTGAGAATTGCTCTCAGTTGTATTGGCAGATTAATCTGAAATTTTACATGTGTGTTCCTCTTTGAATTTGAAATATTGCGGAAAATTTGTAGACCTATTGTGTGTCTGGTTTGCTTGGGACTTCATTAAGAAGTTGGTCAGATTTATCAAAGTTCTGGCAGGCTGTTTTTCTGCAACTTTGACTGGGTGATGTGGGAACTCTCGTTGGTATATTTATATGAGAATTTGTGAGAATATTTAATGGCTTAGAAACTATCAGTTTGTGTAGTTTCAGCTTGGTTTGTTAATTCTGTAGAATTCTGAGTGGAATCAAAGTAGGTTGTTTTGGGGTAGTCTCTGGTGCTTCCGAGGGTACATTCATGGCTGAAAATGGCTATGAACAACACATCCATGCATATGTGTCGTGATAAGCAACTCTTCACTAAGCTAAGAAAGATCCCTACTGTAGAGATAGAGTATGGGGATGGGAGAGTGGTTACTACAAATCTAGTGGGGTCAGTAGATCTGAAAGTCTTAGTGGAGGGGAAGACTTCTATACTCACATTCTCAGATGTACTCTACATTCGTCAGCTGAGTAAAAATCTTGTCTCTACATCTTTGTTAGATGACAAAGAGTTTGATACCTTCACTACAAAGGGATTCTCCACATCTAAGTATGGGGAAAAAGTCTACTTCACGGCAGATAAGGGTAGCCAAGGCATGTTTAGGCTTAACTTGAGTAATGAAAAGAAGAATGCTTATTATGTTGGTGTTCCAAAATTGATGATTTGGAATAAGCGATTGGGGCATGTGCATTTTGATAGGTTGAGGGAAATAAAGAAGCTTGGTGTAGTAGAAGGCATCCAATTAGGTGATTATGAAACGGTGGATGATTATAGTGGATGTGCTCAAGGAAAAACTCACAGACTTCCTTTTTCCAAAGTCGCCATATATAGGGTGAAAAGGTACTAAATCTAGTCCACACAAATATCTGGGGACCTGCAAGAGTTCCTACGGTTAGAGGGAAGAGGTTTATGTTAACAATAACCGATAACTGGTTAAGGTACTCTAGAGTCTAGTTCCTAAAAACAGAGTCTGAAAAACCAACTTACTTCAAAAAATATAAAGCTTGGAGTGAGAAGTTGCGTGGAACCCCCATTAAGAGAATAAAGACTGATAATGGGGGAGAATATACCTCTAACCCTTTGAGGAATACGTGAGAGATGAGGGAGTCCAACACGAGAAATTGTACCATATAACTCGGAACCAAATGGGGTAGCTGAAAGATTCAACCGAACAGTAGGAGATAGTGTATGTAGTATGTTGGCTGACAAGAAAATAGGAAAGCGATTTTGGGCACAAGCCATGAACTGTGCCAACTACATTAAGAATAGAGTCCATACCTCAACCGTAAAGGAAATGACACCTTATGAGAGATTGGTTGGAAGGAAACCATATATGTCACACCTTAAAGTATTTGGTAGCGAAGTATACCGTCTTGATACGGATAAGAAAAATTGGAAACTAGTTGCTAAGGATAAACCTTGATACTTTGTAGGATATGATGAGGATGTCAAGGGATATAGAGTCTATGACTTAGCAAAGCAAGATATTATTTTGGTCAAACACCTAGTTGTCATGGATAAAGGGAAATCATTTGACCCCTTCAAATATACCAAGAAGATAAAAATCCGTTTTGAGTGTGAAAGCGAGGAGATTCAACCCTTTTTCGAAAAAGACACGAGTGAAACAGTGATTGCAAATTCAAGGAAGATCTAAGACACAAGAGATATACTGGACACCTCACATATTCCTATGGACTTCGAGGAGATAGAAGAGAAGGAACTGGAAGCGGCTTCCATGAATATGGGAGCCGATGAGATAATAAGGAGAAACCTGAGACTTCCTTCCATTCTAGCTTCAGAATTTGAGGGAAGGCGAAATAGCAGCAAAAGAATACAAGAGAAATAGCCTACTCATAAGGTAAGTAAGCTATCTCATCCTGATGAGCCTCAGTCATACTTGGAGGCACTGAATAGCCCAGAA
The DNA here is from genome assembly GCA_037447655.1 of Zygnema cylindricum. Lineage (NCBI taxonomy): Eukaryota > Viridiplantae > Streptophyta > Zygnematophyceae > Zygnematales > Zygnemataceae > Zygnema > Zygnema cylindricum. Next base: position 166,260 of record JBBHKE010002416.1, on the reverse strand, counting down.
AAAGGCAGACAGATTAGAGCCATAAATGATGAGATGGCTTCTATCATTAAGCAAATACTTGGGTACGAGCGGATTCTCCTCCAAACAAAAAACCAAATGGCTGTGAATGAGTATTTAAACTAAAACTTAACCTAGATAGTACCATTGAAAGATATAAAGCTCCTTTGGTAGCAAAAGGGTTCACCCAAAAAGAGGTGATTGACTATGAGAAGACGTTGTCTGCAGTTGTTTGGTTCCCATTAGTAAGGATTCTCCTCAGTCTAGCTGCAGCGGGAGACATAGAAATTCATCACATCGATATTAAAATCACATTTCTCAATGGTGAGTTAGAGGAAGAAATCTTCTTGCGCCAACCAAAAGGATTCATGGAGAATGGGGAAGAGAGCAAAATCTGCACGCTGATAAAGTCCTTATATGGACTTAAGCAGGCTCCATGACAGTGGAATAAGAAACTATATGAGTTTCTCACTTGTTTGGGATATATCCGGATCAGCTCTGACCATTCTATCTATATATTTGAAGATGAGAATGGTGTGAATTTTTTGCAATTTATGTGAATGATCCGCTTCTGTTAAGTCTTTGGAAAAGATCAATAAGTTAAAGAAAGATCTTAGAAGCAGATTTGATGTGAAGGATTTAAGGGAGGCAAGATATATTTTGGATATCCAAATGGAGAGAGATAGGGGGAAAAGGATTATCAGACTTACTCAGAAAGAAGCAATAGGTAATATGCTTAAGAAATTCCAGATAGATAAGGCAAACAGTTTTGCCACTCCCATGGACTTAAAGAAAGTAAGTGATGGGAGTGTAGAAGGAGGAGTGATAATCTTAGATGACCGGATCTTAGATGATCTTTGAGTCCAGAGGAGAGCGAGTTTATGAAGTTTATTCCTTATAGAAAGGTCAAAGGAAGTTTGATCTACTTTATAAACTGTACCAGGCCAGACATAGTGGCAACAGTAGGAGTCCTCAGTAGGAGTCTTAACGATCCTAGGAAAAGAGATTGGGAGGCAACTAAGAGAGTCATGAGATATCTGGTAGGAACCAGAGAGTTATGGTTGCATTTAGGAGGGGAGCACATTGCTATCACTACATGGAGTGATGCCAGTTATGGGGATGCACCTATGAGAAGATGCACTTCTGGGTATGTGTTCTATGTGGGGGAAGGTGCTTGTTGTTGGAGCAGCAAAAACAACATAAGGTGGTTGCTCAGTCTACTGTGGAGGCTGAGTACATGGCCTCTTGTTCTGATGTAAAAGAGTTTATGTGGGTCAAGTCCTTGTTGGAAGAACTGGGGTATATGAAGAAGGGAGTGCATGATGTGATTTGTGATATAAGCTGCCATTGCAATTCCAGCTAATCCAAAACATCATTTCAAGGCTAAGCATATGGAGATAAGATTGAGTTTTGTGAGAGAAAAAGCTGAGAATAAGATTGTGAATCTTCTATATAGATTTGATGGGGAAATGGTGGCTGATATGATGACAAAACCACTGTTATCTCCCATGTTAAAATATTGCAGAGAAAAGTGTGGACTAAAACTGAAGTTGAAGTTAGACTAGAAAATAAGCGGAGTATTGATATAACTAGTTTTATCTGGTATTTTGTAGGTCTAAATAGATTAGCGGAAAAAGACAAAAAGGTGCAGGCAGCCTGCCTCCTGCACTTCTCTTTAGCCCCCACAGTTGTTGTAGTCACTGAAAGAGAGAGAGAGGGTGATGGAGCCATGGCTGCCTCAACTCAATAGGCAGGACTAACGAGTGACTTATGTCACTCTCAACAAAAGGTTGAGTCTGGCAAGACTCAAACCTCTGACTGGTAGAGCGCGGGGTAGCCGTTAGCTCTAACCAGTCTGTCGTGGAAGTCCGTTTAAATACATAGGGTTTGATATCTATTTAAACGTGTGTACGGTCCTGAAACCGATTAACTAAAATATGAATGAAGGAACATAGAACTAGTTAAAGATTAGTGCAGACGTCATTTTGCTAGAAACAAATGAATCGGACATTTGTTTCGACGACTAAAATTCAATGATAGATTTACTCCTACGACATACATTGTTGTCGAGATCCCGGAATGGTCACTTTAGCGTTATTGGACGTGGCATGACCTGGCGCCACGTAGAGGGATAATATTTGGTCGTATGAATTCCGGGGAGCGTACGAACGTGTGAAAGGTTGACACGCGTCCACTCGGCGGCCTTGTCGTACACAGGCCGTATAGAAAGGACTTTGGCCGTAGTACCTTTCTGTACTTTACAATTATGTGATGGGTCGTAGATTAGTAGACAGGGGTTGTGAGAGGGAAATAGGACTTAGCATATTTTTAGACATTTACCTCTCTTTTGGGAGCTTTGTATAAATTGGCATCATTTTCACCTCACAACTTATCGGCCGGTTGGCCGTTTTCAGTGATTATTTTTGCTAGCGACTCAAGGGAGTCTAGGTTGCACAAGGGTGCAGTCACACTATCATTTTTTCCTCTTGATCAGTAGTGGTTGTGGCTTGAAGTGGGTTAGTTAAAAGCTATCTAGAGGCTTCTTGAATTCTGTAGTCAAATGGAGGACACAGAATTGAAAAAAGTACTCCGACACTTGTACTTTCTTGTACGGTACAATCGTATGATTTGTTCCGTGTTGACGTAGAATTTCAACGGTCAACACGGAACGACGACCGCTGAAATTCAACGATCAACAAAGATTAATTTGGCAAGTTAAAATGACACGTGGCATCATCCTATAGGATGTTTGAGAAGAAAAAGACAGAACAACGACGACTTTTTCGCCACGTGGCAGACCGAGAGTGGTGCCGCGTAATTCCGTTCATAAAGTACGACGGCTACCTTACTTTAGATGTACATTATGTAGTGTGCGATAATGTGATTGGTCTAGAGGGGCTACAAGGGATTTTAGGACTTAGAATTTTTGGTAGGTAGCCGTCTCTCTTTGAGAGCACCCTTTCTATAAAAGCCTCATTTTGAGCAGCCATAACTATCAACTCAATTTTCCAAATTTAGTGATTTTTTTTGTTGCTGACTCAGGGGGGTCAATACTACACACAAGTGTAGTCGGTAAGAGTGTTTGCCTGCCAGAGTGGCTGCATTTTTAAGGGAAAGTCAAAGTGGGGTGTAGAAATTAAAGGTTATTTTAGTATTTTCTAGGTTTGTAAAATGCAGAAAAGAAGCAGAGGCAGTTTGACTCTAACTCCTCTCTTCAACTTCCACACTTGTCGCAGTCACTAAAAGTTGGAGAGGGAGATAGAACCATGGCCGCCTATGCTATCCCGACGGGGACAGACATTAGGTTGGTAGATTTACCTAAATAGATCTTGACGAACCCAGGATTTGAACCTGGTACCTGCCGTCAGTCAGGGTGGCCGGTAGGCGGTTACTTTAGCCAATTAGTCTAAAATTAAGGTTATAGTATATATGGTTTGGTAGCTATTTAAATGATAACACGTAGGTTATTTCATTTAATGGGATATTTAGACATAGATACAGTTTGTAAAGTACGGCGTACAGAAAATCCTAAACTGATACCAGACATCTTGTTTCGAAGACGAAATAAATATTGCGCAAGTATTTATGACGACCACGATTGTAATCCGGCTTAATCGGACATCCACGAAGCATGCTGAGATCACGGAATGGGTTTTTGGTGGTTTGCGGTCGACGTCACATCAATTGCCACGTGGCAGAATCACATTGGATTACGGCATCTCCGGGGATTACAGAAACGAACCCAAAAGTGACACGTGTCGATTTGTTGGCCATGTCGTACAATGGCCGTACAAAAAGTACACCGCCACTTGTACCTTTATGTAAGATACAAAATAATGATTGGTGCCGTACTTTAGTAGATAGAGTTTTAGAGAGAGATAGGACTTAAAAAAATTTGATAGATTGGACACTCTCTCCCAGGGAGCTTCTGCACAAAAGGTCAACTTTGACCCTTCATAACTTACTGCTCAAAGGAGCAAATTTAGAGATTCTTTTTGATATCGACTCAAGGGAGTCTTACCTTTACATGGGTGAAGGTGGTCAGAGTTTTTGTCTGCCACGGTGGCAGTTATTCTTAATGAAACACAAAAGCGTCAGGGTTATCCTAGAGGATTCATGTGAGCTGCCTAATTTGAGGACCTATGGTGGTCTCAGAGTTGCAGATTATGGGACCACCCTCTACGGTGCCCATATTCAATGGAGCTGGCTTCATATACTGGGAAAGTATGATGACAGGAGCTCAATGTGAGAAACGGTTTTGAGGAGTAGTGACTGCACGGGTGAGGGGTCCATCAAGTCTTGGGATACCTCCAGGGTTTAAATGAGGCAGATTCACTAGAGATGCAGATCCATCTTCAACAGAGGAGATAAAGGAAAGGGAGGTGGTGGACAAAGGAAAGGAGAAGGAGACGGTCACACCAATAGCAACCGGTTTGGCATTCATATCACCTATTTCGACGAATGAGGAGAATGATATTGATACCTGGGACTACAACAATATGGCGGCTAAGCACTTCATCCTCCGCCATCTTACTCAAGGGCTTGCATCTCTTCATTTGCAGATAGAAACGGCATCCGATCTTTGGGTGGCTCTCATAGAGATGTACCGAAGTGGTACGATTTGGCAACAACAATTGGCTGATCAGAAATTAAAGAGTATGTATACAAAGGGGGGAAGATGTTGGATTTTTGCAATGAGCTTGCTACACTTTTCATGGAACTATAGAGTGCTGGAAAATTATTTAGTGAAAAGGAAAAGGTTAACTGTTTACTGATGAAGTTACCCGATGAGTTTGATGTCGTGCATATGATAAAGATTATGATAAACATGCAACACAACCAGCTGAATGATAAATGATAACGAAATAAGGGAGAAAGTCATTAAAATCTCAGATAACAAGTGAGAATAATTATGTAGAAGCAAAGCAGCAAATAAACATATCATAAGAAAAATCAAGATAGGGTGAGAAAGGAAGCTAGCAGGCACAATTTCAAGAGCACAAGAATATTAAGCCAACGGATAGCCACTAGGTTCCTTGGTCAGTATATATTCCTTACAGGAGTTCAATAAATAAAGATTTAACTCAATATCACAACACACAAACAAAAACTGTAGCAAACTGCGAGCAAATTTGAGATAACCAGATTTAGTCACACACAAAACATACGAGGAAAGCCAACCCTAATCCACTATCACGTAGTAAACCACACAAGCAAACCCAAAACTATCCAATCACAATCCAAGGTTCAGCAACATCATGAGAAACAAGACCGAGCAGCAATCCACTTGATAAGACGCGAGAAGAAGTGAAGGAAAACCGGTTAGGCTTCGGCGTGAGCCGCGTAGATTAATTTGTAGGGCAGGTTTACGAAGAAAGAAAGTAAAAGCTAAGCAGCAGAACGCTTAATGACCAGAAAAATAGTCACTAAAGCTATCTTGACAATTTCACAAGAAAAATCCTCAAAGTTTAGGTCAAATCTTCCAAAATGAGAATTCCTGTGCTCTTGAAATTGTGAGCACATAATTCTCCTAAAATTCGCTAAGTATGAATTCTAGAGCTGGGCGCCTAACCTACTGCAAATACATGCATTCTAAGTAGTTGTCTGCGCCTAGTTTGGATTCTGGCCAATAGGTGACCAGAATCGTCTGCCTTACGTTACAAAATCTACAGCCTACGCATAAAAACCCTTCCTACACTACATGTGAATGCGTGCGACCTCCAAGGGCCCACCACTTAAAATGGACGAATCAGCGTCGACGGGTGTAGTTCGTATCCGGATCGTCCATTTGTCTACATCTTTCGTGGCCGTAGATTTCGTTCAAATCCACGCTGGCGTCGACATTATTTGGAGTTGATGTTTCGGTTCGCGACCGTCCGTACATCGATTCAAACTTGGTCGCGGAAAATCCGGCCGACGAAGTATGTCGGTTCGCCAAAATTCTCGGACAGCAAACCACATCGGTTCGCGTAAATTCCGGCGGCTGACGATTTCGCGAACAGAATCTGAAATGTCCGCGGATTTCACGGCGTCGGAATAAAATCTGTACGGTCCTGTCGCCACCAAAATATCCCCATGAGTAAATTAGTGTGGCGTCCTTTATATTAAAGACCATTACCATGTAAATAAATATAATTTGGTGCGTCGTTGAGATGCGGCATGACAGCTATCGTGCATGTGACAAAGATTATGATAAACATGCAACACAACCAGCTGAAACATAAATGTTAACGAAATAAGCGAGAAAGTCATTAAAATATCAGAAAACAAGTGAGAATAATTATGTACAAGCACCAACCAACAAATAAACAAATCATAAGAAAAATCAAGGTAGGGTGAGAAAGGAAGCTAGGAGGCTCATTTTATTCCCTCCCCCATCTCTTTAGCCTGCCGAAAAGCTGGCCAACACGACTGGTAACTCCTGGCAACCGTGACAAAACCAATGAACGTCCGGAACCGCTGTTAACGGCAAAACCAAACACTCCATGTGAAATCCCTGGTTGGAATGGTTGCATAGAAACATTGACGTTTATCTGCCGGCTCGGTTGCAAAATGTGCATTCTGTAGCCTCAGTGATAGGCATACACATAGGGTCCATATCCTGGAGAGATCTGGTAAATAATATGGAGCACAGTTCTTCGAATGCTCCCGAAAGGTTCGTGTATCTGCTTCTTAAAGTCATAGCATGCCATTCGTGTCTACTTCGATAATTCGGAGAATATGAGGTGAAACATTTGTGTCCAAGGAATCGAAGGATTGGCGACGTAAGTAGACATAATCTCCCACTCGGTAAGGCTTCTGCTGGGGCCGGTAGCTGCCGCTGCGTGTTGTGGCGAAGCGCAAAGTATCTATGTGCTGGGCGATCTCCAGGTTGTCAAAAGCCATAGGCATCTCTCGAGCAAAAAGCAACGCCCGGTTGGTGATTTCTTCCAATAAAACCCCGTCAGACACTAAGGGAAGCGGAAAGCTTGCGGCTTTCTGGATATTCCTACCCAATAAGGGTTGACGCCCAAAACAAGACATAATATGGACTGAAATTGGAAAGACTCGCCTGTACTGACATTCGATACCCCATGGCAATATAGCCAAGTGACTCGTCCCACACTGTTATTTGTTTTTCCAAGCAATGCTTGAGTAATGCCCGCTTGAAGGTCTGAACTGCACGTTCCGCCAATCCATCAGCGTGTGGATGATCGCGACTTGTTCGACGATGGTCTATGAGAGCGTCATCTAGCATTTCTTAGAATTCTCCGCGGAATTCAGTCCCTTGATTTGTGAGGACTTCGGCTGGAGTGCCGTATCTCATAAGGACATGTTCTTTAAAAGCGGCGGTGGTGAGCTTAGCAGTTTTGTGGGGTAACGCTATTACTTCAACCCATTTGCTGAAATTTTCAATCATGATCATTATATATTGTTTCCCCCTCCGGGATATCAGAAAGGGGCCTTCGAAATCGCACGACCAGCGGTAAATAACCCCTTGATGGGTAATGGTTGGAGGGTAGTCTGCCGGTTACTCAAAAAGGTACGTAGACGATCACATATTGCACACTTGTGCAATACCGCTGCGACATCAGATTGCATCCCTGACCACCAATAGCGTGCCTGCAGCAAGCTTAAGGTGCGATTGGTCCCATAGTGACCCAGCTCGGAGTGAATTTGTTCAATCATCGAGAAGCGTGTTGTCGGGCGAGGCACGTGTCTGTGACTACTGTCCGCTAACAATCGAACTAGCGAACCACCTAACCAAATATAATTTTTAGCCCTTTTCTTTACTCGTTCCTCCTCGGATGTAGTGCTTGGTCAGAAGGTTTGTGAGGAGATGAAAAGAATTAGTGCTCCGTGAAATTCTATGGGCTCCATTGCCCACAGAATTCGCAGATCCAAAAGAAGCTAATCTAGATAGTGCCGACTCCAAGTTGATATAAACCCCAATGAATGATCCCTTGACAATCAAAACCCCAATACACCTTCACCCCAGTGAAGAGAAGACCTTTTGTGTGCTCAGTTCCACCACATAATGCAAAGCTTGAATATGTGTTTTGGACAATACTCCCCACTTTGACTTTCCCACTAAATAAGTGCCACCCTGGCACGCAAAGACTCTGACCGACTACACCCTTGTGTAGCTTAGACCCCCCTGAGTCCGCAGCAAAAAGAATCACTGAATTTGCTCACCCGAGCATTAAGTTATGGCTGGTCAAAGATGACCTTTATAGTTACAAGCTCTCTTAGAGAGAGGTACCTAAATATCACTAAGTCTTGGTCTGCCTACTCACGACTACCTACTATTAAACCCTAGTCCAATAGGAACACTATAAAGTACAAGAAGGTACAATGGGCGATGTACTTATTGTACGACCATTGTACGACAAGGTCTACAAGGTGACACCTGTCATATCGGAAGCCATGGTTCCTCCTCCCATCTTCTCCGGTATCAAATAATGTGGCGCCACGTGGCACCGCGTGACGCTATATCCGTATGCCGCCAAAAAGCTCACTTCGCGTGGCGGCTATAATGCCGGCCCGCCCGATCAAAACATATTTTACACGGTTCAGATTCGCGTACATGCAGAAATTGCTCCTTTTGGTTAGTCTGCTGTTAATTAGCTGTTTTGTTAATGTTTATATATTTATGAAACCCGTCACGTGTATCGTTTCGTAAGTAACTTAATGGATAAGGCGTTGGTCTTATTTAGTAGGCTACAGACCCCGGTTCAAATCCGGCCAGCGGCAGTATTATGCTAAAACTAGTAAAATACTTTCTAATTCATTCTTCCTCCTTCTAAATGATGCGGCAACCATGGCGTGCCTTTGGTCCTCTCTTTCTCTCTCTCTTTACATTCTAACTAAAATATAGAAGTGAACTATTAGTCACCTCTTTTCAACACTCTATTTATTTTTCCAACACAGACCTAGAAAATACATAAATTTCAACACTCCGTCTCGCCATGGATCCGGGGCAGAACGAGAGTGGGGCAGCGAGGCTAAAGAATGTGTGATATAAAACCTTGCTGACATAGTAGCTAAGTCGTCATCGAAATCTTGCCGAACTCCATTGTCTGTGGTCTTTGGCAAAGGATTTCGGGAAATGCCGTCTGCATTTAAACTAAGTAATCCTGGATCGTGAATTATTTCCACATCATAATCTTGTAAAATTAATGCCCATCGCGCTAATTTTCCTGACAGTTTATCGTTCGTCATCAGCCAATGTAAAGGCTGATGGTCGGTTAGAAGGGTAAACGGTTTTCCTTAAAGGTAGTGACGAAAGTGTACAATACCCCAAACTGCTGCTAAACATTCACCTTCATAACTAGTGTAATTTGACTCCGCTCGATTATTACTCCTGCTTGCATAAGCGACCACTTATTCTTCTCCTGTAAGTTCACGCTGAGTTAAGATGGTCGCAATGCCAGGCTTTCCAAAGTCTGTTTGTAGGCACAAAGGTAATTTGTGATTAGGAGGTCGGAGGATGGGAGCACTAGAGAGGGCATCTTTCAACTTCTGAAAAGCCAAAATCTGATCAGGCCCCCATACAAAAGGAACTTCTTTCTTGAGCAAAACGTTCAATGGTGAAGCGATAGTGCTGAAACTCGAAACAAACCTGCGATAATAATTGGCTAATCCTAAGAAGGCTCGAAATTCGTGAGATCAACGGGGGTTGGCAGTTTGCTGATAGCCTCGGTTTTTGCTTCAAGTGGTGTGATCCCCTCGGAGGAAATGAAATGTCCAAGATAAGGCACACCCTCGGTCCCGAAAGTACATTTAGTTGGATGACATTTTAATCCAACATTTTTCAGTTCAGTTAGGACCCATTCGATATGAGCAGCGTGATCTTCAATTGTGGTAGAGGCGATAATCAAATCATCAATATAACATCGTGCAAACTTGCAACCACCTAAAACTGAATCCATTACTTTTTGGAAAACTGCGGGGGCGTTCTTTAGTCCAAAAGGCATGACAAACCACTCCCTAGGACCATCACTACCCCAAAAGGCGGTTTTATGCCTATCTTTCTCTTCTATTTCAATCTGGTTAAAGCCTTGTCGTAAATCCAGAATAGTGAAATATTTAGCGCCTCCTACTTGATCAAATATTTTTTCGGCCAATGGCATTGGATGTCGATCTTGTATCGTTCTAGCATTGAGTTCTCGGTAATCGCCTCACATCCTGCGATCGGTAAAGTTTCCTTTGACATCTTTTTTTTTGGGCATGACAGTGGGTGCTGCAAAAGTAGAATCCGACCGATAAATGGGGCCAGCTTCCTCTAATTCAGCGCAACGTTGGTCCACTAATTCCCATTCCGTTTCAAATAAGCGGTGTTTCCGCTTCAAAGTTGGACGATCGTCTTCCAGATCTATAAACATTTTATAGGTGGTATGGCGACCAAGATCATTCATGGAGAAAGCAAAAGCGTCGATATTCCGAAGAATCACTTCGTTCAGTAGATCATGTTCAGATTGAGAGAGATTAGAGCCAAATTTCCATTTAGGAGATTCCAAACCTTTAATCGTCATTGCTTCCATGGCTTGTGCAAAAGCTACGCGATAAGTGACTGACCTAATGAGTAAACAACCGGTGTTTCCTGTTAGCAATTTGTCCAATGGTGCCATTTGCGAGCAAGAAAGGTGTCCAATGGTGCCATTTGCGAGCAAGAAAGGTTGCAGTCCAGTGAGGAGGTGTTGACATATGACTAGAGGGAGCAGATGGTGTTGACATATGACTAGAGGGAGCAGATTGGGCAGCAGTATATGCCAGATTAGACCATGACATGTGGCTAGGGTTCAAAAAATCGTAGATTGTGACATCAGAAGAAGGTTTTATACAGGATGGGAAGAGGAAAAATTGAGAAGGTGTCCCTCTAAGGGTGACAATGTGTTTAGAAATTGGTGGTGCATTCCCCCCCCTAGCTGGTTGAGATGGATGGGTTTGTGCGTAACGACCAGCTGCAAATCCAAGGCCTAAGACAAATGAGAGGGATTGAGGGTCCATGACACAACCTAAAAAGATGTAGCGCTGTCGTTGTGTGAGACCATGGGCAGCCGTAGTGTTGGGAAGGAAATGCTTAAGGTGTTCCCGTTCTGTGGCTGTAGGTTCATCCAGGCCGCCTGTGTGAATATTTCTGAGCAGGCCGGGCCCATCACCAGAGAAAGAGTGAGAGTGTGGATAAGACACTAGAGTGGGGAGAACTTTGAGTGGTTGGCCTGAGACGTTAATGTTGTAATTCAGTGGGTGATCAGGCTGCACACACGTTTGAACTTTGTGAAAAGGAAGAAGTGCAGTCTGAATATCTGTAAATGGAGGTTTGACAGAAAAATTTCCTTCTCTAAGGCGTCCAATATCAATCAAGTTCGTCCATTTAGATCAAACCCGATGAGCTAAGGAACCGTGACGAGCGGCATCAATGATAAGAGGAGGACCAATTAATGCCTCTATCCGCTTGTAATCAGCTAACACTGTAGGTCGAGGATCGTTTTAGGCTGCCACGTTTTCCAAATTATATCCCAATGGGCGATCGAAAGATTGCAAAAAATGCATGATACGAAGTAATTCAAAGAATAATTTGGTGCGGGGATCAGCTAAGCCGAGACCTTTGCCTGCTCGTGACATTCCCTGACACTCCCAACCGGCAAATAGAAGATCGATTGGTTCCACATCGAGAAGGTGTTGGTTTCCTATCAAACGAATATCTTGAGGTAATATTGTATGCATGTGAGCAAAGGCAGATTTAGGGAAAAGATGTGGATATTGTCCGTGTAAAAGATTATAGTGATGTGTTTAGGCTTTCCGAGCTAAAGGGTCAGTGTCAACTGAGTAGTAGTGCTTGATAAGTAATCCGTTGCGAAGGCATGAGAGTACAGACGGTACCTATGCTTGCGAACAGGTCTAAAATGACTAGACCATCCTAATGAGGTTTGACTTGTATTGGATTCCGATTAATGGGAAGAAAACAGGAAGGATCTACAGAAATAAAAGGCAGAGGTGGAACCCGTGATAAAGGAATCTGAAGTGTGTGTTTGTAGATGTGATCAAACTCGCAAAAATCAATAATAAAACCTGGATTATCGAAAAAGTTCAGGCAAAGAAGGACTGTCGGGCAGAATTTCCTTTGCGGAAAGAGAATGAAAAATTTCAAATCCCACCGAATTTCCGGAATAACCAGGGACATTTTGGGATGCGTGAGCCATAATCGGCATGGATTAGCGTGCTGAAATTAGAAGGAGACAAATTTTCTTTTCCGGATAATTGGTAGGACGTTGTTGAAATTTATAGATTTCTAGAGTATTTTCTAGGTTTAAATGTGTTTTTATAAAAGGAAAAGAAAAGGACGGACAGCCTGCCTCCACCTCCGCTCTCTAGCCCCCATACTTGTTGTAGTCACTGAAAAAAAGAGAGAGAGGTTGATCCATGGCTGCCTTAGTTCAACAGACAGCTATTTTTAGTAGGTTACTAAAAATATACTTGACGGACCAGAGATTTGATCCCGGGTACCTGCGGTTCGTCAAGTTGACCGGTAGCGGTCAGCTTTATCCTAATAGACTAGGACCAATGCTAAGTGCTATGGTATGTGATAGATATATATTTAGTTCAAGTGGATAAAATTCATTTAACTAGAACTGTTTACGGCGTACATAGATTCAGTTATATAAAGTACGTTGTACGACGCTAAATCAAAACGGATACCACGCATTTTATTTCTACATCGGAACAAATGTCGCGCAAGTATTTATTACGGCCAAGATTGCGTTTCGCATAAAATCCAACGGCGCACATCATCGCCGAAATCCCGGAGTGGTCACTTTGGCATTTAGTGACGTGGCATGACCCGGCGCCACGTGGGAAGACATCATTCGATCGCGGAAATTCCGAGGAACGTACGGACGAGTGAAAAGTGGACATGCGTCCACTTAATGGCCTTGTCGTACAGAGGCCGTACAGAAAGTACATCGGCAGTAGTACTTTCTAGTACTATACAGTTTTGTGATTGGTTCGTACAGGCAGTAGATAGGAGCTGTGAGAGGGAATTAGGAAAAACTAGGACTTAGGAAAATTTAGGTAGATAGTCCTCTCTCTTTGAGAGTTTGTATAAATTGGCATCTTTGCCACCCTATAACTTATCGGCTGGTTGGCCGTTTTCAGTGATTCTTTTTGCTACGGACTCAAGGGAGTCCAGGCTGCACAGGGGTGCAGTCAAATTGTCAGTTTGCCTTCTTGGGCAGAAGTGGTCGTGGCTTAAAGTGGGTTAGTTAAATACTATCTAGAGGCTTCCTGTATTATGTAGTCCAATGGAGGACACAGAATTGCAGGTTATGGGCCCACCCTCTAGGGTGCCCACCTTCAATGGATCTGGGTTCATCTTTTGGGAAGCCATGATGATGGGAGCTTTGTGTGAAAAACGATACTGGGGTATCGTCAGTGGACAAGTGAAACGTCCACCTTCGGGAACTCCACCAGGATTTGGGGGAGTAAGGTTTTCTGCAACAACGGCTGCCTCAGCGGAGGAGGCAGATGATGGGGACAGTAGTGTGTCCGAAAAGGGGAAAGGGAAGGAGACACCCCTCACTCCTATTGCCACAGTATCGGGAGCGGCGACCGTGAAGACCGTGGAGAACGATACTCAAATGTGGGAGGATGTAAACATGGCTGCCAAGAACTTCATTCTGAGGCACCTCACTCAAGGTTTGGCCACTCTTCATCTTCACATTTACAAGGCCGAGGAGTTGTGGGAGAGTTTAGTGGAGATTTATAGAGGTGGAACTATTCAGGAGCTCCAGTTAGCTGAGCAAAAGCTATTGAGTTACACTTACAAAGGAGGAAAGATGTTAGATTACTGTAATGATCTTTCTTGTTTGTATATGGAAATGGAAAATGCCGGGTGGACAGGTACAATGAAAAAGAAAGCTAACACCCTTATCATGAAATTACCAGATGAGTTCGAAAACATAGTGTACCGAGTACAAGGAATGCCTAATAGTTCATGGAAATGGAACACAGTAGTCAGGATGATAATTGGGCATGAAAACACAATGGAGATTAGGAGAGGAGGAAAGAGTATTCAAGCTATAGCAGCAGGAGGGGACCGATGGGGGAAGGACCCGAAGAAACCTTATAAAGGGGAAAGAGATCATTCTGGGGGACAGAGGCCCCCAAAGGGTCTTTGTCATTATTGCAAAAAGTCGGGACACTTTATTGCAGATTCTGTCAAGCTATTAGAGCTGAGGCTCCAAGAGAACCATGGAGGAGGTTCTTCCGCAGTGAAAAAAAAGGCACTTGTGGTTACAAAAGTGACAGGAGAAACCGAGGATGAGTCCTCTGAGGAGGATGAGAGCTTTTTCTTGACGAGAGTGAGGAGGAGAAGGAGATCCCTCGGAGGAAGAAGTGTGCCCTTGGAGGAATTCGGGAAGCTCCACAGGAAGGATGGATAATCGACTTAGGTGCATTCATGGATATGTGTCGTGATAAAGAACTCTTCACTAAGCTAAGAAAGATTCCTACTGTAGAGATAGAGTATGGGGATGGGAGAGTGGTTACTATAGATCTAGTGGGATCAGTAGATCTTAAAGTCTTAGTGGAGGGTAAGACTTCTATAATTACATTCTCAAATGTACTTTACATTCCTCAGCTGATTAAAAATCTTGTCTCTACATCTGTGTTAGATGACAAAGAGTTTGATACTTTCACCAGAAATGGAGTCTTTACAGCTAAGTATGGGAATGAAGTTTACCTCATAGCAGATAAGGGTAGCTAAGGAATGTTTAGGCTTAACGTGAGTAATGAAAAGAATGCTTATTATGTTGGTGTTCCTAAGGTGATGATTTGGCATAAGCGGTTGGGGTATGTGCATTTTGATAGATTGAGGGAAATGAAAAAGCTTGGGGTAGTAGATGACATTCAGTTTGAGGATAATGAAATGATGGATGATTGTAGTGGTTGTGCTCAAGGTAAGGCTCACAGACTTCCCTTTCCCAAAGCCGCTACATATAGAGGTGAGAAAGTGTTAGATTTGGTCCACACAGATATTTGGGGACCTTCAAAAGTACCTTCGGTTGGAGGAAAGAGGTTTATGATGACAATAACTGATGACTGGTCTAGATACTCTAGAGTCTACTTTCTGAAAACAAAGTCTGAAGCATCAACTTACTTTAAAGAATATAAAGCCTGGAGTGAGAAGTTGCATGAAACCCCCATTAAGAGGATAAGGAGTGATAATGGGGGGGAATATACCTCTACAAGTTTGAGGAATATCTGAGAGATGAGGGAGTGCAACACCAGAAAACTGTACCATATAACCCGAAACAAAATGGGGTAGCTGAGAGGTTAAATCGAACACTAGGAGATAGTGTACGCAGTATGTTGGCCGACAAGAAAATAGGAAAGAGATTTTGGGCAGAAGCAATGAACTGTGCCAACTACATTAAGAATAGAGTCCTTACCTCAGCTATAAAGGGAGTGACACCATATGAGAGATGGGTTGGAAGGAAACCAGATATCTCACACCTTAAAGTATTTGGTAGCCAAGTTTATAGTCTTGACATCGATTGGAAAAATTGGAAAGTAGATGCTAAGGGAAAACTTGGATACTTTGTGGGATATGATGAAGATGTTAAGGGATATAGAGTTTATGACTTAGCAAAGAAAGATATCATTCTGGTTAAACACTTAGTTGTCATAGATGAAGGGAAGTCATTTGACCCCTTCAAATATACAAAGAAGATAAGGATCAGATTTGAGTCCGAAAGTGATGAGAATTCGGTCGTTCTCGAAAGGGACGTGAGTGAAACCGTAATTACAGATTCAGGGGAGATCGAAGATACAAGAGACTCACCGGAAACCTCACATACTCCTATGGACTTCAAGGAGATAGAAGAAGCGGGACAAAAACCGGTTTCCATGGATAGGGGAGCCGATGAGACAGTGAGAAGAAATCCAAGACTTCCATCCATTCTAGCTTCAGAGTTTGAGGGAGGAAGGAGGAGCAGCAAAAGGATACAGGAAAAACAAGCTGCTCATAAGGAAACTAAGCTATTTCATCCAGATGAGCCTTAGTCTTACTTAGAGGCAGTGAATAGTCCATAGAGAGAAAGATGGATTAGAGCCATAAATGATGAGATGGCTTCTATCATGGAAGAAAATACTTGGGAACTAGTGGATTGCCCTCTAGACAGAAAACCTATTGGATGTAAATGGGTATTTAAACTAGAACTGAACCCAGATAATACAATTAGGAGGTATA
The DNA here is from genome assembly GCA_037447655.1 of Zygnema cylindricum. NCBI lineage: Eukaryota > Viridiplantae > Streptophyta > Zygnematophyceae > Zygnematales > Zygnemataceae > Zygnema > Zygnema cylindricum. The sequence continues at coordinate 150,032 of JBBHKE010002416.1, read as the reverse complement.
AGGCTCGATTGGTAGCGAAGGGGTTCACCCAAAAAGAGGGGATGGACTATGAGGAGACCTTTGCTCCATTTGTTCGGTTCCCATCGGTATGGATTCTCCTCAGTCTGGCCATAGCGCAAGACATGGAAATACACCAGATGGACATTAAGACTGCTTTTCTTAATAGTGAGTTAGAGGAAGAAATTTTTATGAGGCAACCCGAGGGGTTTGTGGAGGAAGGAGAAAAGAGCAAAGTCTGCAGGCTCATAAAGTTCTTATATGGACTGAAAAAGGCTCCCTGACAGTGGAATAAAAAACTAGATGAGTTTCTCACCGATCAGGGATACATCCGGATCAGCTCTGACCATTCTATCTATATGTTTTGAAGATGAGAATGGTGTCATTTTTATTGCAATTTATGTGGATGATCTACTTGTGTTAAGTAAGTCTTTGGAGAATATCAATAGGCAAAAGAAAGATCTTAGGGGCAGATTTGATATGAAGGATTTAGGGGAGGCAAAATATATTTTGATGATCCAAATGGAGAGAGATAGGGGGAAGAAGATTATCAGACTTACTCAGAAAAAGCAATAGATAATATGCTTGAGAAATTCCAGATGGAAAAGGCTAAGAGTTGTACCACTCCCATGGACTTGAAAAAAGTAAGTGATGGGAGTGTAGAAGGAGGAGTGATGATCTTAGACGATCAGATGAGTCCAGATAAGAGAGAGTTCATGAAGTCTATCCTTTATAGACAGGTCGTAGGAAGCTTAATCTATTTTATGAACTGTACCAGGCCGGACATAGCGGCAGCAGTTGGAGTACTCAGTAGGAGTCTTAATGATCATAGGAAGAGAGACTGGGAGGAAGCCAAGAGAGTCATGAGATATCTGGTTGGAACGAGAGAATTATGACTGCATTTGGGAGGGGAGCACACTGATATAACCACTTGGAGTGACGCCAATTATGGGGATGCACCTATGAGAAGATGCACTTCTGGATATGTTTTGTATGTGGGGGAAGGTGCTTGCTGTTGGAGCAGTAAGCAACAAAAGGTGGTTGCTCAGTCTACTATGGAGGTTGAGTATTTGGCGTCTTGTTCTGCTGTAAAAGAACTAATGTGGGTGAAATCATTGTTACAAGAACTCGGATTTCTGAAGGAGGGAGTGCATGAAATCTTTTGCGATAACCAAGCTGCAATTGCAATCGCAGCCAATCGAAAACACCATTTCAAAGCAAAACATATGGACATAACATTAAGCTTCGTAAGAGAAAAAGTTGAAAATAAAATTTTAAATCTTGTGTATAGACCTGATGAAGAAATGGTGGCTGACATGATGACCAAACCTGTGCCCTCTCCTAATCTAAAATATTGTCGGGAAAAATGCGGGTTGAAAGAAAAATTAAAATTAGACTAGAAAATAAGGGGAGTGTTGAAATTTATAGATTTCTAGAGTATTTTCTAGGTTTAAATGTGTTTTTATAAAAGGAAAAGAAAAGGACGGACAGCCTGCCTCCACCTCCGCTCTCTAGCCCCCATACTTGTTGTAGTCACTGAAGGAAAGAGAGAGAGGTTGATCCATGGCTCCCTTAGTTGAACAGACAGCTATTTTTAGTAGGTTACTAAAAATATACTTGACGGACCAGAGATTTGATCCCGGTACCTGCGGTTCGTCAAGTTGACCGGTAGCGGTCAGCTTTATCCTAATAGACTAGGACCAATGCTAAGTGCTATGGTATGTGATAGATATATATTTAGTTCAAGTGGATAAAATTCATTTAACTAGAACTGTTTACGGCGTACATAGATTCAGTTATATAAAGTACGTTGTACGACGCTAAATCAAAACGGATACCACGCATTTTATTTCTACATCGGAACAAATGTCGCGCAAGTATTTATTACGGCCAAGATTGCGTTTCGCATAAAATCCAACGGCGCACATCATCGCCGAAATCCCGGAGTGGTCACTTTGGCATTTAGTGACGTGGCATGACCCGGCGCCACGTGGGAAGACATCATTCGGTCGCGGGAATTTCGAGGAACGTACGGACGAGTGAAAAGTGGACACGCGTCCACTTAATGGCCTTGTCGTACAGAGGCCGTACAGAAAGTACATCGGCAGTAGTACTTTCTAGTACTATACAGTTTTGTGATTGGTTCATACAGGCAGTAGATAGGAGCTGTGAGAGGGAATTAGGAAAAACTAGGACTTAGGAAAATTTAGGTAGATAGTCCTCTCTCTTTGAGAGTTTGTATAAATTGGCATCTTTGCCACCCTATAACTTATCGGCTGGTTGGCCGCTTTCAGTGATTCTTTTTGCTACAGACTCAGGGGAGTCCAGACTGCACAGAGGTGCAGTCAAATTGTCAGTTTGCCTTCTTGGGCAGAAGTGGTCGTGGCTTAAAGTGGGTTAGTTAAATACTATCTAGAGGCTTTCTGTATTCTGTAGTCCAATGGAGGACACAGAATTGCAGACGGTAGGAAAAAGTCTGATCGTACATATCAACGCCGCCTCCTACTCTGAAAATCACATCTTGCCCCACTAAACACTCGTAATCACTACATTTGGTGACCAATGCGGGAGCACGAACTTCCCCAAAATCATATTCTTTACAATTTTAAAACCTAAAACAGAGTGGATCCTTCGTAATGCCCAAAACTGGTTTGGTTTTTCTCGCCGAGGTGAGTAAACATGTGGAGGAGGACAGTAGTCACAGACACGTGCCTCGCCCGACTGGACGCCTCTCGCTGATTGAAAAAATTCACTCTGAACACCACACAAACTGAAACTGTAGCAAACTGCGAGCAAATCCGAGATAACCAGATTTAGTCAAACACAAAACATACGAGGAAAGCCAACCCTAATCCACTATCACGCAGTAAACCACACAAGAAAACCCAAAACTGTCCAATCACAATCCAAGGTTCAGCAACATCATGAGAAACAAGACCGAACACCAATCCACTTGATAAGACGCGACAAGAAGTGAAGGGAAACCGGTTAGGCTTCGGCGTGAGCTGCGTAGATTAATTTGTAGGGCAGGTTTACAAAGAAGGAAAGTAAGAGCTAAGCAGCAGAACACTTAATGACCAGAAAAATCGTCACTAAAACTATCTTGACAATTTCACAAGAAAAATCCTCAAAGTTTAGGTCAAATCTTCCAAAATGAGAATTCCTGTGCTCTTGAAATTGTGAGCACATAATTCTCCTAAAATTCGCTAAGTATGAATTCTACAGCTGTGCGCCTAACCTACTGCAAATACACGCGTTCTATGTAGTTGCCTGCGCCTAGTTTGGATTCTGGCTAATAGGTAACCAGAATCGTCTGCCTTACGTTACAAAATCTACAGCCTACAAATAAAAACCCTTCCTACACTACATGTGAATGCGTGCGACCTCCAAGGGTCCACGACTTAAAATGGAAGAATCAGCGTCGACGGGTGTAGTTCGCATCCGGATCGTCTATTTGTCTGCATCTTTCGTGGCTGTAGATTTGCGTTCAAATCCACGCTGGCGTCAACATTATTTGGAGTTTATGTTTCGGTACGCGACTGTCCATACATCGATTCAAACTTGGTCGCAAAAATTCCGGCCGACGAAGTATGTCGGTTCGCCAAAATTCTCGGACAACAATCCACATCGGTTCGCATAAATTTCATCGGCTGGCGACTTTGCGGACAAAATCTGAAATGTCCGCGGGTTTCACGGCGTCGGAATAAAATCTGTACGGTCTTGTCGCCACCGAAATATCCCCATGAGTAAATTAGTGTGGCGTCCTTTACATTAAGGACCATTACCATGTAAATAAATATAATTTGGTGCGCCGCCGTGATGCGGCATGACATCGAGAACATAGTCAACCGTGTGCAAGACTTGACAGACTCAAGGTGGATTTAGAATTCACTGGTAGGGATGATTCTCGTTCGGGAGAATACGTTTGAGATCCGAAGGGGAGGAAAGAGTGGGCAAGCCTTGGCAGCTTGGACCGATTAGAGGAACAATGATTCCAGAAAAACAGGTCAAAAATTATCGAGGGGAGGTGCAAAAAACTGAGACCGAGGAGTTTGGACCAAGCACTCCCAAGGGTTTGTGCCATTTTTGTAAGAAACCAGAGCACTATATGGCTGAGTGCACTAAGTTAACCGAGCTGCGGTTAAAAGAGGGGCAGACCGGTGGATCATCGAGAGGAAAGAAAAAGGCCCTTGTAACACAGGTACATGAGGCAAAATCCGAGGACGAGGACGATGAACTCCTATTAAATGAGGAGTTGGAAGTGAAAAACGAGGTCGAAATTCCACGAAAGTAGAATGTGCTTTCGGTGGATTCGAAGGTGAAGCAGGCTGGATTGTAGACTCATGTGCATCCATGCACATGTGCAAAGATAAACATCTGTTCACTAAGATAAGAAAGATTCCCACCGTAGAGATAGAGTACGGGGATGGGAGGATAGTCACTACTACTCTTGTAGGATCGGTAGATCTAAAAGTGTTAGTAGAAGGAAAGACATCCATAGATACATTCTCCGATGTATTATTTATTCTGGAGCTAAACAAAAACCTCATCTCTACATCTGTATTAGATGATAAGGGTTTGGATACTAACAGTAGGAAAGGAGTCTTTACTGTTAGTTTTGAGGAGGAAGTTTATTTTACTGCTGAAAAAGGTAGCCAAGGGATGTTTAGGCTGATTTTAAGCAATGAAAAGATGAAACTTTATTATGTTGGTGTTCATGATATAATGTTGTGGCATAAGAGGCTTGGGCATGTGAATCTAGATAAGTTTAGAGAGATGAAAAAGATGGGAGTAGTGGAAGAGATTCAGTTCGGTGAGAGTGAGAATCTAAGTGATTCTTGGAACTCGTGTAGGTGATCTTAGTGAATCTAAGAGTGAGAGTGGCTTGACTTAGAGAAGGTGATGAGGGTAGAAAAAGTA
>JBBHKE010002416.1:126118-145105 GCA_037447655.1 Zygnema cylindricum | reverse complement strand
TGACGGACCAGAGATTTGATCCCGGTACCTGCGGTTCGTCAAGTTGACCAGTAACGGCAGCTTTATCCTAATAGACTAGGACCAATGCTAAGTGTTATGGTATGTGATAGATATATATTTAGTTCGAATGGATAAAATTCATTTAACTAGAACTGTATACGGCGTACATAGATTCAGTTATATAAAGTACGTCGTACGACGCTAATTCAAAACGGATACCACGCATTTTATTTCGACATCGGAACAAATGTCGCGCAAGTATTTATTACGGCTAAGATTGCGTTTCGCATAAAATCCAACGGCGCACATCATCGCCGAAATCCCGGAGTGGTCACTTTGGCTATTTGTGACGTGGCATGACCTGGAGCCACGTGGAGAGATGACATTCGGTCATAGGAATTCTGAGGAACGTACGGACGAGTGAAAAGCGGACACGCGTCCACTTAATAGCCTTGTCGTACGTGGGCCGTACAAAAGGTACATCGGCACTAGTACTTTTTGTCTACGATACAATAATCTGATTGGTCCGTACTTCAATAGATAGAAGTTATTAGAGAGAATCAGGACTTAGAAAATTTTGGTAGGTAGTCACCTCTCCCTTTGAGAGTTTGTACAAATTGGCATTTTTACTGCCTCATAACTTATCGGCTGGTTGGACGTTTTTTGTGATTCTTTTTGCTACGGACACAAAAAAGTCCAGGGTGCACAAGGGTGCAGTCAAATTGTCAGTTTGCCTTCTTGGGCAGCAGTGGCCGTGGCTTAAAGTGGGTTAGTTAAATACTATCTAGAGGCTTCCTGTATTCTGTAGTCCAATGGAGGACACAGAATTGCATGGATCTTGCCAAGTGAACAACCATCACATGATTTTATAGTATGAGAGGTTAGAGAAACTCCATAAACTTTTCCCGAATTCACCATTTTCCTTAGATATCATAATTCATGTGTCTTAATCTCTTATGCCACGACTCATTATCAAATAGGACACTAGAGTAGAGATTATAATTTTCCTTATATTCAGCCATGTCTATCCGGTACATTTTGCTAGCATCTCTAGTTCGTGTTACTGTTACTTTTTCTTTCTTGCTAACAACCTGTCTACCTTATTACAGAATGACTTCCAAACCTTTACTTTCCAGTAATGGTGTAGAGAAAAAAATATTTTTAAAGTCTCGAACATACAAAACATTGTGAAGAGTTCTCTCTACCCACTTTCCCCCCACATCTACCATTAAAGATACATCACCTTGAGCTGAGGTTTGAACACTCATCCCACAAGCATAGTAAATACTCTTTGTAGGCGTTTGCTGCAGATTTGTAAAAGCAGCTTTCTTCCAACATATGTGGGTCGATGCTCCCGTGTCCATGATCCATCCTGCATCCTTGGGACCCTCTATTGCTGCCGCCATAGCAAATAACTTAGTTTCCTCTTGCTCATTGAAGCTGACAGACTCATCTGCATCAATTGTAGGACCTGAAAACAGAGCATTTCCACGAGGATGATTTTCAGAAAAACCTCTATGATATTGGCTTTGTTAACAACCCAGCCTGTATATACCTGTCTCATTAGCCTTTTTTCAGCTTAGGACAATACTTGTATCCATGACCCTTCTCAGAACAATAGAAACAAGCAATAGATGAATGTCTATTTGGCCTCTGATTAAACTGATTAAACTAATTCTGATTCTGGTTAAATTGATTCATATTTTGATTACACCGAGCTCTTTTGTCTAAGTTTGTTGCAAAAGTCCAACCTTTCCTTCTCTTTCAAGGAGTTTAGTATTAGACTCTTCCTCCAATATAAGATTATATGCTTATTGAAATGACCAATTAGCTTTATCATGACTCATTAACTAAGCTGACACACCTTTCATGTTTCATGCTACTAAGAAAGCCTCAAATAAGCAAAGTTGCCTCCTGAAAATCAGGAAATGATCCCCTAGCAGAAGAGTATGCATCAATAAGTGTACCAAAGTTGTCACAATACTCGACCATAGTTCCCCCCGAGTATTTGTACCCCCAAATTTTTCTAGCTACCAAGAGCTCTTCTTGAGCATTCGCTTTTCTCAAAAGCGAATTTCACTGATGTCTAAATCTCCTTTGCCTTCTTCATTTTCAAGCGAGACATGTGCAATTCTGTGTCCTCCATTTGGACTAAGAATGAGGAAGCCTCTAGGTAGTTTTTGACTAGACCACTTTCAACGAGAGAAACTGCTACCCTAGCACATAAATAGAAAACCTGACTGCACCCTTGTGCAGTCCGGACTCCCCTGAGTCCACAGCATAAATAATCACTAAAAACGCCTTACCACGCGATTAATTATCGAGCGGCAAAGATGCCAATATTTATACAAGCTTGTTGGGAGAGAGGCAGCTACCTCCACAATCCACTAAGTCCCAAACCCTCTCACAACCCCTATCTACTGAGTACAAAACCAATCAGAAGACTGTATAGTACAGAAAGGTACTATGGCCGATGTACTTTCTGTACGGCCTGTGTACGACAAGGCCATGGAGTGGACGCCTGTCTCCTCCGGACTTGTTCTCACGCTCCCCGGGATTCTGGCTTCCCAATGATATATTGCCATGTGTCGCCAGGTTATGTTACATCCGTAAACCGCCAAAGCAACCATTCCAAGGTCTCGGCGATGATGTGAGCCGTCGGATCTAAGTCGGCTTTAATTCCAAGCCGTACAAAAACAAATTTCCGGTACATTTGTTTCGTGCGCACTAAATTCCCCAACTAGTTTCTATGTATCCTATTTGTAATTCCGTTAATCAGATTAGTCGTCTATCTATTGTTTAAATAGATATCGAACCCTATGTATCCAAACGGACTACTACGACAAACTGGTAAGGGTTGACGACTCAACCTCGCCCTACTGGTCGGAGGTTCGAGTCCTGCCGGACTCAACCTTTTTGGTTGAGAGTGACTTAGGTCACTCTTAAGTCCTGCCTATGGAGCTAAGGCAGCCATGGCTCCACCGCCCTCTCTCTCCTTCAGTGACTACAACAAGTATGGGGGTCAGAGAGAGAAGGTGGAGGCAGGCTGCCTCTGCTTTTCTTTTCCTTTTTAATTAAGACATAGAAAATACCTCCCCTAAATCTAGTGATTTCAACAACATGACCAGGTTTTTTGAAATACAAAGAATTAGATTGTTGCTTGCCATTGAATTCTGTTAGATTTCCTAGAAATCCGGGATTCGGCATGTCCCACACTTGGGAAAATTGAGCCGGCCAGGGTTCGAACCTGGGACCTTTCACTTCAGCTGCGAACGCACTACCACTGTGCCACCAGCTCGATGTTGAGACTGGCGGGTCCGTACCCATTTATTACGGGCGGCTCGAGTATGGATATTTCCATATTCTACCCCGTATTGGACCGGCTTCACGTGCCAATCCAACACCCCCCCTCACGGGAAAGCCGGTCAAACCATCCGCAATCCCGCTGGCTCCGATACCATGTTAGATTTCCTAGAAATCCGGGATTCGGCATGTCCCACACTTGGGAAAATTGAGCCGGCCAGGGTTCGAACCTGGGACCTTTCACTTCAGCTGCGAACGCACTACCACTGTGCCACCAGCTCGATGTTGAGACTGGCGAGTCCGTACCCATTTATTACGGGCGGCTCGAGTATGGATATTTCCATATTCTACCCCGTATTGGACCGGCTTCACGTGCCAATCCAACAAATTCTTTTTCGCCCAACTTGGATCTGTTTCATCAAGGGAGCCATCGAAGACCCCCAATAAGTCAGCAGTTTTAAACGACGATTCAACCATCGCCGCCTAGTACGCATAATTTTAGCCATTAAAGATACGAATTCTTGACGAATTGCCCATAACCTGTTGTTCTAGAACTAGCGTTGCTGCAGGAGGACTAGCACCAGTAGTGTAAGTAGACATGGAAAACAGCAGAAGCTATCAAACACCTACATAAAAGCCAACTTTCAGCTTACACAAAATATGACAAAAAATGCCAATATGCCTCAATTTTCTCACAATGATACACTAGAGAGTAAAATAATAATTCCCAAAAATTGTAGCCCAAATGACCCAGTAAACCATAAGATATGATGTCTGGAAGTTTCTCAAAAACTGCTCATAGAAAATCATATTCCCAAAACTGGATACTACAAAATTGGCTAAGTCTTAAATTATATGCTCACAATGTGTATCTTTTGGTCTACACTAATTTAAGTAACTGTTACCGCGGTTATTACCATGACTAACGACAAAGTATCCTACCTCTACGTTACTGTACCGTAGTACCTCAAAAACCCTAATTACTATTTTCCAAAAACCTAATTAAAGAAAAACTATTTTTTATTACACTAAACTACAAAACAATATTAATTCAGATATTTTTAGATATCGAACCGTACACAAAACGTTCTAGATGCTTAGTTAGCGGTAGTCGTTAAAGTCCAGCTGACTGTGGTCGTGTAGTACGAAGCATCTGAGTGCTTCGTCACTTGTGGTCCCAAGTGAATCACGCTTGTGGTCCCTCATGAACCACAATTGTGGTCCCAAGTGAATCGCGTCCGCTGGAACAAATTCAATCAACGATGGTACGGTCGAACCGTACCATAATTTTCCCGAATACCCGGTTCAGATTTTGTTCGTCCGATCCTGTGAATCTAATTTTCAAATGCGTGACGCGTGAGGCTGACTGTCGGCGCCACTCTGTAAAACCTGCATACGTTCTCTTGCCGACACGTGTTCTTGTAAAAGTACAATATACTTTATTGTACTTTTGCTACTGTAACACTAATTAAGGTAAGTATTACAGCAGACTAATTAGAAAATATTTTAAGTTATTTTAGCCCTATCTACTAAAATAAAGATTTCTAAATTACAACAAAGATCTGGTATTACCACCACATATAGATCTACATCATCCGTCTCTTCGTCCTCTTCCCACACCTAGGGGGAAGACTTTGACATAGACTCCCTTGATATTCGGGATCTAAATCTAATGCCTTCTCGTTTTTTGTTGGGCGGAACCATACACGCTAACTCCGATCTCTTTTTCGTGGACATGGCCTCGTCCATGGACACCGAAGGAGGTAAAAATCAGTTTTGTTTTTCGGGTCTCAAGGACACTATGTCCTTGTCACACTTTTGCATGCTTTTTGATATCCAGATGCGTGACCTCGCATTTCGGTATGAAGACCATTATGATTTGCAGGTTGCTATTCCGTTACTTGGGCCATGTTGGTTTTGGAAACCTTTAGTCCTCTTTATATCTCGTGTGTGAGAAAGAGTGTCTACACTAAGCTAGTTTTTGTGTACAGACTGAGTTGACGTAGACAAGATGTGGTGTGGTATGTAACTCCAAAGGGAGTTGACAGATTTGGTACACTCTATATACACGTGTCGGTCCGTGGGGAAGTCAAGCTTGGTTGACTTGGTTGACAAAGTACATATTTAATTAAAGGGCCAGATTTACACGTGGAGGTTCATCTTCGGTGATGAATGAATACGCGGACAGCGGACGAAGTTCGCCGTCATTTTTGGAAGAGAAATATTGACCGAGCCGTCAATTCTGCGGACTAACTTTGACTGCGTACTTTAGAAGCGGCTAGGGTTAAGGATTGATGTAAATACTTGTACGGTAGATGGAGGGGTTTAGTTTGATTAATGTTTAGTGTACCGACACACCACGGTAAATATGGTATGGTTTAGATCAGTTGTAGGTTCACTTTGTATATGTTGGACTTAGAATATTTTGGAGTTAGGAATTCACTGAATGGAAAACTGCAAAGACGTTTTTCTGTCTTTTTCAATTGCAAGATCATTGTGATCTTTTGGCAGAACCCTATGAAATTGTGCATGTGATTTATTTGTTATACTATTAATATTGTGGCGAATTTGCAGATCTAGTGTATGTCTTGTTTGCTTGGGGGATCACTTTGAAGTCGGTCCTTTTGTGGTTTCCGTGAGAGTTTCCTCTTTTGTAATCTGAATATTATGGCAACTGCTGGTGCTTCTTCTTCCTCCTTTGGGTCACCGGTCGCCTCAAATTAATAGGTCACGGACCCACCCTCACAGATCCCGGTGTTTAATGGCCAAAAATATTTATATTAGGCGGATTTGACCAAGTCTTACCTTAAGCAAGTGAGATTGTATGATGTGATTTCCGGTGTTCTTCCTGATATGGATTCTGATTTTGAAAAGAAAAATGAGGATGCATTGCATATTCTCAAACTACTCTTGTCCGAAGATCTGAACATGACATATATCAATATCTCTAAAGCATTTGATATATGGAAGGCTTTGCGGGAGTCATATATCCTAGCTAGTGAGCAGAATGAGGTTATAACAGCTGGGAAAATTTGGGATTATAAGTATACCGAGGGTGATATGAACTCCTATTGTAATTGCTTTAAGCTTTTTTTGTCGGAAAATGCATGTTTCGGGGGGAATTTTCCTCCCTATCATCAAGATATAATTTTAATGGGAGGGCTTCCTGCTGAATATAAAGGAGCCGCGGAACAATTGAAAAGGTTGGAGAAGGCTAGATGGAATATAACTGTAGCTGAAGATTACATTCTATAGGAAGAGGCAACTCAGATAGCATTGAATGGTGGAAAATCAGCGGTAGCGTACAATGCTTAGACAAATAGGCTGGCTCGATTTTCCGGAAATAGAAACTTCACCCCTAATCCTAATTATAGGCAATATGATAGGTGTGTCTATTGCTTCGGTCAAGGTCATGTTTTCCGGCTGTGCCCAGCATTTATAAATGCGTGTGAAACAAGAATTTATCGTGCGCGATAGAAGGTGCGATCGGAGGAACCACCTTCAAATAAGTCAGCACCAAAACTGCCAGTGAAAATGCGGCGTTCCTTGCATTTGATGAGACGCCACAAGACGAATCGTTGGGGGAAAAAGATGATGTGGTCAGATTTCCGCAATCGAAAGATGATGAGTTCTTTTCCCTTGCAAAAGATCTCATAGAGGGGCCTTAAGAAAATGGATGGATTATGGACTCCGTGTGCTCTTCCCACATGTGCGGCAACCGAGCTTACTTCATAACCCTTACTCCGATTCCGACTCGTCGAAACTACTATGCGGATGATAGTGGTGTGGAGGCTACGGCAAAAGGAAGCGTGGAGTTAGCATGTGACATCAATGGTCAGATTGTAAAGAGAACCTTACATGATGTTCTCTATATTCCAAAGTTTAAGAAAATTTTGTTTTCCACTTCTGTGGTTGAAATGAAAGGATTTGAAATCTTGCAAAAGAATGGGAATAAGGTAGTAAGAAAAGAAGGGAGAGTAGCCTTGGTAGGAACTAGAGTCCCAAACTTGTTGTACGGGATGGACTTGGCTAATGAAATTGACTTTACATACTCAAGTGTCATTCCGGAAAATGTTTTGTGGCATAAGAGGCTCGGTCATGTTCATCACAAAAAACTTGATAAAATGGTGAAACACAAAATGATATATGGGGTCATATTAGGAAAAAAAGATTCTCATGTATGTGATGGTTGTGCTTTAGGGAGACTTCACAAGCTACCCCTACGTCAAACCGCAGATAATCGGGCTACGAATTTGCTGCAAATTATTCATTCAGACGTGTGGGGACCGTCTAAAGTCCCATATGATATCTTGTTTAGCTTAGTCATAGACTCTATATCCCTTGACATCCTCATCATATCCCACAAAATATCCCGGTTTCCCTTTAGCATCTAGTTTCCAGTTTTTCTTATCTGTGTGAAGACTGTAAACTTGACTACCAAATACTTTCAAGTGAGAAACATTCGGTTTCTTTCCAACCCATCTCTCATAAGGGGTCATTATTTTAACATTTGTGGTGAGGACTCTATTCTTAATGTAGTTAGCACAGTTCATGGCCTCTGCCCAAAATCTTCTTCTTATTTTCTTATTTGCCAACATGCTGCACACACTATATTTTAAAGTCCGGTTTAACCTCTCAGCTACCCCATTGTGTTCTAGATTATTCGGCACAGTTTTCTGATGCTGAACTCTCTCATCTCTCAAATAATCCTCAAACTGGTTAGAGGTGTACTTTCCCCTATTATCACTCCTTATTCTTCTAATGGGTGTCGTGCATTAGAGACTTGAAAGAGCGAACATGCATCCCAACCATCAATGTCATGCTCCAAACATATATACAAACGAAAATGAATGAGATGGGAAAAAGGTATATACAACATGCAAAAGAATAAATGTGAAGATGACCAAAAGAATAAAAAGGGAAGAATACTCCCCTAGCAAGAAGTGAATCCTATAATTCGATACTCAGCCACAAGGTAGCCACTAGGCTCTTGGGTCTTCAACGTATTCTTTACAAGAGTTATCTCGTACGAAAGCAACGAAGCAAAATAAATAATTCCAACCAAAAACAAGGAAAACTCAAAATTCGGCCAAAATTCACCCTTCCATTCCCAACCGAAAATACAAACAACACAAAACAAACACCCAAACCGTCTAGCTGTCCGTGGGAAGGGCAGCCGGATCCGGATGCTTCTCCACACGAACTCCAATCCACCACTTCCCAAAAATGACACAAGTTGGAGGGAAACCTTCCGGACTTGGCTTTGAGCCGCGTGGATTAAAAGCGTGGGCAGAATTACAAAGGAGAATGTACGTAAACTATCTAGCCTCTACAGCTAGCTAGCAAAAGAAAGGAGGAAACTTGAGCAATCGGTGAGAGAGAGAGCAAGAGAAAGCTCCGCCGCCAAGAGAAAATTCTTGTCCAAAAGCTAAATATTCTAAGTCTGAAAATAGACTAAGTATTAGCTACGCTACGCCTACGCAAACCCTAACCTAAGTCTAGGCTAGTTCACATGAAAGAACTACTTAGAATGTTGGCCAATAGGCGGCCAACATTGTCTGCTGCACGTTCCGCATAATCCACCGTCCGAGGGTAAAAACCCTCCCTAACTACATGTATGCGCAAACCTACATGGGTTCGCGACTTAAATAAACATATGTATCGAAGCGTCGCCCGGAAATCCCGATACGCCTCCAAACGATACTTCACGTCGATACTCCCAAAATCGCGTGCGTACACACGAAACGAAACATATCGCACGAAATATATAGTATCGCACGAAATACTTGAAAAATGTGTACCTGCGCATGAAACGACATGGTACCACGCACGAAATTAGTATTTGTTCTATTAGAGGTGTACGCGAATCGCGTACACATCAAACATAAATAAATCGCGGTCGCACGTGCGACCGAAAATCATACACGCAGGTCAAAATATCGTGCGTGTGAGAATGATATCGTGCGCGCGTGAATGAAATCACGCGCACGCCGAATATCGCGAACGCGTGCACGGTATCGTGCTCGTGGACACAATATTGCGCGTGCGTGCACCGTATTGTGCAGACATGCAGAATATCACGCGCGCGAGCACAATATTGTGCGTGCCTGCGCGATATCGTGTACGCATGCAAAATGTTGTGGGCGCATGGGTCCGATACCATGCGGCATGACAACTGTCGTGCATGAGAGACTAGAAAGAGCAAACATGCATCCCAACCAGCAAAGTCATGCTCCAAACATATAAACAAACGAAAATGAATGAGATCGGCAAAAGGTATATACAACATGCAAAAGAATAAATGTGAAGATGACCAAAAGAATAAAAAAGGAAAAATACTTCCCTAGCAAGAAGTGAATCCTATAATTCCCCCCCCCAGCTCCTTAGCCTGCGGAGGAGCTGGTCAAAACCGCTGGCAGCTCACGACAGCCATGGCAAAACCAATGGCCACCTGGCACAGCTGTCAATGGAGGAACTAAACACTCCATGTGGAACCCTTGGTTACAATGGTCGCACAAGAGCATAAAAGTCTCGCCGTCTGCTCGCCTGCAAATGGTACATTCCGTCGCCTTTGTTATTGGCATCCTCATCGGATCCATATCCTGTGACAAATCCGGTAAGTAACAAGGTGCACAGTTCTTCGAATGCTCTCGAATTATCCTTGTATCCGCACCCTGCAAACCCAACATCCCATTAGGATATATTTCCACCACACGAAGAATGTGTGGTGAAACATCCGTGTCCAAAGTGTCGAAAGATTGTCGACGAAGGTACACCTAATCTCTGACTTGGTAAGATTTCAGTTGAGGCTTGTAACTGCCACTTCGCGTAGTGGCAAAGGGCAAGGTATCCGGATGTTGGGCAATCTTCAAATTATCAAAAGCCATGGGCATCTCACGAGCGAAAAGCAAAGCACGGCGAGTTAGTTCTTCCAAGAATATGGTGTCAGACATTAGAGGCAATAGTAAACTTGCTGCTTTCTGAATATTCCGACCGAGCAAGGGTGCTCGACCGAAGAGAATATAGTACGGGCTGAAATTAGCCAAGCTAGCTTGTACGGACATCCGGTATCCCATGGTGATATAGCCCAAGGATTCGTCCCAGACGGAGATGTGTTTCTCCAAACAATGCTTTCGGAGGGCCTGCTTCAAAGTTTGGACAGCTCGTTCCGCCAAGCCATCGGCTTGTGGGTGATCACGACTGGTCCGGCGATGATCAATTAAAGATTCATCCAACATCTCTTGAAATTCCCCGCGGAACTCCGTACCTTGGTCCGTAAGAACCTCCGCCGGAGCTCCATAACGCATGAGGACGTGCTCTTTAATAGCAGCAGTGGTCAATTTAGCGGTCTTGTGGGGAAGAGCGACCACCTCTACCCATTTGCTAAAATTTTCAATCATTATCATAATGTATTGTTTCCCCTTTCGAGATAAGGGAAACGGTCCGGCGAGATCCACGGACCACCGATAAAACAATCCTTTGATGGGCAATGGCTGTAGAGACACCTGCCGATTAGAGAAAGAGGTGCGTAACCGGTCGCATGTGGCGCATTTGTAAATTCTAAGTCTGAAAATAGACTAAGTATTAGCTACGCTACGCCTACGCAAACCCTAACCTAAGTATAGGCTAGTTCACATGAAAGAACTACTTAGAATGTTGGCCAATAGGCGGCCAACATTGTCTGCTGCACGTTCCGCATAATCCACCGTCCGAGGGTAAAAACCCTCCCTAACTACATGTATGCGCAAACCTACATGGGTTCGCGACTTAAATAAACATATGTATCGAAGCGTCGCCCGGAAATCCCGATACGCCTCCAAACGATACTTCACGTCGATACTCCCAAAATCGCGTGCGTACACACGAAACGAAACATATCGCACGAAATATATAGTATCGCACGAAATACTTGAAAAATGTGTACCTGCGCATGAAACGACATGGTACCACGCACGAAATTAGTATTTGTTCTATTAGAGGTGTACGCGAATCGCGTACACATCAAACATAAATAAATCGCGGTCGCACGTGCGACCGAAAATCATACACGCACGTCGAAATATCGTGCGTGCGAGAATGATATCGTGCGCGCGTGAATGAAATCACGCGCACGCCGAATATCGCGAACGCGTGCACGATATCGTGCTCGTGGACACAATATTGCGCGTGCGTGCACTGTATTGTGCACGCATGCAGAATATCACGCGCGCGAGCACAATATTGTGCGTGCGTGCGCGATATCGTGTACGCATGCAAAATGTTGTGCGCGCATGCGTCCGATACCATGCGGCATGACATGGGGGTTCCATGCAACTTCTCACTCCAGGCTTTGTATTCTTTAAAGTATTTTGGTGTTTCACACTTTGTTTTCAAGAAGTAGACTCTGGAATATCTAGACCAATCATCGGTAATTGTCAACATATACCTCTTTCCCCCAACCGAAGGCACCCTTGCTGGTCCCCACATATCTGTGTGGACCAGATCTAGTACTTTCTCACCTCTATATGTGGCAGTTTTGGGAAAGGGAAGTCTATGAGCCTTACCTTGGGCATAGCCACTATAGTCATCCATCATCTGATTATCCCCAAATTGAATGCCCTCTAGTACACCCAGCTTCTTCATTTCCCTCAGTCTATCAAAATGCACATGTCCCAAACGCTTATGCTAGATCATCAAGCTCGAAACACCACCATAGTAAGCACTATTCTTTTCATTACTCATGTTAAGCCTAAACATTCCTTAGCTACCCTTATCAGCTATGAAGTAGACTTCATCTCCATACTTAGCGCTAAAGACTCCCTTTCTAGTGAAGGAATCAAAATCCTTGTCATCTAACACAAATGTAGACACAAGATTCTTACTTAACTGAGGAATGTAGAGCACAATTGAGAAGGTGAGAATAAAAGTCTTACCCTCCACTAAGACTTTCAGATCTTTTGATCCCACTAGATCTGTGGTAACTACTCTCCCATCCCCATACTCTAATTCCACAGTAGGGATCTTTCTTAGCTTAGTGAAGAGGTGCCTATCACGACACATATGCATTGATGCACCTGAGTCGATGATCCATCCCTCCTCTGGTGCTTCCCGAATGGCTCCAAGGGCACACTTCTGTTTTCGAGGGATCTCCTTCTCCTCTAGATTCTCGTTAAGAAGAAGCTCCCCGTCCTCCTCCTCGGAGGACTCGTCCTCCTCGGTCTCTCCTTTCACTCGTGTGACCAAAAGTGCTTTCTTCTTCCCTCTGGAAGAACCACCTCCACAATTTTCTTGGAGCCTCAACTCTGATAGCTTGATGCAATCAGCTATGAAGTGCCCCGGCTTTTTGCAGAAACGACAAAGGCTCTTTGTAGTCCTCGGTTCTCCAGATTGATCTTTTTCTCCTTTGAAGCAGTGGTACGGCTTCTTCGCATCCTTCCTCCACCGGTCAGTTCCGACAGCTAGAGCTTGCACGCTCTTTTCTCCTCTTCGGATCTCAATAGTGTTTTCCTGTACAAGTATCATTCGAACAACGGTTCTCCACTTCCAAGCACTATCATCCATTTGCTGCACTGTGTACACTATATTTTCATACTCCTCCGGCAACTTCATGATGAGAGTGTTAACTTTCATCTTCATAGTGCTTGTCCATCCGGCAATCTCCATCTCTATGTATAGACAAGAGAGATCGGTGTAATAGTCCAACATCTTTCCTCCTTTAAAAGTGTTACTGATCGCCTTTGCTCAGCCAGCTGAAGCTCCTGAATGGTGCCAGCTCTATAGATCTCCACTAAGGTCATCCACAACTCCTCAACCATGAAGATTTGAAGGTGAGAAGTTGCCAACGCTTGGGTGAGGTGCCTCAGAATGAAGTGCCTTGCATTCATGTTGGTGTACTCCCACATGTGAATGTCGTTTTCCTCGGTCTTCACGGCCACCGCTCCGGGTGACATGGCAATAGGAGTGAGAGGTGTCTCCTTTCCTTTCCCTTTTTCGGACACACTACAGTCCCCATCATCTGTCTCCTCCGTTGGAGCAGATCTTGCTGCAGATAACCTCACTTCTCGAAACCCTCGTGGAGTTCCTTGAGATGGACGTTTCACCTGTCCACTAACAATACCCTAGTATCGTTTCTCACATAATGCCCCTGTCATCATAGCTTCCCAGTAAATGAATCTAGATCTGTTGAATATGGGCACCCTAGAGGGTGGGCCCATAACATG
Source organism: Zygnema cylindricum (assembly GCA_037447655.1). Lineage (NCBI taxonomy): Eukaryota > Viridiplantae > Streptophyta > Zygnematophyceae > Zygnematales > Zygnemataceae > Zygnema > Zygnema cylindricum. The sequence continues at coordinate 131,603 of JBBHKE010002416.1, read as the reverse complement.
CAATTTTGTGTCCACCATTTCGACCAAGAATGAGGAAGCCTCTAGGTAGTTTTTGACTAACCCACTTTCAACGAGAGAAACTGCTACCCTAGCAGATAAATAGATAATTTGACTCCACCCCTGTGCAGTCCGGACTCCCCTGAGTCCACAGCATAAAGAATCACTGAAAACACCTAACCAGGCGATTAATTATCGAGCGGCAAAGATGCCAATATTTATACAAGCTTGTTGGGAGAGAGGCGGCTACCTCCACAATCCACTAAGTCCCAAACCCTCTCACAACCCCTATCTACTGATGTACAAAACCAATCAGAAGAGTGTATAGTACAGAAAGGTACTATGGCCGATGTACTTTCTGTACGGCCTGTGTACGACAAGGCCATGGAGTGGACGCCTGTCTCCTACGGACTTGTTCTCACGCTCCCCAGGATTCCGGCTTCCCAATGACATATTGCCATGTGTCGCCAGGTTATGTTACATCCGTAAACCGCCAAAGCAACCATTCCAAGGTCTCGGCGATGATGTGAGCCGTCGGATCTAAGTCGGCTTTAATTCCCAGCCGTACGAAAACAAATGTCCGGTACATTTGTTTCGTGCGCACTAAATTCCCCAACTAGTTTCTATGTATCCTATTTGTAATTCCGTTAATCAGATTAGTCGTCTATCTATTGTTTAAATAGATATCGAACCCTATGTATCCTAACGGACTACTACGACAAACTGGTAAGGGTTGACGACTCAGCCTCGCCCTACTGGTCGGAGGTTCGAGTCCTGCCGGACTCAACCTTTTTGGTTGAGAGTGACTTAGGTCACTCTTAAGTCCTGCCTATGGAGCTAAGGCAGCCATGGCTCCACCGCCCTCTCTCTCCTTCAGTGACTACAACAAGTATGGGGGTCAGAGAGAGAAGGTGGAGGCAGGCTGCCTCTGCTTTTCTTTTCCTTTTTAATTAAGACCTAGAAAATACCTCCCCTAAATCTAGTGATTTCAACAACATGACCAGGTTTTTTGAAATACAAAGAATTAGATTGTTGCTTGCCATTGAATTTTTTTTCGCCCAACTTGGATCTGTTTCATCAAGGGAGCCATCGAAGACCCCCAATAAGTCAGCAGTTTTAAACGACGATTCAACCATCGCCGCCTAGTACGCATAATTTTAGCCATTAAAGATACGAATTCTTGACGAATTGCCCATAACCTGTTGTTCTAGAACTAGCGCTGCTGCAGAAGGACTAGCACCAGTAGTGTAAGTAGACATGGAAAACAGCAGAAGCTATCAAGCACCTACATAACAGCCAACTTTCAACTTACACAAAATATGACAAAAAATGCCAATATGCCTCAATTTTCTCACAATGATACACTAGAGAGTAAAATAATAATTCCCAAAAATTGTAGCCCAAATGACCCAGTAAACCATAAGATATGAAGTCTGGAAGTTTCCCAAAAACTGCTCATAGAAAATCATATTCCCTAAACTGGATACTACAAAATTGGCTAAGTCTTAAGTTATATGCTCACAATGTGTATCTTTTGGTCTACACTAATTTAAGTAACTGTTACTGCGGTTATTACCATGACTAACGACAAAGTATCCTACCTGTACGTTACTGTACCGTAGTACCTCAAAAACCCTAATTACTATTTTCCAAAAACCTAATTAAAGAAAAACTATTTTTTATTACACTAAACTACAAAACAATATAAATTCAGATATTTTTAGATATCGAACCGTACACAAAACGTTCCAGATGCTTAGTTAGCGGTAGTCGTTAAAGTCCAGCTGACTGTGGTCGTGTAGTACGAAGCATCTGAGTGCTTCGTCACTTGTGGTCCCAAGTGAATCACGCTTGTGGTCCCTCATGAACCACAATTGTGGTCCCAAGTGAATCGCGTCCGCTGGAACAAATTCAATCAACGATGGTACGGTCGAACCGTACCATAATTTTCCCGAATACCCGGTTCAGATTTTGTTCGTCCGATCCTGTGAATCTAATTTTCAACTGCGTGACGCGTGAGGCTGACTGTCGGCGCCACTCTGTAAAACCTGCATACGTTCTCTTGCCGACACGTGTTCTTGTAAAAGTACAATATACTTTATTGTACTTTTGCTACTGTAACACTAATTAAGGTAAGTATTACAGCAGACTACTTAGAAAATATTTTAAGTTATTTTAGCCCTATCTACTGAAATAAAGATTTCTAAATTACAACAAAGATCTAGTATTACCACCACATATAGATCTACATCATCCGTCTCTTCGTCCTCTTCCCACACCTAGGGGGAAGACTTTGACATAGACTCCCTTGATATTCGGGATCTAAATCTAATGCCTTCGCGTTTTTTGTTGGGCGGAACCATACACGCTAACTCCGATCTCTTTTTCGTGGACATGGCCTCGTCCATGGACACCGAAGGAGGTAAAAATCAGTTTTTTTTTTCGGGTCTCAAGGACACTATGTCCTTGTCACACTTTTGCATGCTTTTTGATATCCAGATGCGTGACCTCGCATTTCGGTATGAAGACCATTATGATTTGCGGGTTGCTATTCCGTTACTTGGGCCATGTTGGTTTTGGAAACCTTTAGTCCTCTTTATATCTCGTGTGTGAGAAAGAGTGTCTACACTAAGCTAGTTTTTGTGTACAGACTGAGTTGACGTAGACAAGATGTGGTGTGGTATGTAACTCCAAAGGGAGTTGACAAATTTGGTACACTCTATATACACGTGTCGGTCCGTGGGGAAGTCAAGCTTGGTTGACTTGGTTGACACAGTACATATTTAATTAAAGGGCCAGATTTACACGTGGAGGTTCATCTTCGGTGATGAATGAATACGCGGACGGCGGACGAAGTTCGCCGTCATTTTTGGAAGAGAAATATTGACCGAGCCGTCAATTCTGCGGACTAACTTTGACTGCGTACTTTAGAAGCGGCTAGGGTTAAGGATTGATGTAAATACTTGTACGGTAGATGGAGGGGTTTAGTTTGATTAATGTTTAGTGTACCGACACACCACGGAAAAATATGGTATGGTTTAGATCAGTTGTAGGTTCACTTTGTATATGTTGGACTTAGAATATTTTGGAGTTAGGAATTCATTGAATGGAAAACTGCAAAGACGTTTTTCTGTCTTTTTCAATTGCAAGATCATTGTGATCTTTTGGCAGAACCCTATGAAATTGTGCATGTGATTTATTTGTTATACTATTAATATTGTGGCAAATTTGCAGATCTAGTGTATGTCTTGTTTGCTTGGGGGATCACTTTGAAGTCGGTCCTTTTGTGGTTTCCGTGAGAGTTTCCTCTTTTGTAATCTTAATATTATGGCAACTGCTGGTGCTTCTTCTTCCTCCTATGGGTCACCGGTCGCCTCAAATTAATAGGTCACGGACCCACCCTCACAGATCCCGGTGTTTAATGGCCAAAAATATTTATATTGGGCGGATTTGACCAAGTCTTACCTTAAGCAAGTGAGATTGTATGATGTGATTTCCGGTGTTCTTCCTGATATGGATTCTGATTTTGAAAAGAAAAATGAGGATGCATTGCAAATTCTCAAACTACTCTTGTCCGAAGATCTGAACATGACATATATCAATATCTCTAAAGCATTTGATATATGGAAGGCTTTGCGGGAGTCATATGTCCTAGCTAGTGAGCAGAATGAGGTTATAACAGCTGGGAAAATTTGGGATTATAAGTATACCGAGGGTGATATGAACTCCTATTGTAATTGCTTTAAGCTTTTTTTGTCGGAAAATGCATGTTCCGGGGGGAATTTTCCTCCCTATCATCAAGATATGATTTTAATGAGAGGGCTTCCTGCTGAATATAAAGGAGCCGCGGAACAATTGAAAAGGTTGGAGAAGGCTAGATGGAATATAACTGTAGCTGAAGATTACATTCTATAGGAAGAGGCAACTCAGATAGCATTGAATGGTGGAAAATCAGCGGTAGCGTACAATGCTTAGACAAATAGGCTGGCTCGATTTTCCGGAAATAGAAACTTCACCCCTAATCCTAATTATAGGCAATATGATAGGTGTGTCTATTGCTTCGGTCAAGGTCATGTTTTCCGGCTGTGCCCAGCATTTATAAATGCGTGTGAAACAAGAATTTATCGTGCGCGATAGAAGGTGCGATCGGAGGAACCACCTTCAAATGGGTCAGCACCAAAACTGCCTGTGAAAAATGCGGCGTTCCTTGCATTTGATGAGACGCCACAAGACGAATCGTTGGGGGAAAAAGATGATGTGGTCAGATTTCCGCAATCGAAAGATGATGAGTTCTTTGCCCTTGCAAAAGATCTCATAGAGGGGCCTTAAGAGAATGGATGGATTATGGACTCCGTGTGCTCTTCCCACATGTGCGGCAACCGAGCTTACTTCAAAACCCTTACTCCGATTCCGACTCGTCGAAACTACTACGCGGATGATAGTGGTGTGGAGGCTACGGCAAAGGGAAGCGTGGAGTTAGCATGTGACATCAATGGTCAGATTGTAAAGAGAACCTTACATGATGTTCTCTATATTCCAAAGTTTAAGAAAATTTTGTTTTCCACTTCTGTGGTTGAAATGAAAGGATTTGAAATCTTGCAAAAGAATGGGAAGAAGGTGGTAAGAAAAGAAGGGAGAGTAGCCTAGGTAGGAACTAGAGGCCCAAACTTGTTGTACCGGATGGACTTGGCTAATGAAATTGACTTTGCATACTCAAGTGTCATTCCGGAAAATGTTTTGTGGCATAAGAGGCTCTGTCATGTTCATCACGAAAAACTTGATAAAATGGTGAAACACAAAATGATAGATGGGTCATATTAGGAAAAAAAGATTCTAATGTATGTGATGGTTGTGCTTTAGGGAGACTTCACAAGCTGCCCCTACCTCAAACCGCGGATAACCGGGCTACAGATTTGCTGCAAATTATTCATTCAGACGTGTGGGGACCGTCTAAAGTCCCTTCCCTTAGTTGCACCCGGTTCCTAATTACAATTTCGGATGACATCTCGCGGTATAGCATAGTTTACTTTATGAAGGAGAACAGTGAAGTGTTCACTCACTTCAAGCATTTCCGGACGTGGGCAAAAAAGCTTCACGCGAAGTCGATTCTCCCTCTTCGGTCCGACAACGGGGGAGAATATATTTCGAATGCATTCTCGAATTATTTAAGGGAACACGACATATCTTGTCAGTTTAAAGTTCACTATACCCCGGAACAAAACAGAGTATCCGAAAGACTTAACCGAACTTTAAAGGAGAGTGCAAAATCTATGATGTTGGATAAAAAGATAAATTTCAAGTTTTGGGGTGAGACTTTCTCTTGTGCATCTTATATTAGGAATATAATAGAAACTAAGGCGGAAGATAATATAAGGATTATATTCTACGTGTTCTCTTTCAGAGTGGGGTTTTGAACTTTAAATAGAAAAATAGGTTGTAGTATCTAAAACGTGAGAGGAAATTTCAAGCCAATTCAGAAAGCCTATGA
>JBBHKE010002416.1:89388-126108 GCA_037447655.1 Zygnema cylindricum | reverse complement strand
TACTACAGATCTAGTGGGATCAATAGATCTGAAAGTCTTAGTGGAGGGTAAGACTTCTATACTTACATTCTCACATGTACTCTACATTCCTGAGCTGAGTAAAAATCTTGTCTCTACGTCTGTGTTAGATGACAAAGAGTTTGATACCTTCACCTGAAAGGGAGTCTATACAGCTAAGTATGGGGATGAAGTTTACTTCACGGCAGATAAGGGTAGCCAAGGAATGTTTAGGCTTAACCTGAGTAATGAAAAGTAGAATGCTTATTATGTTGGTGTTCCTAAGTTGATGATTTGGCATAAGCGGTTGGGGCATGTGCATTTTGATAGGTTGAGGGAAATGAAAAAGCTTCGGGTAGTAGAAGGCATTCAGTTTGGGGATAATGAAATGATGGATGATTTTAGTGGTTGTGCTCAATGTAAGGCTCGCAGACTTCCCTTTCCCAAAGCCGCCACATATATAGGTGAGAAAGTGTTAGACTTGGTCCACATAGATATTTGGGGACCAGCAAAAGTACCTTCGGTTGGATGAAAGAGGTCTATGATGACCATAACCGATGACTGGTCTAGATACTCTATAGTCTACTTTCTAAAAACAAAGTCTGAAGCATCAACTTACTTCAAAGAACATAAAGCCTGGAGTGAGAAGTTGCATGAAATCCCCATTAAGAGGATAAGGAGTGATAATGGGGGGGAATATACCTCTAACCAGTTTGAGGAATATCTGAGAGATGAGGGAGTGCAGCACCAAAAAACTGTACCATATAACCCGAACAAAATGGGGTAGATGAGAGGTTGAAATCTAACACTAGGAGATAGTGCATGCAGTATGTTGGCAGACAAGAAAATAGGAAAGAGATTTTGGGCAGAGGCAATGAACTGTGCCAACTATATTAAAAATAGAGTCCTTACCTCAGCTGTAAAGGGAGTGACACCTTATGAGAGATGGGTTGGAAGGAAACCAGATATCTCACACCTTAAAGTATTTGGTAGCCAAGTATACAGTCTTGACAGGGATAGGAAAATCTGGAAACTAGACGCTAAGGGAAAACCTGGATACTTTGTGGGATATGATGAGGATATTAAGGGATATAGAGTCTATGACTTAGCAAAGAAAGATATCATTCTGGTCAAACACTTAGTTATCATGGATGAAAGGAAGTCATTTGACCCCTTCAAATATACAAAGAAGATAAGAATCATATTTGAGTCCGAAAGTGAGGAGAACGCGGTTGTTCCTGAAAGGGACATGAGTGAAGCTGTGATTGCAAATTCAGGGAAGATCCAAGATACGGGAGATTCACCGTAAACCTCACATACTCCTATGGACTTCGAGGAGAAAGAAGAAGTGGGACAAGAACTGGCTTCCATGGAAAGGGAAGTCGATGAGACAGTGAAAAGAAATCCAAGACTTCCATCCATTCTAGCTTCAGAGTTTGAGGGAGGAAGGAGGAGCAGCAAAAGGATACAAGAAATACAGGTCGCTCATAAGGTTACTAAGCTAACTCACCCAGATGAGCCTCAGTCTTACTCGGAGGCAATGAATAGTCTAGAGAGAAAAAGATGGATTAGAGCCAAAAATGATGAGATGGCTTCTATCATGGAAGCAAATACTTGAGAATTAGCGGATTCTCCCCCAAAAAGAAAACTTATTGGGTGTAAATAGGTATTTAAACTAAAACTGAACCCACATAATACCATTGAAAGATATAAGGCATGATTAGTAGCTAAAGGGTTCACCCAAAAGAAAGGGATTGACTATGAGGAGGCTTTGCTCCAGTTGTCCGGTTCCCATTAGTAAGGATTCTCCTCAGTTAAGCAGCAGCGAAGGACATGGAAATACACCAGATGGACATTAAGACTGCTTTTCTTAATGATGAGTTAGAGGAAGAAATTTTCATGAGGCAACCCGAGGGTTTGTTGAAGAAGGAGAAGAGAGCAAAGTCTGCAGGCTCATAAAGTCCTTATATGGACTGAAGCAGGCTCCCCAACAGTGGAAAAAGAAACTAGATGAGTTTCTCACCGGTCTGGGATATATTCGGATCAGCTCGGACCATTCTATCTATATGTTTGAAGATGAGAATGGTATCATTTTTATTGCAATTTATGTGGATGATCTGCTTGTATTTAGTAAATCTTTGGAAAAAATCGATAAGTTGAAGAATGATCTTATAAGCAGATTTGATAAGAAGGATTTAGGGGAGGCAAGATATATTTTGGGGATCCAAATGGAAAGAGATAGGGGGAAGAAGATTATCAAACTTACTCAGTAATAAGCAATAGGTAATATGCTTGAGAAATTTCGGATGGAAAATGATAACAGTTGTACCACTCCCATGGACTTGAAAAAAATAAGTGATGGGAATGTAGAAGGAGGAGTGATGATCTTAGATGATCAGATGAGTCCAGAAGAGAGAGAGTTTATGAAGTCTATCCCTTATAGACAGGTTGTAGGAAGTTTAATCTATTTCATGAATTGTACAAGGCTGGACATAGCGGCAGCAATTGGAGTACTCAGTAAGAGTCTTAATGATCCTAGGAAGAGAGACTGGGAGTCAGCCTCGAGAGTCATGAGATATCTGGTGGGAACCAGAGAGTTATGGTTGCATTTGGGAGGGGAGCACACTAACATCACTACTTGGAGTGATGCAAATTATGGGGACGCACCTAGGAGACGATGCACTTCTGGGTATGTGTTGTATGTTGGGGAAGGTGCTTGGTGTTGGTGCTGGAAGCAACAAAAGGTGGTTGCTTAGTCCACTATGGAGGCTAAGTACATGGCCTCTTGTTCTGTTGTGAAAGAGTTCATGTGGGTCAAGCCCTTGCTGCAAAAACTGGTGTATATGAAGGAGGGAGTGCATGTAGTGTTTTGTGATAATCAAGCGGCCATAGCAATTGCAGCCAATCAAAAACATCATTTTAAGGCTAAACATATGGACATAAGATTAAGTTTTGTAAGAGAAAAAGTTGAGAATAAAATAGTGAATCTTGTATATAGATCTGATGAGGAAATGGTGGCTGACATGATGACCAAACCTGTGCCCTCTCCAAAGTTAAAATACTGTAGGGAAAAATGTGGATTAAAAGAAAAGTTAAAATTAGACTAGAAAATAAGGGGAGTGTTGAAATAAGTAGTTTTTGTTGTATTTTCTAGGTCTAAAACTAATTAGCGGAAACATATACAGAAAATGTAGGCAGCGTGCTCCATCTCTTCTCTCTTGCCCCCATACTTGTTGTAGTCACTGAAGGAGAGGGAGAGCGATCGAGCCATGGCTGCCTCAGCTCCATAGGAAGGATTAAAGAGTGACTTAAGTCACTCTCAACAAAAGGTTGAGTCCGACAGGACTCGAACCCCCAACCATCAAAGTGCGGCTTAGTCGTTAGCTCTAACCAGTCTGCCGTAGAAGCCCGTTAGGAGATATAGGGTTTCATTCGTATTTAAACTATTGTATAATACAAAAACCATTTAACTGAAATATGAACGAACGGACATAGAACTTGTTAAAGTTTAGTGCGAACGTCATTTTGCACGAGACAAATGAAACGGAAATTTGTTTTAAACGGTCGACATTCAATGTCGGATTTAATCCGACGGCGCACATCATCGCCGAGATCGCAGAATGGTCACTTTGGATTTTATGGACGTGGAATGACATGGCGCCGCGTGAAAGGATGACATTCGGTCGCGAGAATTCCGGAGAATATACGAACGAGTGGAAAAGTGACACGCGTCCACACAATAGCCTTATCTACACCGGCCGTACAGAAAGGACATCGGCCGTAGAACCTTTATGTACTTTACAGTAATATGATTGGTTCGTACTTCAGTAGATAGGGGTTGTGAGAGAGGTGTAGGACTTAAGAAATTTTGGTAGATAGTCACCTCTCTCTCTAAGAGAGCTTTGTATAAATTGGCATTTTTGCCGGCTCATAACTTATCGGATGGTTGGCCGTTTCAATGATTATTTTTGCTACGGACAGGGGAACCCACGCTGCACAAGGTTGCAGTCAAATTGTCATTTTGCCTTCTTAAGCAGCAGTGGTTGTGGCTTTAAGTGGGTTAGTTAAATACTATCTAGAGGCTTCTTGTATTCTGTAGTCCAATGGAAGACACAGAATTGTAGGGGACAATCGCAGACAGCTTTGTAACTCAACCTCGGCGCAGACAGGCAAAAGCTGACCCCAGGTGACCACAACAGGAACGTTACTAGACCTTTGTCCTTCACCCCCAAGGCCGTCATTCTGAACAACAAAATAGGTCTCGGGATCAAATCTACAAACCCGCCTCCACCAGCCGCGAAAAAACTGCCTCCCAGATTCGAAAATTACAGGACAACTAAAACAAGGGAGATGGAAGAACAAGCAAAGGAGGAAGTAAAGCGTGACAGCCAAGACTGGTTCGAAAAATATTTGGCGGAACGCCCGGAGGATAACACACGTGAAACGTCGCCTGCGCCAGAATCCGACCAGGAAAGTGAGGAAGCAAGGGGGGGGGGAGGGAAGGCAAAACAACAGGAGGGACCACTAGATACCCCCATTTCGTCGCCAATAATTCAACCTCCTTCCTCCAAACCAGCAGTGATGTTAGTAAGGCGTCTAATGCCCTACGCCCTCACTCACGTGAAAACGATGGCCTTTTCCCATAACTTGCGTGAGAAAGTTCTCATCCAGGCCCTCGGGGAGGAAATTCATTCAAGAGGGGAGAAACATCGGGCCAATCAGGAGAGATCCGTTTTCTGTTCAGCAGACCCAAAGACACCTATGATAGATAGGGACTACAAAACGTTATCTGTGGCCCAAATCCTCAACCGGACGGGAAATTTCAAACTCAACGGATACGGCGGGTATCAGGACGCAGTTGTCGATATAAGAGCACTCCCAAATCTAATCACCACATCGGCTCTGCAACAAATGCCTGAAGAACTCCGACCAAAAATCTACCCTAGTGACATGTGCCTAAGCATTGTTAGCAGTGGGAGCCAGCCGGTACACGGAATAATCAAAGCTATGTTAATCGAGTTCTCCAATGACGGAGGTCAGAAGGTCCGAATTCAGTTTCCCTTCCTGGTGGTGGAAGGTAAGCAGTTTGAAATTTTATTGGGAATGGCCACCTGGACAAGGGTGAATATAGGATTGAGTGTGTGGAAGGAGCAGTTTACTGTTCAGGATCCTGAGGAGCCGGAAGGGGTCAATGTGGTTGTCCCCCTAGATCTATGGAATAGGGGGAAAAACAATGCTCACGTAGCCGGATGTTATCCCTTCTATGCCACCCACACACCAACAGAACTGCTCGCCAGCGCCACCGATATCGCAGATGTAATATAGCAATTCCCTATTTCTAAGCGGTGGGAAGAGGGATACTAGATTAGATTATTACAGATAACCACACTTCGGCGGGAAGTGGACAAATCCTTGACAGCTGTTTTTGCCAAGGAAAAAGAACCTCGGTCAAAATCTTCGGAAGTTTCGCCCGACAATCAAATATTCAATCGACAGGTGGTGTCATTATCAATCCCCGATTCAGGACTCCGGATATTATCTCTATTTTTTGGAATTAGCTCAGACCTAGAAGCTGTCTTGAAAGCTGGATATACAATGCCTACCCCGGAAGAGATTTTTGACGTGCTGGTCGGGGCCACCATTTACTCCACCTTTGACATGAAAAATGGGTTCCATCAGATTGCGATGGAGCTAAAGCACTGCGAAAGGACAACTTTTTGGGCAGGGTCCAGGTTGTATGAATGACTCTACATGCCATTCGGGCTGAAAAATGCGCCAGCCAAATTCCAACGTGCCATGGACGAGGCGCTCCAGGGGATTGATTGTGCACGGTGCTACATCAACTATGTTATTATCTTCTCGAAGACCTTCGAGGAACACTAGGAGCACATATAGACTCTTCTCTGGGCTCTCTAAGCAGTGGGCTTGAAATGTCACCCGGGTAAAGGAATTTTTGGTGTGCAGAAAAATTATTTACGTGGGACACGAAGTTACCCCTGGAACAGTGGGTCCCCATATGGTCAAGGTTGCAACCCTTGATGCCCTTCCCCCTCCTCACGACGTCTCTGCACTCCGCACATTTTTAGGCCTGGCTAACTATTATCGGAGATTCATCCCTGAATTTAGTAGCCACGCTCAGCCTTTGAACGAGTTGCTGCGGAAGGACCAAGAGTGGTAGTGGACGAATGAGCAACAGATTGCCTTCCAATTCCTGAAGGATTCCCTAAAGCAACACCACTGCTCCGAATGCCTGATCACCAAAGACCATTCCTTCGTAAAACTAGTTGGAGCCGGTTTGGATTGGGAGCTGTTTTAGCCCAACTGGATGATGTTGGGGCCGAATATGTGGTAGCTTACGCCAGTAGGAGTAATAACCAAGCGGAGGGTAATTACAGCAGCTATCACGGGGAATTACTAGCGGCGGTATGGGCCATCCAACACTTCGAACAATACCTATACGGTGTCCATTTCACTTTGATTACGGATCACCAACTGAAATTTTATGGGCTCCATTACCACACAAAATTCGTAGGTCTAAAGGAAGCTAATCTAGATAGTGCCGACTCCAACTTGATATAAACCTAAATGACTGACCCCTTCACAATCAGAACCCCAATATAGCTTCACCCTTGTGAAATAACACTTTCTGTGTGCTCAGTTCCACCACAGAATGCAAAGTTAGAATATGAGATTTGGACATATTCACCCACTATGACTTTCCCTAACAAATGTAGCCACCCAGGCAGGCAAAGACTTTCACCAACTATACCCTTGTGTAGCGTGGACTCCTCTGAGTCCGCAGCAAAAAGAGTCATTGAAAATGGTCAACTGAGTTGATTGTTATGGCTGGCCAAAGATTACCATTTATACAAGGTGCTCTCTGGGAGAGTCAGCTACCTACCAGAAATATTCTAAGTTCTAATCCCTCTTTAAACCCCTTCTACTGAAGTACGGCGCCAATCACAGGACTGTACCGTATATAAATGTACAGGCGCCGGAGTACTTTTTGTACGGCAACTGTATGACAAGACCATACACGTGACAAATATCGCATCCAAATTTGTTATCTTGCCCTTCGGAGATTCCGCAATCCTCCAGCGCATTTCCACGTGTCATCCGGAGTGGCGGCGTCAAAAAACCCCAAGGCGGCCATTCCGGTATCTCGGCTCGTACCACAGCCGTCGATTAAATCCAGCATTCAATTCTTCCTGTCGAAAACATGTGCGCGGTATTTGTTTCGCCGTCGAAACAAATGCGCGGTATTAGTTTCGTGAAGTACCGTAAACCGTACGACTCTTAATTGTATCTATGTGCTAAGAATTTATTGGCGCGATTAAATGAATTCGTCTACGCGTACACATTTATATAATTATCAAACCACATATGTCCTAGCACTAGTCCTATACTAAATGGACAAAGCTAACAGCTATGTTGACGGACGCCAGGTACTAGGATGAATTCCTGGGTCCGTCAATAGTTTTGGTAAACCCATCTATTTTCTGCTACCTGTCTGCTACAAAGCTTTAGGCAGCCATGGCTCTATCACCCTACCCAGCCTTTAGTGACTACAACAAGTGTGGGGGCTTAGTGAAAGGAGTTAGAGGTAGACCGCCTCTACCTTTTTCTTATTATAATACAGACCTAGAAAATACTCAAATATCAACACTCCCCTGATTTTCTAGTCTATTTTCCTTTCGACTCCCTCACACAAATAAACACACACTCTCTTTCCCTCTTTCCCTCTTTCTCTTTTTATTTCTTTTCCTTTTCTTTTCATAAAACTTTAAAAAAATACTCTCGTACTTGAAACAGTGCATTAGATGAACCGAAATAATTGCATCACACATTTTATTTAGCATCCCACCTTTCATAAATCCGAGCAAAGATTTTATCCATCTTATCTCTTTTCCATCCACACTAAATCTGATTTCCCTCTTGCAATTCAAACAGCTAGCCCCATCTCCAATTTGCAACACATGCCTAGGTGCTAACCTTTTTACATGCACACCTTCATAAACGCCATCACTCCCTACAGTGATGTCAAACCCATTACACGCAAAAATTGAACTTTCCTCACTCTCTCCCATGGATTTCTTTCCACTCTCTCTTTCTAAATTTATTCCCAATAAGTATTTATCCTCCCCTAAATCTTTCATTAAATATTCCTCTTCTCCCCTATCTTTTAAAACCCCTTTGAGTTTCACTTCTCCCCTTTCTTCGGAATCTATTGAAGTCTCCCTATCCGACCAGTTTTCTGTTTCCCAATTATCTATAAAATTATCCTCATTAATTTTACCTTTCCCATTTTCACTTATGGATCCTAGATCTGAGTTTGGCATTTCTAAGTCATCCACTCTACACTCCTTGATATCCTCAAGTGCCTCCCCTCTCTTTACTTCCCTTATACCTCCAAAAGCACATTGTTGCCTTCGTGGAATTTCAGTGTACGTTTCTCTCTTCTCCATTCTACCGATGTGAAGAAGCTCCAATATTTATTTATCCTTTTTCTCCTCTTCCCCTTCTTCCTCCTCATTCACACTCCAACTTCTAAGTTCTTCCAAACGAGGACACTCCTCCATTTGGTGACCTAGTTTTCTACAAAAGAAGCAAACCCGTTTTTCTAAAGCTCCCCTTTCTTTTCTTCTCCCTCTCTTTCCACCAAAGTTCCGATAAGGTTTACCTTTGTCTTTCTTCCTCTCATCACGCTTCCGCTCATCACCGTCGTTCCTCTCATCACGTTTCCGCCAGTCACCGCCAGTTGTTAATGCAGTCACCATCTCACTTCCCCTACGAAGCTCCAAGGTGCTTTCCCTCACAAGTATTATCATCATAGTGATGCTCCAAGTCCACAAGGAACCATCCATTCCCTGCATACGGTAAATGGTGTCTTCGTACTCATCTGGGAGTTTCATGATTAGTGTATTAATCTTTCTCTCCTCAAATTCTACATATCCCGCACTAGGAAGCTCAACATATAACGCAACAATATCATTGCAAAACTCTATCATGCTATCGCCTTTATAAACATAAGCCTCTATTTCTTGTTTTACTAATTGCTTCCTCTGTATAGTCTCACTTTTATAAATCTGAATTAGTGTTTCTCATATTTCGGATGACTTGATTAGACTTAAAAGAGTGATAGCTATGGACTTAGACACATATCTAAGCATGAGATATTTTGCTATAATGTTTTTATATTCCCAAATTTTCTTACCATTTTCTTCAGTTTTTGGTTCAGTTATAGCCCCCAAAAGTGGAACCGTAGCCCAGAGCCTAGCTCCCCTCACCATAGGTGTCATTTTATCCTTCTCCCCTATTTCCTTTTCCACGGAAATGATTTTCTCTTCACCTTCCTTTGCATCTGAACTCCGGTTGGTTTTCTGGGCAGCCTCAGATGATTCTCCATAGTGAGCACCTCCATAGCCCGATGGAGGACACCTCACTTGTCCCGAAACAATTCCCCATAAGTGCTTCTCGAAAAGCAATCCCTCCATTGTAAACTCCCAATAAGTGAAGTCTGTTCCATCGAACATAGGAACCCTAGATGGTGGGCCCATAACCTGATATTTTATGGGCTCCATTGCCACACAGAATTCGCAGGTCCAAAGGAAGATAATCTAGATAGTGCCAACTCCAACTTGATATAAACCCAAATGACTGACCCCTTCACAAACATAACCCCAATATAGCTTCATCCTTGTGAAATAACACTTTCTGTGTGCTCAATTCCACCACTGAATGTAAAGTTAGAATATGAGATTTGGACACATTCACCCACTTCGACTTTCCCTAAGAAATTCAGCTACCCAGGCAGGCAAAGACTTTGACCGACTACACCCCTATGTAGCCTAGACTCCCATGAGTCCGCAGCAAAAAGAATCACTGAAAATGGTTAACTGGGTTGATTGTTATGGCTGGCCAAAGTTTGCCATTTATACAAGGTGCTCTCTGAAAGAGTCAGCTACCTACCAAAAATATTCTAAGTTCTATTCCCTCTCTAAACCCCTTCTATTGAAGTACGGCGCCAATCACATGATTGTAGCGTATATAAAAGTACAGGAGCCGGAGTACTTTCTGTACGCCAACTATACGACAAGACCATACAGGTGACAAATATCACATCCATGTAGAAATAAAAGGTTATTTTAGTATTTTCTAGGTTTTGCAAAATGCAGAAAAGAAGCCGAGGCGGTCTGCCTCTAACTTCTCTCTTCAGCTCCCACACTTGTCGTAGTCACTGAAGGTTGAAGAGGGAGCTAGAGCCATGGCTGCCTATACTGATTAGAGATAGAGTTACGGGTTGTAGATTTTGGTAGATTTACCAAAATAGAACTTGACGTATACAGGATTTGACCCTGGTACCTACCGCCCGTCAACTTAGCCTGTAGCCTTAGCCATTAAGTCTGCCATCATGCTTGGAGATATATAGTTTGATAGGTATTTAAATGTTAACACGTAGTCTATTTCATTTAACGGATCTTTAAACATAGACACAGTTTGTAAAGTACGGCGTACGAAACATCCGAAACAAATACTGCGTATTTTGTTTAGAAAGCGAAACAAATACTGCGGAAGTATTTATGACGGTCACGATTGTAATCCGGCTTATTCGGACGGCCACGAAGCATGCCGAGATCGTGGAATAGGTTTTCGGCGGTTTGCGGTTGACGTCACGTCAATTGCCAAGTGGCAAAATCACATTGGATTGCGACATCTCCTGGGATTCCAAGAACGAATCCAAAAATGGCATGTGTCGACTTGTTGGCCATGTCGTACAATATCCGTACATAAAGTACATCGGCACTTGTACCTTATGTACGATACACTATTATGATTGGTGCCGTATTTCAGTAGATAGTATTTTATCGAAGACCTTCGAGGAACACTTGGAGCACATACAGATTGTACTCCGGGCTCTCCAAGCTGCGGGCTTCAAATGTCATCCGGGTAAGGGATTTTTTGGGGTGCAGAAAATATTTCCCTGGGGCACAAAGTTCCCCCCAGGACAATGGGTCTTCACATGGTCAAGGTTGCAGCCCTTGATGCCCTTCCCCCTCTTTAGGACGTCTCTGCACTCCGCACATTTTTAGGCCTGGCTAACTATTATCGGAGATTCATCCCTGAATTTAGCAGCCACGCTCAGCCTCTTAACCAGTTGTGCAAATAGACCCGGAGTGGTAGTGGACGAACGAGCAACAGATTGCCTTCCTGTTCCTCAAGGATTCCGCAAAGCAACACCTAGTGCTCCCAGTGCCTGATCACCAAAGACTATTCCTCCTTTATATTCATTAGAGCCGGTTTGGATTGGGAGCTGTTTTAGCCCAAGTGGATGATGTTGGGGCCAAATATGTGGTAGCTTACGCCAGTAGGAGTAATAACCGAGCGGAGGGGAATTACAGCAGCTATCACGGGGAATTACTGGAGGCGATATTGGCCATCCAACACTTCAGACCATACCTATACGGAGTCCATTCCACTCTGATTATAGATCACCAACCCCTCGAGTGGATTATGGAGAACAGCAAGCTAACTGGCAAGCTCGCCAGGAAGGTGTTAATACTGCAGAAATATGACTTCGACATAATCCACTGGGACGGAGAGATTCATGGGAATACCGACGGACTTAGCAGAAATCTTGACCCTTTCACTAGAGATTCCACCGGGATCCGCCACGATGAGGATCCTCAAATCAGTTTGGGACTCATTCGAGCTTACTCTGCCTTTATTTGGCTTCCTCAATCTGGGGGGGAACTGTCGACTTTCTTTGCAAACGTGGAGGGGCAAGCGCCAATAAGAGCTGAGGGAAAAGACATTTGGAATGACCCTGATGTAGTTTTATCTATCCAACAAGGTTCCCCTCTTCCCCATTTGTCTAGAGTGCAGTTATCTCGGGTTCTGACTTCAATTACGGCATATGAATAGGAAAGGGGAATTTTAATCCGCAAGTGGGCAAATGGGACGAGGAAAGTGGTTCCTTCCGCGGCTGACAAGGAGACTGTGATTTTTCGTCCTCACAAGCAATGTGGCCAATTTGGGCAGAAACGGACTACCTCCTTGGTCACCGAATTGTATTGGTGGCACGAGTTGCGGACCCAAATCAACCGGATTGTGCAGACGTGTTCCTCTTGTGACCGAGTCAAAGCAGCCTTCGACAAAAAGGGAGGTGCCCAGCTTCATTCACTTCCAATCCGGGGAATATTTTATCGGTGGTCTCTGGATCTGCTAGGCCCTCTCCCAACAAGCAGACGAGGGAACCGCTTTGTCATGGCAATGATAGAACACTTTTCCAAGTTGATCGAATTGGTGGTCTCACCCCGGAAGAAGTCTATGGCGATTGAGGACGCATTCTTGCAGAGAGTGTTGTCCCAATTTGGGGCCCCTGCAAATTTTTTGACCGACCAAGGCTCCAAATTTGCGGGAGAGTTCTCCAACTTGTTGGAATTGTATCTCATCGACCATCGGCTGACCAGCCGAGACCACCCACAGGCCGACGATTTGGTCGAAAGGTGCGTATAGACAGTGAAGCGGTCACTAAGCAAATATGATTTGGAAGAGGATTTTGGAGAATGGGATAGAAAAGTGCCTTGGATTGCCATGGGTTACAGTTTCAGCCGGCAATTCATTTTGTTTGGAAGACACCCTATCCTACCCGGCGCAGCCTCCGCCCTAGCAGTGGTCTTTCCGGAAATGGACAATAAAGGAACGATCGAAAAACTGATTGCCGAGAGGGCCAAGGTGTTTCACCGGCAAATCCCTCTGGCCATGGGAAATTTACAAGCAGCCCTGCACCGAGATCAACATCTGGTATTCGCAACGCCAGGGCAGGAATTTTGTTCCACGGCAACAGCGATTTCTTTCAGGGATTTCGTGTACCGGATGCAACACAAAAGGGACACTCTGGACATTTCAGCAAGAAGGGTGATCTTGAAAGTAGTGGAAGTTTCCAATAACGGTAAATCAACACTGGAGGGAAGGATGGGTGGAGGATCAAGGAAAATCAGATCAATGTGGCTCCCTTTCACATCCGGGGATTGGAAGACAAGCCTACTTTCCACCTTACCTATTTTGCTGATCCCCCTTTGTGTTCCTGTGACTGCCTCTCGTCTTCCTCCCAAAATTTTGTACAAGTCAGTGATTCATGCGACCAATGTTGGCATCAGTCTTGTCTCCCCTCCTCTTAGGACCCACGTCCTAAACCCTTAGCACTCTGGTTCTGCGAGAACTGCGAATTCGGAGGGTAAACATTCAAAAGTCTTAGTCACTGTTCACTAACAGGGGGGGAAATCAAGGACACGGCTCCACCTCTAAAGATTTCATCCTTTCCCCCGGCCACGGGGGGAAGGAGAAGGGGGAGGGGATATATTTTCGCCCTTCCCAAGCACTCATCCCCTCCTTTGCAATGCGCACTCGAACAAGGCGGGTGCAGTGCATGCATTGTTGTGAAGATTCTCGGGGAGGTTGACGCGAACTTCAATGCCAATTACCTGGGCAGTGGGCCCACCTCTAATGTTTTCCGGCACGCTCGACAGCTGTCAAGCTCGTGTGCTTCACAGGCAACCTTTTATTTTACCAAGGATTTTTGGGCCTTCTTCCTCTGTACGGCAATTCAAGTACGGGGAAACGAGCGCACTCGGCCGGGCCAGATTCTTCTATTTTCTTATGTGAGCGGAACGCACTCTATTTCGCGCCTAACGGAGGCCAGACAACGGAGTTATTCCGTTCCAAATATTATCATCTTGTTACATGCGACAAGTTGCCACCTGTCCCTTTGGGGGCTATATTGTGGAACACCACGTAACTTTTGGGATAGTTTAGTAGATTTTGTTGTTGGCTATTAGTAGGACGTTATTTCAGGTCCACCTGCCGGGTAGAGCATTTATTAATGTGAGTAAAAGTTAGGTGTTTCACGTAAATTTAGAACTTTGTTGCTCAGGATTGTGTCATAGAAAACACATGGCTTCTAATCTAGCCGAAGATAGTCGCCTAACTTTTTGCCATGGGTGTAGTACAACCTGTTTTGTCTTATGTCCGTACGATAACAATTCCTGGCCGGTGATTGGCTCCTGGTATTGCTTTGACTTTAGTACTGTCGGTAGGACAAACTTTGCTTGCATAAGGCACTTGGGGCCGAAGGAGACAGGTTGTTGTTTCACTACTAAAAATAATCCTAGAAATTCCAGCAAACTTTCATGTGGAGAACTTTTGTTTTGTATGTGATTGTGACCCTATTGCCATCTTGGTTTTCATCCGTCCTTTGTGGAAATCGTAGTCCGGTTAGGTGGTTCGCACTGTCTTTCCTGTTTTGGGCGATTTGGGGACTGGTGTTTGTTGAAACCCAAAAGGGTCTTGCCGGTTCCGGGTCGCGCAAACCGAGGAGTTAAGGAGGCCTTACCTGTTCCGGGGTTTTCAGAGAGAGATTTCGTCTCCTTTTGTTGTCTGCGTTACATTTTGGGGGTAGGTTGAGCTCGCTTGCTATTATTCCATATTCTATCTTTATTCTCTATTTTTCTAAGGGCAAGGTGATATTGTTAATTCTAAGACAGCATTTTTATATTTCTATCCTTTCATTATTCTGAGTGGAAGTATCTTGATTCTCTCTTTGGTAGTCTTTTTTGGGGCTTCGGTTGGGTTTCTTCCGAGGTCGATTACCAGAATCTTTTGTACCAGAATAGTGGATTTTGAGAGGATTTTTGTTAGACTTTCAACAGATCGTCACAGTAGTGAAACAACAACCTGTCTCTTTAGGTTAAAGAGGATAGGTGCTCAGGGCAGAGTACTTCTATAAGGGGATTTAGATATTCTTCTACAGCCAGCTATGGGAGGAGGAGAAGTTCAAGAAAAGGATCTTTTGGGGGTCAGATCGGAAGAGCAGGAGAGGCAGAAAGCAGTGGCCCTAGAGGAAGAGTCACAGGTGCCCGAGGAAGCACCCCCCTTTGACTCGCCTTTACACACAGAGTGGTTTCTTAAGGGAGAGATGCCTCCTGAGGTTGCAGTCAAAACTCCTCCAAAGCAGCTAGAGAGGCGACCCTCTCCTCCACCTCCACGTGTATTTTCCTCGAGAATTTTCCAACGTTGTCTGAGTGAACCAGAGCTTTGGCTGCGGAGGAGGTGGAACGGTCGCCCTTATCCCCTAAAGCCTGTAGAAAGGGGTTGGCCCATAAGGAAGCCGTCCCTGGTCACCTTCCCGAGATCGGTCGCTATACCAGATCTAAGGCACCGATAGCAAAGATGTACATCGATCCTGAGATCCTGGCCGATCGTAACCGGCCAGGTCGCAAAGAAATCTTAGCCCTTCATAATCTCCATGAGTTGAAGGTTAAGAAGGAGTTGGTGCAGCGGGTAGCCAGGTCAGACCGAGCCAGAGTAGTACGCCCAGTGGGAGGCGTAGTGGAGATACTTAGCAGTTCGTCCAAGAGCGGCTCCTCAACCTCAGTACAGGAGCAACCGGGGGGGGCATCAACTTCGTACAAGCAGCCTACCCAATCTCAGGACACCACAACCAGCCCACCCAATCTCAAGACACCGCAACCAGCAGGCTGTCTCACGAGGGGGCGATCCATCGGACACGCGCCAGGGAAGGGACCAGCAAGAGAGGGTTACCGGAGCCAAAGAAGGGGTACCGGTTCGATCATCGAGATCGCAAAGGCAGGTTCGCTCCCCGACCTAAAGCAGAGCCGTTTTTCCCTTCCGACTCCAACTCTCCAAGCTCAAAGTCTCCATCTGCACTCGCTGTTCGACCAACTGAGGGGTTGTGGCGTTCTAGACCCACCGATCTCGAGGTACCAGGTTTGCGGATTGCGGATCTCTCAGGGGTGGTGAGCAGCACACAAAAACTCGTTGATATCCTGCGATCACACAGTCAGGCTACGGCGGGGGTTGGACCCGTCACCATAGATTGGGAGGCCCTAAAAGAAGAACGGAAGAGGGCCCTAGAACAGGAATTGTTCCTCATTAGGGAGGCTAGATGAATATCAGGAGGGATCCTTAGTGGACAGGTAGTTCCTCCTAGAGAGACAGGTCCCCCTGCTGAGAGACAACCTAAAGGGCAGACAACCCCTACGGAGACGCAAGCTTCGGGACTTCCTCGGATCTTAGACCGGAGTCTCCTCTTAGCGAGAAGGGGGGGAAACAATAGGACCTAACAAACATGGGATGGGTGCAGATCTACCGGGTAACGTTGCAGCCGCCCCAACTGAGCGTCCTACTTTTGTCTTAGTGGCTTGGTCTTCAACTGCTGAGGCCGTGGTGTTATTACAATCGACCGGAGACAACACATTTCCCTCAGACTTTCCACTCCTCCACCGTCACCACCTCAGGCATCCTCTCTTTCTCCATCTGTTTCTTCGGCTGCCGAAGTCCGTGGGTCACCGGGCCCACCTGTCTTACCATACAAATACGACGTCCCTGCCTACTCCCCTCCTCACCGGCGTTCTCCCGCTTCCATCAAAGGAACTCCTCCTCCAGAGACCTCCAAAAGGTGTACAAGGAGACAGACACCTTTTCCTCGCAGCCCTCAATCATATCCAT
This sequence comes from Zygnema cylindricum, assembly GCA_037447655.1. Classification (NCBI taxonomy): domain Eukaryota; kingdom Viridiplantae; phylum Streptophyta; class Zygnematophyceae; order Zygnematales; family Zygnemataceae; genus Zygnema; species Zygnema cylindricum. Next base: position 109,584 of record JBBHKE010002416.1, on the reverse strand, counting down.
CCCCTTCTCCACCAATCCCTCAAAGACCTCTGGTGGACAAACCTCTTCTCCACATCCACTCGGTGGAAACAGTACTCAAGAAGGAACGGGCCTCTTCTGGGTATAGAGGAGTAGAATTTGAGACATCTTTTCCCAGAGGCAAACCCAAGGGAGATTCAGGTCTTTCTGCTAAATCTCTAGTAGTTGGAACTTCCTCAGTAGGGGGGGGGGACCCATCTCTCGGCAGGCAGCTCCTTCTATCGGAGAAGGAGGCATGCCCGAGCCAGACGATGTAGATCAAGGGGTAATTTCATCGATTCAGTTTGTCAGCTCCACCGGACCATCCTCTTCTCAGTTCACCAACGTTGCAGAGGAGGAAAAAGAAATGGGTGACGTAAGGATCTTTACGGGAGATAGTTTAGGAATCGCTTTCTCGGATTTTGAATTGCCGTGGAAATCTTTCACTCAGTCTGAAATTAACAAATATAGGGGCGGAGCCATTTCGGATGACTTCGAAACCATGCTTTTCCTAATGATGGTAAATTATCTTGTTGGTGGCGCGTTGGGAGACTAAAAGGAACGACAATCTCTCCTGATGGCTCCCAACATCAAAATTGACCCTATCCTTGATGAGACAGTCTTGCAGGAGGAAGCAGACTTGGCTGCTGCTGCAGCCGCTCTTGTCACTGCCCTCTTCTCAGAGGACATGAAACTACAAGCACAAGGACGCGCCTATTTCGCTCAGCTCCAAGCCATCCAGGCTGCCAGAGTAGCCACTCGGATGGCTGCAGACCCAACCCCCTGTACAACTCTTTTGAATGCCTGGAGACTCCTTTACACCGACAGAAATGAATCTGCTATCAAGGAATTTAAGGAATTTCGTTGCCAAAAGAGTGAAACTCCCCAGACTTTTTTTAATAGATTGTTCAGCCTTTGTTTAAAGACCAAACTACCAACAATTGATCTCCCGGCGATGGCAACCAAATACTTCATCGCGTTCTGAAATTCATTCGGACCCACGGGGCAAACTGCCCTCGATAATTGGATTGCGAGACAGGCCATCCACGACGTCAATCCAACAGCCAAAAAAATCTCGCTGGCCGCAATGAAGCTTTATGATCACTTTGTCCATAGAGAGGCCTAAGAAAAGGCGGTAACAGGAAAAACCATTGGGAATTTCGCAGGATTTGCTAGAGAAATGCCTCCTAAAAATAAAGAGTCGGCCGAACTCTTAACTTTGCGGAAGCTCAAGGGGAAACAGGTGGCGGATAGCGGATCCGAACCTGCCATGGGGGCCGATGATCGTGTCTTCCTGTATAACTGTTTAAACTGTCAACAAACAAGTCATGGATGGAAGCGATGCCCCCACAAGCTCAAACTGGAATTAGCTCTTAAGCAGAAGGAATGGGAGAAAGAGAGAGCTGAAAGGACAAAGAGGCAGGAAGAAAGGAAGCAAGGAGGAGGGTCAGACGTTAAAACACCGGTTAACAAAGACAATTACCGGCCGACGCCATGATCTGGGACTGCAAAGATGTCCCAAGTCCAGTTGCGACAGATAAAACTTCCAAAATTTGATGACGCGCAAATCTCCAATGAATTGAGGGACAAATGTACTACCGAGGGCTCCAAGTGTGAGGCTTGCGGTTTCATGGGTCACAAGGAAGGGCAATGCTTCCGAAAGAATGGAGTTCCTAAAGAGATGATGCAATATGCAATGTTCATCGAAGAAGGTGAAATTGCCGTGAATCCTCTCTCACTGCAGCTTCTTTACCCTTGGGGACGCCGCACCCTGAAAAACCCAGAACGACAGCCAACAGGTCAAGCCCGACTAACCCCGGAGGTTATCATCCAGCAGCAGTGCCAGCAAATGGCAGCCATGGCTACAGAATTTGCAGCGCTGCGATTAGGATAGCCCTCCAGTTCTCCCGCTCTGACGGTCGCCTAGAAACTCCACCGGAGAAAACAAAAATTACTACAGAAGCTGGCGGAGCTTGAACAGGAAACTGCAGCGGGCGAAGACGACGACGAGGTGATGGGGTGGGACATGGAACCTCCTAAGGCACATCACGCACAGACCTTCCTTTCTGGAGCTTGGAATGTCGGTGTGGGGGACAATCGCAGGCAGCTCCGCAACTCAACCTTGGAGCAGCGAAGGGACAGGCAAAAGCTCGCTCCACGAGACCAGAACAGGAAAACTACTAGACCTCTATCCTTCACCCCCAGGGCCGTCATCCTGTACGACAACATAGGTCTCGGGATAAAATCTACAAACCCACCTCCACCTGCCGCAAAGAAACTGCCTCATGGATTCGAAAATTATAGTACAATTAAAATAAGCAAGATGGAGGAACTAGCAAAGGAGGAAGAGACGCGTGACAACCCAGACTAGTTCAAAAAATATTTGGTGGAACGCCCGGAGGATAACACGCTAGAAACGCCGCCAGCGCCACAATCCGACCAAAAAAATGAGGAAGCAAAGGGGGGGGAGAAGGAAAATCAACCGGCGGAACCAGCAGATTCCCCCATTTCGTCGCCAAAAATTCAACCTCCTTCCTCCAAACCAGCAGTGATGTTAGTAAGGCATCTAATGCCCTACGCTCTCACTCACGTGAAAACACATGCCTCTTCTCATTACTTGCCGGAGGAAGTTCTCATCAAGGCCCTCAGAGAGGAAATCCATTCTAGATGGGAGAAACACCGAGCCGATCAGGCCAGATCCGTTTTTTGGTCAGCAGACCAAAAGACCCCTATGATGGATAGGGACTAAACACAAAGGGGTCAGGGTTATCTTAGAGGCTTCGTGTGAGCTGCCTACTTTGAGGTCCTATGGAGGTCTCAGAGTTTCACTCAACCGGACGGGGAATTTCAAACTCAACAGATACGACGGGTATCAAGACGCAGTTGTTGATACAGGAGCACTCCCAAATCTAATCACCACATCGGCTCTGCAGCAAATGCCTGAAGAACTCCGACCGGAAATCTTCCCCAGTGACATTTGCCTAAGTACTGTTAGGAGTGGGAGCCAACCGGTACACGGAATAATCAAAGCTATGTTAATAGAGTTTGCCGAAGACGCAGTTCAAATGGTCCGAATTCAACTTCCCTTCCTGGTGGTGGAAGGTAAGCAGTTTGAGATTTTATTGGGAATGGCCACCTGGACAAGGGTGAATATGGGATTAAGTGTGTGGAAGGAGCAGTTTACTGTTCGGGATCCTGAGGATCCAGAAGGAGTCAAGGTGGTGGTTCCCCTGGATCTATGGAATAGGGGGAAAGATAATGCTCCCGTCGCAGGATGTTATCCCGTCTTTGCCACCCACACACCCACGGAACTGCTCGCCAGCGCCACCGATATCGCAGACATAATATAGCAATTCCCTATTTCCAAGCGGTGGGAAGAGGGATACCAGAACAGATTATTACTAATAACAAAACTTCGGCAGGAAGTGGACCAATCCTTTACAGCTGTTTTTGTGAAGGAAAAAGAACCTCGGTTGGAATCTTCAGAAGTTCCGCCCGAAAATCAAAAATTCAATCGACAAGTGGTGTCATTATCTATCCCGGATTCAGGACCCCGGATATTATCCCTATTTTTTGGAATTAGCTCGGACCTCGAAGCTGTCTTGAAAGCTGGGCATAAAGTGGAGTCATATGTGGCCGTGGAAATTTCACCGGATGCTCGGGCCGTCAGTGAATACCGACTATAACAACTCCACCAATTGTATCCCCAGCAACTTCCGGTATCCGCCATCTGCAGATCTCACCGAAGTGTTCCGCAAAATATAGACAATATCCTGAAGCCACATCTCGCTATGCTGGAGCGAGTGGATTTGGTGATTGCAGGATGGCCATGTCTAGGATACTCTCTAGCCGGGAAAGGCGAGGGACATCAGGACAGCAGAAGTCGAACCTTCTTCCAGATGATCAAATTACTTTCCTGGCTGCAGCAGTCCCAACACCAACTAGTGGGGTACGTTTTGGAGAATGTCCACCCGGGAGATGAAAAAAGAAAACAAGTCCCAAATAGCTAGAATAAACTCATGCAGATTTTAGGAGCTCCACTTGTTTTCGATGCGGCGCAACAAGGATCCAGGGCTCACAAAGTTCGGGCATACTGGACCAATTTGATACCTCTGTCAGTCCTGAACCAGCTCTTACAGAACCACCAAACAGATCCCCAGATTACCCTGCATCAAATTTTAGGGCCAGGACGGATGGCCACTCCAATAACTAAGGCTGATCGTCCTCTGTTTTTCCACTGCAACCAACCAGGCGCACCACGGCGAGCACTACCAACATCGGTTTCCTTCCCTAATAGCCATGCGTATCGAAAGAGAGCGGCCGAAATGATATTTGACAGTTGAAATGGAATTTGGACAACGCCAACGGTGACAGAACGAGAACAAGCCATGGGATTCCAACCAGCCAGCACGGCGGCACCAGGTATTTCAGACCTCCAGCGGTGCAGCCTACTCGGACAAAGCATGGATCTAAATGCAATAACGTAGGTGATAAAACATTCTCTGGCCTTCTCTAGCCTACGGTCTCCGCAATCGAGGAATCGCTACCTTCAAGCACCAAAGTTGTTAGCGGTGCAGGCCTACTTGCAGCTTGAGGGGGGGAGGGAGGCAAGAAAACAGTTTTTATCATCAAAATTTTCCAGTCCCAACATTATACCGAAATTAAGGGATTCCTCAGTGGGGGAGAGTGGAAGCTCGGAAAGGGACAGCTTATCGGAAGTTGTTAGCAGTAGCATTCTAACGGGAGGAGATGAGATAGACCTGCCGGTAGGGATGGAATTCGATATCTCCCGCTGGGGTAGACCCCCGGAGGCGTGGGCAGCGGTGGAACCCGGAAAGATGGATTGGACCTTAGGGGAGCAGTTGGACCCTCAACAAAAGACCCAGCTCTCCAACCTATTGGAGAAGAACAAACAAGTGTTCTCTTGGTTAGATACCGACGTAGGCATCTACAAAGGAACCCCTTTTCGAATCGGTTTAATAGACGAGACGTTTACTGTTTGGCAGAAGCAGTACCCTCTCAGTTTCAAGGAAAAGGAGTTCATCACGGCAAAGGTACAAACTCTGGTAGAAGCAAGATTGGTTCAAAAACGTACCGGACTCCATGGATTTAAGTCTCCAACTGTTCTCCCACCCAAGAAGGACTCATCTGGGAAAACGGTAGACTTTCGGATGTGTGGAGATTACCAGATGCTTAAAACGGCAACTGTACCTGACCGATACCCAATGCCTACCCCGGAAGAGATTTTTGACTCGCTGGCCGGGGCCACCATTTTCTCCACCCTAGACATGAAGAATGGGATCCACCAGATTGCGATGGAGCCAAAGCACCGGGAAATGACAACTTTTTGGGCAGGGTCCAGGTTGTATGAATGGCCCTACATGCCATCCGGGTTGAAGAATGCGCCAGCCAAATTCCAACGTGCCATGGACGAGGCACTCCGAGGAATTGACTGTGCACTGTGCTATATAAACGATGTGATTATCTTCTCGAAGACCTTCGAGGAACACTTGGAGCACATACAGATTGTACTTCGAGCTCTCCAAGCAGCGGGCTTGAAATGTCACCCGGGTAAGGGAATTTTTGGGGTGCACAAAATTATTTACCTGGGACACGAAGTTACACCCGGGACAGTGGGTCCCCATATGGTCAAAGTTGCGGCCCTTGATGCCCTACCCCCTCCTCAGGACGTCTCTGCACTCCGCATGTTCTTAGGTCTAGCTAACTATTATCGGAGATTCATCTCTGAATTTAGCAGCCATGCTCAGCGTGTGAACTAGTTGCTGCGGAAAGACCAGGAGTGGCAGTGGATGGAGGAGCAACATATTGCCTTCCAGTTCCTCAAGGATTCCCTGAAGTAACACTCAGTGCTCCGAATGCCTGATCACCAAAGACCCTTCCTGCTTTACAGTGATTAGAGGCGGTTTGGATTGGGAGCTGTTTTAGCCTAACTGGATGATGTTGGTGCCGAATATGTGGTAGCTTACGCCAGCAGGAGTAATAACCGAGCGGAAGGGAATTACAGCAGCTATCACGGGGAATTACTGGCGGCGGTATGGGCCATCCAACACTTCAGACCATACCTATACGGAATCCATTTCACTCTGATCACGGATCACCAGCTTCTCAAGTGGATTAGGAAAACAGCAAGCTCACTGGCAAGCTTGCCAGGTGGGTGTTAATACTGCAGGAAAATGACTTCGACATAATCCACCAGGATAGATAGATTCATGGGAATGCCGACGGACTTAGCAAAAATCCTGACCCTTCCACTAGAGATTCCACCGGGGCCTGCCATGATGAGGACCCTGAAATCAGTTTGGGACTCATTCGAGCTTCCTCTGCCTTTATTTGGCTTCCTTAATCTGGGGGGGAAATGTCAACTTTCTTTGCAGACGTGGAGGGGCAAGCGCCAATAGGGGCCGAACGGAAAGATATTTTGAACGATCCTGATGCACTCTAATCTGTCCAACAAGGTTTCCCTCTTCCGCATTTGTCAGGAGTGCAGTTATCTCAGGTGCAAACACGAATGGCGGCATACGAGTGGGAAAGGGGCATCTTAATCCGGAAATGGGCAGATGGGACTAGGAAAATGGTTCCTCCCCCGGCCGACAGGGAGACTTTTATTTTTAACCTTCACCGGCACTGTGGCCATTTTGGGCAGAAACGGACCACCTCCTTGGTCGCAGGATTGTACTGGTGGCACGGGTTGCGGACCCAAGTCAACCGGATTGTGCAGACGTGTTCCTCCTCTGACCGAGTCAAAGCAGCTTTCGACAAAAAGAGAAGTGCTCAGCTTCATTCCCTTCCCATCAGGGGAATGTTTTATCGGTGGTCTCTAGATCTGTTGGGTCCTCTCCCCACTAGCAGACGAGGGAACCGCTTTGTATTGGTAATGATATAGCATTTTTCCAAGTGGATCGAATTGGTGGTCTTACCCAGGAAGGGGTCCAAGGCGATTGCGCAACCATTCTTGCAAAGAGTGCTTTCCCAATTTGGGGCCCCAACCGAAGTTCAAACCGACCAGGGCTTCGAATTTGCTGGAGAATTCTCCAACTTGTTGGAATTGTACCTCATCGACCACCGGTTGACCAGCCGAGACCACCCCCAAGCCGACGGTTTGGCCGAAAGGTGCGTGCAGACAGTGAAGCGATCACTTCGTAAATATGTTGTGGAAGAGGATCTAGGAGATTAGGATAAAAGGGTACCTTCGATCGCCATGGGGTACTGATTCAGCCGCCAACCATCCCTCTACTCGTCCAATCCATATTTCATTTTGTTCGGACGGCATCCCATCCTCCCCGGCGCTGCCTCGGCCCAAGCAGTGGTCCTTCCGGAGATGGACGGCAAGGGAACGGTCGAAAAATTGATTGCCGACAGGGCCAAGGTATTTCACCGGGAAATGCCTCTGGCCATGGGGAATTTACAAGCAGCTCAGTACCGAGATCAACTCGGGTATTCGCAACGCTGGAGCGGGAATTTTGTCCCGCGGTAACGGCGATTTCTGCACGGGGATTTCGTGTATCGGATGCAACAGAAAAAGGATATTCTAGACATTTCAGCGGGGAGGGTGATTTTGAAAGTAGTGGAAGTCTCCAATAAGGGGGTCTTGACACTTGAAGGGAAGGATGGGCAAAGGATCAAGGTAAAATAGATCAATGAGGCTCCCTGTCACCTCCTAGGATTTGAAGACGTACCTACTTTCCACCTTACCTATTTTGCTGATCCCCCTTTGTGTTCCTCCGAATGCCTCTCATCTTCCTCCCAAAAATCTGTATTGGTGTGTGATCGATGCGACCAGTGTTGGCATCAGTCTTCTCTCCCCTCCTCTTGGGACCCTCGTCCTAAACCCTCTTCTCTCTCGTTCTGCGGGAACTGCGAATTGGGGGGGTAATTATTCGAAAGTCTTAGTCACAGTGACTAAGAGGGGGGAAAATAAAGGACCCGGCTCCACCTCTAAGGATCCCCTCCTTTCCCCTGGCTAGGAGGGGGAAGGAGAGGGGGGGAGGGGATATCTTTTTGCCCTCCCTAAGCACTCATCCCCACCTTTGCATGCATGCTTACAGAAACAAGGCGGGCAACATTGGGCACATGCATGGTTGTGGGGAGCATCATTTTGGGGAAGGTTGGTTGCAGGACTCCAATGCCAATTACCCGGGCAGTGGGCCCTCCTCTGATGTTTGCTGGCACGCTCGACAACTGTCATAATAAAATTAGCAATTCACACGGCCGGCGAGCGTTTACGGTAACAAAACGGCGGCGACCACATGTAAATAAAATGGTTGCAGACAGTAACTTTTTGTCGTTATGTGAGCTCCACGGTAAGAGCACTTAGCCGCAAAATTGAAATTGAATCGTCTAAGTGTTACATTGAACTTAGACGCAAAGTGAAACGAAACCTATTGAAACTGAAAGTACTATAAGTCTCGTACGGAAATATTATAATGCACGAAACGAAATAAACTTTTATAATAAAACGAACCGGCGTAAAAATATCATTTGAAATTAAATGAAAAAAATGAGCGTCGTCACGCGCGACGAAATCGAGCCACGCTATTTACGAATCAACATATTACATTGACAAGATCGTAGCAAGATCGGCCGTACAAAGGTATTGCCACTTTGTCGTACACATAAATTACATCCGCGGACGAAAAAATCGCGTCACGCTTCGCGAACCAACATTTCCTCGCAATCGACCAGCGTGCGACTCGAACAAATGAATACCGGTCGGCGCTCGCACCAAACCGAACCACACAAAAGTACAATGCCGAAAGAAACAAAACATAACTGACGCGAACCGAACAAAAATTTGACTGCACGATTTCGGTCGACGCCGATTCGCCCAATATCCTAACATTTCGCTGTCAATGTAAGTATGTTGATTCGTAAATAGCGTGGCTCGATTTCGTCGCGCGTGACGACGCTCATTTTTTTCATTTAATTTCAAATGATATTTTTACGCCGGTTCGTTTTATTATAAAAGTTTATTTCGTTTTGTGCATTATAATATTTCCGTACGAGACTTATAGTACTTTCAATTTCAATAGGTTTCGTTTCACTTTGCGTCTAAGTTCAATGTAACAGTTAGACGATTCAATTTCAATTTTGCGGCGAAGTGCTCTCACCGTGGAGCTCACATAACGACAAAAAGTTACTGTCTGCAACCATTTTATTTACATGTGGTCGCCGCCGTTTTGTTACCGTAAACACTCGCCGGCCGTGTGAATTGCTAATTTTATTATGACGGTCGACGTTCGCAAGCGCGGCAAAATTTTAAGCGGTTTAAACAATATTATGAAAGTCAAAGATGTCCAACCGATTGACCGTCAAATTTATGCTCAACGGTACTTTATTTGTACCAATGTGTACTTCACACGTACGTTTTTTGACAAAATGACGTAAGTGATTGTACGCAACCAAAACAGTCACTGTCATGATCAATTCCCTTAACTTATATTGCTTCAACAACTACGCAACGCTGTTTTATCAAAAAAGGAGGTTGGTTGTGTTAGGATATTGGGTGAATCGGCGTCGGCCAAAATCGCGCCACTAAATGTTTGGTTCGTTTTTAGTGCGACATCTATGCTTTTGTTTCGTTTGATACATTTTCGGTTCGCGTCTATGTACGGTACTGTACTTGTCGGCAAAGGTCGCAAACGGTCAACCGAAACCGTGACCGACCGTTAACCGACCGCCCGCGCCGGATCCGGAACGGATTCGGTTGTCAAATTTTGGTGGTCGACGGTTACGGTCGGTTGATTCACCAGGAAAAATAAAATGGTTGGTTACGGTCGGTCAACCAAAAAACCAAAAAAAATGAAAATTTTGTACTGTCCCTATAATCCAACATTCTTGTACTTTGTACTCTTTGGCATCGTGGAAGTACGTGACATCATGATTAGCGTCGCAAATCTGACACGGTACTGTAGTAAGCTATTTATTTCGCAAATCGAAGGGAACGCGACAAAGCGTCGCAAATCAAAGGGAACGCGACAAAGCGTCGCAAATCTGACACGGGTAGTACACTATTCATTTCGAAAATCTTAGGGAACGCGACAAAGCGTCGCAAATCTAACACGGTAGTACAATATTCATTTCACAAATCTTACGCAACGCGACAAAGCGTCGCAAATCTGACACAGTAGTACACTATTTATTTCGCAAACCTTAGAGAACGCGACAAAGCCTCGCAAATCTGACACGGTAGTAACACTATTCATTTCGTAAATCTTAGGGAACGCGACAAATCGTAATTATTAGCTTATTCCGTTGCACATTGATTAATTTTGTACTTTTTCGGTTACGGGCGGGCACGGTTAGTCGCGAAAAATCAAGATTTGGTTAATTTTTTTTTCGTAAACGACGGTCGGTTAACTGTTAAAAATTTTGGAGCGTGACAAAACTTGGTCGGGCGTCGGTTACTTAGATTTTGAAAATAAACAAACGGTCGGTTTCGGGTATGAAATTTTTTGACTTTTGCGACCTCAGCTTGTCGGTTCAATTGTACGAATCAGACGTGAGACGATTTCGAGGAAATGTTGGTTCGCGAAGCGCGATTTGGCGTCCGTGAAATATTACATGTTTGCGCAGCGTGACGCGATCTTTTCGTCCGCGACAATATTCTATTTGTATGACGAAGCGGCAGTACTTTTGTACGGCCGATCCTGCTACGATTTTGCAACGATCCTGCCACATTTTGCTCAGTTCACAGAGAGCAGATTTGTCAGACTGCAGAGAATATATTTGTCAGTGTAAGAGGTAGCTTGATGCTGTAGGCTATGGCAGACGACTCAGAGTGCATCTAGTCGTTATGTTTAGGGACTGTTTGTTATGTATTGATTTCATTTGTATTTTTTTTTTATTATGGTAGTGAGTATTTAGTAAGTGAGTAGAGATAGGAAATATATCAATTAATCTATTAAATGTATTCAGTGTGAGTGTGAGTGTGAGTGAGAATTAGTAATGAATGTGAGTTAGATTGGTAAGACTGAGAGATTGTATTGGAAAAGCTTCGGCTTAATATATTTATATTTTGTCGATGTGATTTGTTGTGAGGTGAATGTGATTTATTTGTGTGTAAGCTTCCGCTGTGCATCATCTTGATTTATTGTTTTTGAGGTGAGTTGAACCTTGTGTGCTTTTAACAGGTTGTCCATTGTATTGTTATATGTTTACATTATTAACGAATATTAACTTTAATAGGTCGCATTTCAGAGTACATATTAGAGTTAATTGACTGTAAAATGTGTCTAATTCTAATAAGGTTGCGTTCAGAAACTTCTTGTGAAACACTAGCCGGAATAAGCGTTAAAGTTAGCATGTATTAGAGTTAATGTTAACTCGAATACAGTGACAAATGTAACATAATATCAACTAGCTCATTTAACGCGTAATACGATTGGTCGCCCAAATTTACACGTGGCCTATTCCATATCCACGTAAATGATATGGTTGTAAAAATGAGTTGATAACGTCACATTTACCGCCTGTCCTATCTGTGGCGGTTCAAAAAACGAACCGTACATTTAATAAGCCCCAGCAGATCCCATGGGTCAGCCACGAAAATCGCTCGACATATTCTTTCACCCGAAACTAACCCAAATTCTTAAACATTCCCGCTCTCGTTTTACTTTTAAAAATTTTGGAGAATTTGACTTTGAAAAACAATTTTGAAATTTCCAAACATTCCCGCTGTCACTGATTCGTTTTAAAGATGTTAATGATATGACTTTGAAACACAATTTTAAAATTTAAATTCTGTACACCGAAACTTTGGGAAAGGGTTTCCGTCTTTTTTTTCCTGCCACCTCCACTTTCATTGCTATATATACATCTCATCCAACAAAACCATGGCACTATCTCATCAGCTTCTACACTTACCTTACCTTCTACATTCGGATTTGTTTTCTTCATATCATTTCTTGTCCGTAATTGTTGTTTGTTTTCCCGAAATATGTGGCCCATCAATACAATGTTCGCAAAATACACGGCGAGAAGCACCCTTAGGCCTGAAATTTCTCCATCGTTGTTGACGAAATGGAGGGGAGTATGCCTGAAATTTCACCATCTCCGGTTGTTGAGGAAATGGAGGGTGGCGAGACTCAGAAACCTGATTTACCGAGTGAAGAAACGTTGAGCGCGGAGCCCTTCGCAGAAGGAGCTTTAATCGAAGGTTTAGACCCTCCACGTGAAGACTACATGGGCGTCTCACTGTCGAGACGAAAAATTCAGCACGTATCCACAAAGATTTCTCACGTGCGAGTAATTAACTGGATGATCGCGGATTCTTATGTCAACGGAGAGCATTTACTCATTCCGAGGCCTGTAAAAAAGTTTCCAGAACACTTTACGGGGTGTATATGACACGTAATAGTGTTTACCTTTTATCCTCTCCTTTATGCCATTAACCCCAGATGCACATGTTGTTTGTCGCGTGCTTCTTAAATTTGTTGTTAACCTTGCCTTAAATTCATTCTTGTTATGCCTCTAGTCCCCTCAACGACGTTTTGTTTATGCATGTTTTCAGTTTTTCGTTTTATTTTATCTCTTCTCTTTTTTGTTTTTTGTTTTTTGTTTTTGTTTTTTGGTTTTGATTTCGGTTTTCTGTTTTGTTTTCAATTTTCTGTTATGTTTTATGTCTGCTGTTTTTTGTTTTCTTTCTCTGGTTTCTGGTTTCTGTTTTCTACTTTCTGGTTTCTGTTTTTTGTTTTCTATTTTCTATTTTTTGTTTTTTTTTTGTTTTCTGGTTTCGGTTTTGTGTTTAAGTTTTGTATTTTCTGATCTCTGGTTTCTGTTTTCTGTTTTCTGTCGCTTGCTTCCTAATTTTCTGGTCTAACTTGCCGCAAATTTATTCTTGTTATGCCTCTCGTGTCCCCAATCACCCCACCTCCCCAACACCTCTGAAAAGTATTTCTCTTCTACAACGACCTTTAAAAAGTTTAATTTAAAAGAAAAGAATTGAAAGAAAAAAAAGTAAATGAATAAAAAAAGATGAAAAACAAAAAAAAGCAAAAATGGAAATACAAAACTGTAGGATTAAAGGTTAGGGTGTAGGATTTGGGATTTAGGGTTTAGGCTGAATGGTCCCCGTCGCATGAACTTGGTTTTTGTATATTAAGAGTTTGGTTATTGTTTTTAGTATTAATTTGAATTTCATTGTTTCTTTTTTTTGTTTACATTTTTTTACGTAGGATGGTTTTTGTTTGTATACGAATATGACAGCAATAAATATAATTTCAGACTCTTATTTTGAGTGCATTTTTGGGAAACCTGTATGCAAAAATGTATGGGGACATAGATTTATGATGATGTATGGAGTATCCCTTTGTCAATTTGGAGTTATCACAATCAATGCAAAAATGTATGGGGACATAGATTTATGATGATGTATGGAGTATCCCTTTGTCAATTTGGAGTTATCACAATCACTTATTGTGATTGCTTTTCCACAATGGTCAAATTTGACTTCGTTCGATCATCGACGATTTTTGTCGCTCAACGTAAAATGTTAAGGTGGAGTTTCGACAAAACAGGTTGTTTCATTGATAGTGGTCGGCAACGAGAATGCCTCATCGCTGGATTACTTCCAGCGACAAGAGGGTGCATTTCGTTTTGACATGTAATGAGGGTCCATTACATTTTGTCATGTAATGCTTGAGAACAAAATAATTGTAAACAAATTATTTTTAACTTCCTCCATACAGAGTGAAGAATTTTGTGGCTGTGCTTTGATTATGTTAAGCTTCTTGTGTCTCAATGTGTATTTCCCCTCTCCCTCACCTTTGTTGTGTTCTTATTCATCAATGGTTTTGTTTTTGGCCCTTTCCGTTCACCCTTTTATTTTCACATATATAGATTTTACAATTCTTTACACCAATACCTCCCTCGCTACAGAATCCTCCATCGCTCAAACAAGATAAATCCCGAATAAATATTACACAATATACGCTTGTTACCATGGTTTTTTTGTTATATATTTTTGGAGCATATGTACATATTTATCAAAATACACATCATTACAAAAGAAAGTGATATACACTTTATCAAAAAGATTTATTAAACATCTTGAACCTTTTTACATGATTACAATGAAAAATGTGATAGCGCCTAAAGCTACAAGGAGCATTAACCAAAACTATGCCTATTTTGAACTAAAACGAAACATGTTTTCCAAAGAACTAATCTATCTTTACCCTATCATAATTATTATCTACGTCTCGATTTGCAATACAAACCAAAAAGTCTAAGCAAAGTCCCGAAGCAGTGGTCCATCCACTCCATCCACTCATATCTATTCTCACTTACCATATAAATCGTGTGTGGAAAAAATCAAAAAAAAAACCTAATACTTCTTCCATGAGTGAGTGAGTGAGTGAGTGAGTGAGTGAGTGAGTGAGTGAGTGAATGAGTGAGAGTTGTTGGAATTCAAGTATTTTCTAGGTCTAGAGATTGCAAAATAAAAAGCAAATAGAAGATATTGACAGCCTGCCTCTAACTCCTCACTCAAGTCCCCACACATGTCACAGTCACTAAAGACTGGAGGAGGAGTTAGCCATGGCTGCCTGTGCTGTCCAGAGAGAGACAGAGACATGCACTAGTTTCATTGGGTTTTCTAAAAGGGAGATTGACCGAGCCAAGATTTGATCCTGATACCTACCGTACGTCAATTCCGCAATAGCCGGTTACCTTATCCTAATAGTCTAGATCATACGATAGAGTGTATGGGGTATGATAGTTATATAAATAGTTACATTTACACTAATTCATTTAACGGAAACTATATACATAATGCAATAGAAACAGTTGTGTAAAGTACGAAGTACGATACGGTTACGAAATAAATACCGCGCATTTTGTTTGACATCAAAAAGAATACCGCGCAAGTATTTATGACGGCTACAATTGAAATCCGGATTTGATTCGACGGCCGCGAAGGATGCCGAGATCGCGGAATAGGATTTTGGCGGTTTGCGATCACCGCCACATCGAATGACACGTGGCAAAACCACATTGGATTGCGGCAACTCTGGGGATTACGGAAACTTATCCCGATATGACACGTGTCAACATTTTGGCCATGTCGTAGGATGGCCGTACATAAAGTACACCGGCACCTGTACATTTCTGTACGACACAATATTTTAATTGGTATCGTACTTCACTAGATAGAGTTTTAGAGGGAGATAGGACTTAGAAAATTTTGGTAGATAGGACCCTCTATGTGAGAGAGCTTCGGTACAAAAGGTCATCTTTGACCATTCATAACAATCAATTTACTTGACCATTTTCAGTGATTCTTTTTGCTGCGCACTCAGGGGAGTCTAGGCTACATAGGGGTGTAGTCGGTCAGAGTTTTTGCCTGCCAGGGTGGCTGCATTTCTAAGGGAAAGTCAAAGTGGGTGAATGTGTCCAAAACTCATATTCTAACTTTATATTCTGTGGTGGAACTGAGCACACACAAAAAGTCTTATTTCACAGGGGTGAAGTTATAATGGGTTTGTGATTGTTAAGGGGTCAATCATTTGGGTTTATATCAACTTGGAGTCGGCACTATCTAGATAAGCTTCTTTTGGATCTGCCTACTCTGAGGGCCAATGGAGGTCTCAGAGTTTCAGGTTATGGGCCCACCATCTAGGGTGCCTATGTTTGATGGAACAAGCTTCACTTATTGGGAGTTTACAATGGAGGGATTGCTTTTCGAGAAACACTTATGGGGAATTGTTTCGGGACAAGTGAGATGTCCGCCACCTGGCTTTGGAGGAGCATACTATGGAGAATCATCGGGGGCTGCCCAGAATATCAACAGGAGTTCAAATGCAACGGAAGGTGAAGGGAAAAACCTTTCCGTGGATGGGGAAATAGGGGAGAAGGAAAAATGGACACCTATGGTGAGGGGAGCTAGGCTCTCAGCTATGGTACCACTTATAGGGATTAAAACTGAAAAAAATGACAAAAAAATATGGGAATACAAAAACACTATAGCAAAACATCTCATATTTAGATATGTGTCTAAAACCATTGCTATCACTCTTTTAAGTCCAACGAAGTCTTCAGAGTTATGGGAAGCACTAAGACAGATTTATAAGAGTGAGACTATTCAGAGGCAGCAGTTAGTAAAACAGGAAATAGATGCCTATGTTTATAAAGGCGGTAGCATGATAGAGTTTTGCAATGATATTGCTGCGCTATATGTTGAGCTTGCTAGTGCGGGATATATAGAATCTGAGGAGAGGAAGATTAATACACAGCTCATGAAACTCCCAGATGAGTACGAAAACATCATTTGTCGTATGCAGGCAATGGATGGCTCCTCATGGACTTGGAGCTTTACCATGGGGATAATTCTTGTGAGGGAAAGCACTTTGGAGCTTCGTAGGGGAAGTGACAAGGTGACTGCATGTACAGCTGGTGGTGATTGGCGGAAGCGTGATGAGAGGAACGGTGGTGACGAGCGAAAGCGTGATGAGGGGAAAAAAGACAAAGGTAAACCTTATCGGAACTTTGGTGGAAAGAGAGGGAGAAGAAAAGAAAGTGGAGCTTCGAAAAAAGGGGTTTGCTTCTTTTGTAGGGAACCGGGTCACTATATGGAGGAATGCCCTTGTTTTGAAAAACTTAGAAGTTTGAATGTGGATGAGGAAGAAGAAGAAGAATAGGAGAAATAGGATTTTGATATTTTAGAGCTTCTCCGGATCAGTAGTATGGGGAAGAGAGAAAAGCACACAAAAATTCCACGAAAGCAACAATGTGCTTTTGGAGGTATAAGGGAAGTAAAGAGAGAGGAGATACTTGAGGGAGTTCAAAATATTGAGGATAGTTTCATAGATATTTTGGAAACTAAAAAGTGGTCGGAAAAGGAGACTTTAATGGATTCAAAGGATAGGGGAGAAGGGGAATATTTAAAGAAAGGTTTAGGGGAGGAGAAATATTATTTGGAAATAAAAATAGAAAGTGAGTGGAAAGAATTCCATGGGAGAAAGTGAGGGAAATTTCAGAAAATGGGGTAATTATTATGGATAAAAATATGAGTACGGAAGATGTAGATCTTATGAGGAACTTAGTGTGGACTAGTGATTTTTGGGAATATTTGGGGGGGGGTGGATTTGACATCACTACTTGGTGTGATGTCGCTTGTGAAGATGTGCCCGTAAAAGGGTTATCATCCGGGTATGTGTTGCAAATTGGGGATGGGGCTGACTGTTGGAAATGCAAAAGGAAAAGTGGATTTTGGTTGGATGGAAAGGGAAGGAGGTGGATAAAATCTTTGCTTAAATTTATGAAAAGTGGCATGCAAAATTAAATGTATGATCGACAAGATGAAATTATTTTTGGTCATCTAATAAACTTTATTAAATATAAAGGTATTCGCTTGAAGCTTCATGAAGGAAAAAGGAAAAATGAAAGGAAAATATATATATATATATATATATATATATATATATATATATATATATATATATATATATTATATATATATATATAATATATATATATATATATTTGTTGTTTTTGATGGGAGTTGAAAGAATATTAGACTAGAAAATAAGGGGAGTGTTGGAATTCAAGTATTTTCTAGGTCTAGAGATTGCAAAATAAAAAGAAAATAGAAGATATTGACAGCCGGCCTCTAACTCCTCACTCAAGTCCCCACACTTGTCGCAGTCACTAAAGACTGGAGGAGGAGATAGCCATGGCTGCCTATGCTGTCCAGAGAGAGATAGAGACAGGCAGTAGTTTCATTGGGTTTTCTAAAAGGGAGATTGACCGAGCCATGATTTGATCCTAGTACCTACCGTACGTCAATTCCGCAATAGCCGGTTACCTTATCGTAATAGTCTAGATCATACGATAGAGTGTATGGTGTATGATAGTTATATAAATAGTTACATTTAGACTAATTCATTTAACGGGAACTATATACATAATGCATAGAAACAGTTGTATAAAGTACGAAGTACGATATGGTTACGAAATAAATACCGCACATTTTGTTTGACATCAAAAAGAATACCGCGCAAGTATTTATGACGGCTACGATTGAAATCCGGATTTGATTGGACGGCCGCGAAGGATGCCGAGATCGCGGAATAGGATTTTGGCGGTTTGCGATCACCGCCACATCGAATGACACGTGGCAAAACCACATTGGATTGCGGGAACTCCGGGGATTACGAAAACGAATCCTGATATGACATGTGTCGACATTTTGGCCATGTCGTACGATGGCCGTACAGAATGTACACAGGCACTTGTTCTTTTCTGTACGACACAATATTTTAATTGGTGCCGTACTTCAGTAGATAGAGTTTTAGAGGGAGATAGGACTTAGAAAAATTTGGTAGATAGGACCCTCTATGTGAGAGAGCTTCTGTACAAAAGGTCATCTTTGACCATTCATAACAATCAATTTACTTGACCATTTTCAGTGATTCTTTTTGCTGCGCACTCAGGGGAGTCCACGCTACATAGGGGTGTAGTTGGTCAGAGTTTTTTCCTGCCAGGGTGGCTGCATTTCTAAGGGAAAGTCAAAGTGGGTGAATGTGTTCAAAACTCATATTCTAACTTTGCATTCTGTGGTGGAACAGGGCACACAAAAAGTCTTATTTCACAGGGGTGAAGTTATAATGGGTTTGTGATTGTTAAGGGGTCAATCATTTGGGTTTATATCAACTTGGAGTCAGCACTATCTAGATAAGCTTCTTTTGGATCTGCCTACTCTGAGGGCCAATGGAGGTCTCAAAGTTTCAGGTTATGGGCCCACCATCTAGGGTGCCTATGTTTGATGGAACAAGCTTCACTTATTGGGAGTTTACAATGGAGGGATTGCTTTTCGAGAAACACTTATGGGGAATTGTTTCGGGACAAGTGGGATGTCTGCCACCTGGCTTTGGAGGAGCATACTATGGAGAATCATCGGGGGCTGCCCACAATATCAACAGGAGTTCAAATGCAACGGAAGGTGAAGGGAAAAACCTTTCCGTGGATGGGGAAATAGGGGAGAAGGAAAAATGGACACCTATGGTGAGGGGAGCTAGCCTCTCAGCTATGGTACCACTTATAGGGATTAAAACTGAAAAAAATGACAAAAAAATATGGGAATACAAAAACACTATAGCAAAACATCTCATATTTAGATATGTGTCTAAAACCATTGCTATCACTCTTTTAAGTCCAACGAAGTCTTCAGAGTTATGGGAAGCACTAAGACAGATTTATAAGAGTGAGACTATTCAGAGGCAGCAGTTAGTAAAATAGGAAATAGATGCCTATGTTTATAAAGGCGGTAGCATGATAGAGTTTTGCAATGATATTGCTGCGCTATATGTTGAGCTTGCTAGTGCGGGATATATAGAATCTTAGGAGAGGAAGATTAATACACAGCTCATGAAACTCCCAGATGAGTACGAAAACATCATTTGTCGTATGCAGGCAATGGATGGCTCCTCATGGACTTGGAGCTTTACCATGGGGATAATTCTTGTGAGGGAAAGCACTTTGGAGCTTCGTAGGGGAAGTGACAGGGTGAATGCATTTACAGCTGGTGGTGATTGGCGGAAGCGTGATGAGAGGAACGACGGTGATTGGCGGAAGCGTGATGAGAGGAACGGTGGTGACGAGCGAAAGCGTGATGAGGGGAAAAAAGACAAAGGTAAACCTTATCGCAAATTTGGTGGAAAGAGAGGGAGAAGAAAAGAAAGTGGAGCTTCGAAAAAAGGGGTTTGCTTCTTTTGTAGGGAACCGGGTCACTATATGGAGGAATGCCGTTGTTTTGAAAAACTTAGAAGTTTGAATGTGGATGAGGAGGAAGAAGAAGAAGAGGAGAAAGAGGATGAAGATATTTTAGAGCTTCTCCAGATCAGTAGTATGGGGAAGAGAGAAAAGCACACAAAAATTCCATGAAAGCAACAATGTGCTTTTGGAGGTATAACGGAAGTAAAGAGAGAGGAGATACTTGAGGGAGTTCAAAATATTGAGGATAGTTTCATAGATATTTTGGAAACTGAAAAGTGGTCAGAAAAGGAGACTTTAATGGATTCAAAGGATGGGGGAGAAGGGGAATATTTAAAGAAAGGTTTAGGGGAGGAGAAATATTATTTGGAAATAAAAATAGAAAGTGATAGTGGAAAGAATTCCATGGGAGAGAGTGAGGGAATTTCAGAAAATGGGGTAATTATCATGGATAAAAATATGAGTACGGAA
>JBBHKE010002416.1:79388-86888 GCA_037447655.1 Zygnema cylindricum | reverse complement strand
GAGAGAGGGAGAGGAAAAGAGAGGAGAGATAGATAAAGGAAGGGAGATAGAAAGGGAGGGAAAGAGGGGAAAGAGAGAGTGAGATATGGAGAGAAAACTCATAGAAGTCCTCATGAACACGGTTGAAACTATAGCCACAAATAAGAGGAAAAGTATAGAATAGAGACTATGACAAAAAAAAAACAACGTTACAACAATAGTAACCACTAACAAGATCTAAAAGTTCCAAAAAACAAAAAATATTGCTTTTTCAGCGGTATGCAATTAGAGCCTAAACCCTTAAACTCAACATCTCAATTGAAACAAACCTTAAACCTAGTAATTCCAATAATTGTGTGATCTACTAAAACCCTAAAAAGCCATACAAATCCTAAACCCTAAAATAAACCTAAATAAGGTAAAAAACAACATCAAGATTTAGAGCAGCAACTTTACGGAAATTCCTAAGCATATAAACCAACATAGTTAGAAAGTTGCAGTTAAACCATAATTGCAACTATTTCAATAAAGACCTAAATATGTTAAAATTCAGCTAAATGCACATACATACAAGGAATATACATATCATAAATATACACCCTATTTATTCAGTACATACATATATAGAATTAGCCCTGTTTAGCCGCTTTAACTAGAAAAAAATGTTATCCTGATATACAATATTACATAAACATATATGTATACAACCCACATTCACCAAAGCAAATTTAGGGTGAGGGAAGAGAGGGAATGAGGATTTTAATTTTAGGTAGAGGGTGGGATTTAGTTCAGCAAGGGGAGAGAGTTAGTGAGAGAGGAGTTGAAATCGAGAGCTTCGGAGGACGAGAGCTTAAGAGAAAAGAAAGAAGGAGAGGGAGGGGTATAGGTAGAGAAAGAGTGGGAGAGACTGCATGGAATTTTGAGAGAAAAGTAGAGAGGGAGAGTCGTTTCATGCACCGAGACAAATCTTCGCCAAAAAAAACCAATTTTTTGTCAACCCCACCTTCTTCACCTTCTTCATCCGATGACGAATTACAATCATACGCTTCCCTTTTCTCCTTCTCCTCTTCCACATTGCTGTCCTTTTCAAACTTGTCAGTTCAGGTTCTATTTTTGTATGTACAAGGAACTTTTTTTCATCACTTGACAAAGTAGACAGTGTGGATAGGGATAGCGCAAAAAAAAGGAAAATTAAAATGACACCCTTTTGAGCGACAAAAAAAGGAGAAAGATTGACGGACATAGGGACAGAGATGAAGAAGGTGACCTAACAAAAAAAACAAAAGCGAGGGAAATGAAGAGGCAAGGGAAGGTGAGAGGGATATTGAGAAAGAGGCAGGGAGGGAGAGGAATTCCGACAGTACAAGGAGAAAGGTAAAATATAACAAACATGGAAAATAACAAATAAAAAAAAAAATACCAACGAAATAGTTTCGAAAGTCGTTCTTGTCCTCCTCGAGGTGCCCATGGTGCTTTTCTCGAGGTTACACACGTCCCAAGACGACGGCTTTTCGACGGCGTGCGCGGAATGGCATCCATAGATGCGAATGAAGCAGGCGACAACTGTCGCCTGCTTGTTGTTGAAAGGACAAATTCGTGAGATTGACGGTGCATGCATCTGATCCCATTGGGGCCCAAGAAACGGTTGGCTTCCATTGGTTAAAAGAAAATACAATTTGTGAGGAGTCTCCGCATTTAGCGTTACTCCACGCCAATATCACCAACGCCAAATATTGTAACTTTATTCTATTTTTGGAATTAATTTACAATAATTTGTGATCATTTTAACGCACCCACCAAATATTAACTTAAAGGTTTCCAGTATTTTATGGCCAAATGGCATTTTGGCATCGTATTAGAGTATAAGTTTATACTACATTATCTATAACTCGCTATTATAATTTATTTTAATACTAATTGCGTAAGACAACCAAAATTAAAGTGGAATGCGTAAGTGCCTGGCGGACAGTTATATGTTAGCGACACATTTCAATCAGTTATATAAATTTACTGTTTAAAATAAGAATTTCCTCGCGCGAACATGTTTATTGTTCACACGGTCGCAGACGAACATATGAGAACGTGTTTTTTGTCGACAAGTTTGCGTCTCTTTCTTCCAATGCATATTCACATGCGTGCGCAATTATGTTAAGTGACTTTTTATACCTTTTAATTCAAAAAGTACCATTTCGTACGGAGTTACGTTGACCGTACGCAACACTATTTACATCGCAGTGTGCGTCCGTTATTAACTCTAATTGAAAAAAACCATAATTATAATAATGGAAAAAATAGAATTATGGATTGTATTTCAGGTTTTTTTTTTGAAAAAAAGGCACTGAATTGGCGTTATATACTCTAATAGCGATTGACGGTGTACTGTACTGAACCTTGCGATTTTCTTGCGATTTTCGGTTTTCTTGTGATTTTCGGCCTTCGGAGGCAGTGTGGACGTGTGGGACTATCCACCCCACACGGCCACGTCGCCCCCTTTCATTTCGTTTTAAGACACGCCGCGCCGCGCGGACGTTTTCTCACCTAAACTGAAGGCCTACGAAACGCAAACATTTCAAGTTCCCGCCTGTTGAGTTTTCAAAATATTCAACCATGCAACAAATTAAAGCGTTTTTTCATTCCATTATTATCGGCTCTTAAGAACCGGTCATCTACTCTTCCCTGACACGAGTAGTCCCCCATTTTTCTATCAGCCCATTTCTGCCTTGTTTTGCCCTTTACTGCCTGTTCCGCTTGTTTTCATCGTTTAAACCCAAAATAAAAACTTAATTTCACCTGCAAAGACAATAACATTTTGTTGTGTTATATAGAGGACCTTGCAAGTAGGGCCCTTAGAAGTAGGGTCGGAAAAAAACGCGTTCGTAACCTACTTGAAAAAAGAACCAATGCAAATAGTGAAAAAGTTGGTACTTCACAACCTAAGAGAAGAAAAATACGAGAAAATGTTGTGGCTGGATATGAGGGGAGGGAAAGGGAAGACAATGCGGGACCAAGTAGGGGCACTCAGGGAGGGGTTAGGGAAGATGAAGACGATGCGCGACCAAGTAGGGGCACTCAGGAGGGGGTTAGGGAAGATGAAGACGACGCGGGACCAAGTAGGGGCACTCAAAGGAGTACAGTGGAACTAGCATCTTTTACACCGGTAACTGAAGAAACAAGACGAGAGGCAATTTCTAATCAAAAAAAGACAGTTGGGACGGAAACCTTCTTACAGTACTCGCGATGCATGCGACAATGGAAGGTACTAGGCAAACATGTACTCTTGTTTTTAATGTTTTTGGTGGATATTGAGAAATTTTGAACAATTTTTATGTCACAAATGTTTCATGATTGAATTTTGTTGTCTTGTTTTCATTTTTTTTTTAAATGATAGGGAGTTGTTTTTTGTAATGTGATTTAATTAACATAAATGGTGGGCCAAGGCAGAAGCTACGTTACGTAAAAAGAATGAGGATTTTCTTGACTACATCCAAAGAATTGAATGGACGAATTTGGGAGATAATGGGCCGAATTTGGACATACGTTGGGAAGACACCATAGTAATTCGAGTAGTATCGGTAGATGCTTTTTGTAGGGCCCATAAAGAACTGGTACGTCGGGCCA
The DNA here is from genome assembly GCA_037447655.1 of Zygnema cylindricum. Taxonomy (NCBI): domain Eukaryota; kingdom Viridiplantae; phylum Streptophyta; class Zygnematophyceae; order Zygnematales; family Zygnemataceae; genus Zygnema; species Zygnema cylindricum. The sequence goes on along the minus strand of JBBHKE010002416.1, from coordinate 83,291 downwards.
TGGTTTTTTTTTTTACAACAACGAAGTAATCCATTGTATTGTAAAATATTTTGAGATGAAAAAGAGTTGCAGGGGAATCGACGGAAATAGTTGGAGAGAGTGAGGAAAACAAGAGGGGTTATAATTTTGTGTACGAATAAATTTTAACATTGCGTGATATTCATGCCTATTTTGTCTGTTATTTTTTACTTGCAGAAAAAGGGATTTTTACAAGCAATGATGAAAGCACTAATTTTTTTTCAAAAATATCAGTGTAGAATTTTAAAGATTCCATAAGAAGACATCCCAAATGGACCCGAAACAAAAGTAATTATGAAAGGAAAGATTCGACAAACTGGCGTCAGGTGTAAACGCGCGTATTTGGATCGACAATCGGGAGTTGTTATTGATGGCTACAACGGGAGGCAACTTAAAGAGATGAGCAAAAAATGGCTTGATTCATGTTCGACAATGAGTTTTGTTCACGAGAACATGCTAGCTCGTAGTGTGACACTTTTGACTCATTTTGCAGCAGGAAGGGGAAACAGCGCAAGGGCTGTGAACCTTTGCGATTTGTTTTCGATGGAAGTGGAGAGTGTAGGACCCACGCGTGTCATATGCTCGGATTTTTAGACATGAACGGCATGACTAACAAGGTGATTTACCTTTTATTCTTTAAAAATATTAAATTGCTTACACAACGTTATGTTTTACGATTTATATCCACTAAAGAATGGTCGAAATGAGCATTTCAATGTTATCCGAAATAGGGAATGGGACGTTTGTCCTGTCCGCGGGATCGTTATGTGGTTGTTGTACCTATTCCACATGAAAGGAGGCACGGGGTAGGGGTGCCTCGACTTTTCGTCGAGAGAGTCATGGTAACACTAGAGAAATTTCCTCTAAAAATTTCCTCTAAAGTCAATTGTTTTGTCAACTTGAATGCGTACTTGTAATTAGGATTTCACAAATAATAACTTTTTCTATATGATTTACATTTGTGATACACCAACAAGTACGATTTTTTTCTATTCCCAAAGGCTTCCGACAACGAAAATCCTTTGGACTACCACTCCCACCTTAAGTTAATACAGGCGATGTTTTTGAGTTTGGACATTGTCTCCAACTCAAAGGACACACGCAATGCGAGGGTGAGGCGCAAGGGCAGCCGAGAGCAAGGAGTGAGTACTTCCGTTTTCTTTTTACTTGCATTAAATTAAAGAATTTGAAGGTAATAGTTGTCGACGATTTGTTGTTTATAACTTTGTATTCGAGTAACAAAACTTTATTGTTTATAGTGCTTCTAAAGCGCATATTGCCCAAATGGGGAGATGGGTGAACTCCCATATGTACCTCTCCTATCTCACCTCTATCCCCTTCGAGGTCTTGTTAGTACAAGTCGGATTCAAGGATGGCAAAGACAATTACCTTCTTCATTGAGATCGCGTTGAAGTCCCCGAATGCCAACTTCGACGTACATTTCCATGGGCGAACGACGCTCTCGGGGTTATTAAAACGGTATGTAATCTATCTTAAAAAAATAAATGGGAACAAAACATAGGAAGAATAAAAAATTATATAAGAGAATGACAGCGGTGCCGAGGTGGTAGCGGTGGTGAGGTGGCGGCAGTGACGAGGTGGCGGCGGTGACAAGGTGGCGGCGGCGCCGATGTGGCGCCGAGGCGGCTCCACATCGTGAATGTGGGGGATTTGGTAGGAGGCGTAAAATTTCGAAATTTGAATTTGAACATATGCGCGCCAAACGACTTAGATCACCTTACCGATTTAATTAGCATTATAGGCAAAAATGTACAAATGCAAACGTCTAATTTGAATCGCAATGCACCGTTAAACAAAGTGAATTTTCATAGCGATTTGGAGCAAGACGCAAATTGAAACAATGTAAAATTTCGTACGCGATTGTAAATGAAATTCAGTACGTGACGTTCGTACTAGCGTTTCATTTGAATCGGGATTTAGATTTTACTTACATAGCGTGCGCTTCGACGTCCTATCGCAACGCGACTTAGAATTAAATTATCGTACGACTTGTTTATACTCTACTTTAAATTCGTACATCAGTTACATTTCGTAACCCTACGTACGTCATAAAGGTACGTTAAAATTCTTCCACTCTCCTCTCTTCACGTGTCTCTTTCACTTCGAAATCTTACACAACCGCCATGGATTTTTTGTCGAATCGATCCGCAAATCAGCACACCACTAAACCACGCCCTGAAAAACAAACCGTTCTCGCAATTCTAGAGGAAGAAATGGAGACAAGTGGACCGCGATTTGTAGAGACACAACCGAAAAGGAGGAGAATACCTTCTTCCAAACCCTTAGAGTTTGAATATGATTTAGTGCCATTAGATGGGGACAACAACAAAGACAATGCCGAATACGAGCCATCCAACCACTCGGTGGAAGAACCCATTATCGTTCGGGACGAACCATCGGAGAAGTGTGGTGTTTCCGAGCACACCTCAGCGGGGGACATAAAGGTTCACAAATTCGAGGAGGAAGCCTCTACGGAAGACGATCAATCACCCGAAAGTACCCAATTTCGAGGAGGAAGCCTCTACGAAAGACGATCAATCACCCGAAAGTACCCAATTTCGAGGAGGAAGCCTCTACGGAAGACGATCAATCACCCAAAGTACAGAGGGGCAGGAAGAAGACGTGTATACTACTGGGGATGAAGTGTTGGGGGTGGCATCTTCAGGACCCCATCAACAATTATCATTAACACTAGGGAACCAAGAAGGGGTCCTCCGTGTACATCCTAGGCAAGAAGAGATACATCCTAGGCCACAAGAGCCATATTGACTCTTTCCTGCACCAATAGGGCAACATGAAGCAATGGATGCCTTTTTTCTTTACCCCGCCATTTCATAGACCTGAAGGAGGGCAACTTGAAGCAATGGATGCCTTTTTTCTTTACCCCGGCCATTTCATAGACCCGAAGGATTGGCCTCCAGAATGGAAGTACAAGAATATCGAAGGGACTAGTGGCTTAAGCAACAGTCAATCGAAGGCGGAACCCCTTATCATTTCGCCTGCCAACTTGGATGTTTATGTCTTCAGATGACAATAAACCATCCTTCGCGGCATTTACACAATTCGATATAGTAGAGACAAGTCTCTCTTAGATTATCCGCCGAAAGGGTGTATATAAACTCGATGAGCCCAAATATCTGCGGGTACACCATATCTGGGATCCGCGACTCTCCAGCATTCTTCGCAAGTGTGAGGCGATGCCGGAGGTCGAAGCTCTTAGTAAGGCTAAGGAGAAGGTTTTAAAGCGCATTCAGGGTCGTAAGAAAGAGGAGCGACAAATTTGCCTAAAAAACATTGTTAGGATTCCTCATCCTAATCCGATGCCCCAAACGACGAGAGGTATGGGTTCTCCACGGAAATTGGATCCTCGACCAAATGAATGAGGTATATCTCTCAAAGATTTATTGCAAAATATCGTCAAAATTTAGCCAGAGGTTAAGCATCTTCGTCGAGAGGTCGTCCATCTTCGGCAATAGGTTATCCGAAATGACGGAGAAGAGGCAGATGGAGAGAGGCACATAGGGAGGGATAAAGAGGGAGAGATAAAGGGAGATAGAGAGAATGAGTGAGGGGGTGAAAGAGGTGGAGGGAAAAAGGGGGAGAGGGAGGGAAATGAGGTGGGAGAGGGAGGTGAGGAAGAAGAGGCAAAGGGAGAGAGAGATGGAAAAGAACGGTGAGAGGTAGGGGAAAAGGGGGAGAGAGAGAGGGAGAGGGAGGGAGAGAGGGAAGAAGATGAAGGGGGCGTTGGAAGGGAAGGAGAGAGAAAGGAAGAGCGGGAAAGAGAAAATGAGGAAATGGAAATGGAAAAGAGAGGAGGAGAAGAGAAAGGGCGAGAAGGAAAGAGAGAGGAAGGGAAGGTTGCGG
>JBBHKE010002416.1:0-79378 GCA_037447655.1 Zygnema cylindricum | reverse complement strand
CAAGTAGGGGCCCTCAGGGAGGGGTTAGGGAAGATGAAGACGATGCGGGACCAAGTAGGGGCACTCAAAGGAGTACAGTGGAACCAACATCTTTTACACTGGACACCGAAGAAACAGGACAAGAGGCAGTTTCTAATAAAAAAGAGACAAGTTTCTAATCAAAAAGAGACAGTTGGGACGAAAACCTTCTTACAGTACTCACGACGCATGCGACAATGGAAGGTACTGGGCAAACATGTACTCTTGTTTTTAATGTTTTTGGTGGATATTGAGCAATTTTGAACAATTTTTTATGTCACGAATGTTTTATGATTGAATTTTGTTGTCTTGTTTTCATTTTTTTTAAATGATACGGAGTTGTTTTCGGTAATGTGGTTTAATTAACAGAAATGGTGGGCCAAGGCAGAAGCTACGTTACGTAAAAGAATGAGGATTTTCTTGACTACATCCAAATAATTGAAGGGACAAATTTGGGAGATAATGGACCGAATTTGGACATACCTTGGGAAGACACTATAATAATTCGAGTAGTATCGGTTGATGCTTTTTATAGGGCCCATAAAGAACAGATACGTCGGGCCATGGTTTTTTTTTTTTTACAACAACGAAGTAATCCATTCTATTGTAAAATATGTTGACATGAAAAAGAGTTGTAGGGGAATCGACAAAAATAGTTGGAGAGAGTGAGGAAAACAAGAGGGGTTATAATTTTGTGTAAGAATAAATTTTAACATTGCGTGATAATCATGTATATTTTGTATGCTATTTTTTACTTGCAGAAAAAGGGATTTTTACAAGCAATGATGAAAGCACTATTTTTTTTTCAAAGATATCAATGTAGAATTTTAAAGATTCTAGAAATAAACATTGCAAATGGACCCGAAACAAAAGTAATTATGAAAGGAAAGATTCGACAAAATGGCGTTAGGTGTAAACACGAGTATTTGGATTGACAATCAGGAGCTATTACTGATGGTTACAACGGGAATTAACTTAAAGAGATGAGCAGAAAATGGCTTACTGATGGTTACAACGGGAAGCAACTTAAAGGGATGAGCAGAAAATGGCTTGATTCCTGTTCGATAATGAGTTTTGTTCACGAGAACATGCTAGCTCGTAGTGTGACACTTTTGACTCATTTTGCAACTGGAAGGGGAAACAGCGCAAAGGCTGTGAACCTTTGCGATTTGTTTTTGATGGAAGTGGGGAGTGTAGGACCCACGCCGTATCATATGCTCGAATTTTTAGACATGAACGGCAAGACTAACTAGGTGATTTACCCTTTATTTTTTAAAAATATTAAATTGCTTACACAACGTTATCTTTTACGGCTTATATCCACTAATTGAGCATTGTTATTTATATTGCAGAATGGTCGAAAGGAGCATTTCGGTGTTATCCAAAATAGGGAATAGGACGTTTGTCCTCTTGGCGGGATCGCTATGTGGTTGTTGTACCTATTCCACATGAGAGGAGGCACGGGGTGGGGGTGCCTCGACTTTTCGTCGAGAGAGTCATGGTAACACTAGAGAAATGTCCTCTAAAAATTTCCTCGAAAGTCAATTGTTTTGTCAACTTGAATGCGAACTTGTAATAAGGATTTCAAAGATAACAACTTTTTATATATGATTTACATTTGTGATACACCAACAGGTACGATCTTTTTCTATTTCCAAAGGCTTCGGACAGCGAAAATCTTTTGGACTACCACTCTCACCTTAAGTTAATACAGGTGATGTTTTTGAGTTTGACATTGTCTCCAACTCAAATACACACGCAATACGAGGGTCAAGCGCAAAGACAACCGAGAGCAAGGGGTGAGTACTTCCATTTTCTTTTTACTTGCATTAAATTAAATAACTTGAAGGTAATAATTGTCGACGATTTGTTGTTTATAACTTTGTATTCGAGTAACAAAACTTTATTGTTCATAGGGCTTCTGAAGCGTACATTGCACGACTTGGGAGATAGGTGAACTCCCATATGTACCTCTCCTATCTCACCTCTATCCCCTTCAAGGTCTTGTTAGTATAAGTCGGATTCGAGGATGGCAAAGACATACCTTCTTCACCGAGATCGCGTTGAAGTCCGCGAATGCCTACTTCGACGTACATTTCTATGGGTGGACGACACTCTCGAGGTTGTTAAAACGGCCGGCATTTCCCTTCATACACGGAGTTGTCGACATTGTATAACCCTGGGTGGTCCTTTGTCTATCACCTCTCCTCAATCATCATCGACCACACTCCCGTCCGGCCCCACAGATGAGGATTGGAATTTCGTACGTGAGTTAGATGTTTTGGGAGCTTATGATTTGGGAGCCCCCTGCCCGCGATTATACACCCGTATTCCTATGGATGTCAAGACAATAGTACAAGATGCCCTCCACCTCTCCTTGTCCCACATTTCTTCAAACCAGACGGACACTGCTCCTTGGCACCTAATTTTTATGTTCTCTCTATGGGTGCTAGTCCTTCCAGGTTGTGGAGGGGGCTGTGGGGCTAGAGAAACTATGGCGCGTTGTCGCCGATTCCTGCGTGGTGACTGGAAGTCCCTCCACGCCGAGCATGAGGATCGGGTATCGAGCACCTCTTTCATACCACGTCGACCACCTAGGCCATCAGATGTCCCGGCCTCTTATCGTCAAGCAAATCACTTAGGTCGTGTTGGTGAGCTTTCTCGAGCGGTTTGGGCCCTATAGCCATTCACCCCTGCGCCCGGATCTTCTTCCACTATTGAGGTCCTTCGAGCTCTCCACCCCCCTGCCCCTTCCCCTTTACCCCTTTCCATCCACACCTTTGAGCCTTCTTAGAGTTTTACTTTGGATCGGGAGGTTTTCATTAATGCTCTTAGCTCTTCTCCTCACCTTTCAGCGGGGGGGCCGTCGGGCACATTATATGAGTTGTTTCGCGATGCTTTGACCCCTAAATCGGGTGCCCGGGGGTTCGATGTGTTTTTTTGAGTATGTTCCCTTATTGCTAGTGGGAAAGTTCCCCCTCGGATTTGTGTTCTTCTCACGGCGTCCCGCCTTGTGGCAGTCGCCAAACCTAATGGTGGGATCCGCCCTATAGCCGTGGGAAAGGTTTTATATAGATTGGTGGCTCGTACGATATGTCTCCAGCTTCAACCAGCTTTCCATGATTATTTCTTTCCTCATCAGTTTGGAGTGGCCACGAGAGGGGGTTGTGAGGCCGTGGTCTACAAGATTCGGGCTTTGTTGGATGTACATCCGGATTGGTTGTGTAACAGCAATAGCGGATGGAACTTGTTTATAAATGGGTATTTAGGTATTAGGATTATAGAGTAATAAATTTGGTAGACGTCCGCGAAAGAATCATGCTATTTGGAGTTATATTTTAAAAGTTATAGCGATGGGTGTATTTAGGTGACAACGTGGGGTCTAAATAACAAGTGGGTATCATTGAAACGGGTTAAGGGTCAAATTAGTACCGAAATTACGCGTGTACGTTTCATAAAGTTCTAACGAAACGTTTAGTATGCACGGTGGTTCGTTTCGTACAAATTTTAGTACGAAACGTCACTTTCACTTAAGGGAATTTCGTAAGAAGTTTCGTGTGCGAAATTTGTTACGCACGATCGTGCGAAGTCGCGTTTCGTTTGGTGCGCACTTTTGCAGGTAAATTTTACGTAGTGAAACGTAACGTTTGATTGGTTAGTAAAGTGCTAAGTAGTTAGTAAGAGATTTCGCACGTTTTTGCATTGGTCAGTTTGAGTCTTTGATGATCAATGATTGGCCCAGGTAAAAGCCTATTAAAACAAAGCGTTAACTCTGGCCTGGCGAGTCCAGGGCGATGATGGATAAATAGTGAAGTGTAAGAGGAGAGTAGACATATTTTCCTTAGGAAAAATGTGTTGAAATTCCGGCTGATCTTGTTCTTGAGTGATTAATACCAAATTGGAGAAAAGGCATTTTTGCATTGAAATCTCTTACTAACTAAATAGTATTTTAGTAGTTAGAGATAAAATTATTAAGGGTAGAGAGTAGTGGAGAACACTTTAATAAGAAGGTTTGAGCCGCGAGAGCAAGAGACCAAACTAATGTTATGCGGACAGAAGCTTCTTCTAATTTAAAGTTTATCCTTATATGAGTGTGGTCCAATGTGGATGTGTATTTTCCAATGTTTGGAATGTGTGTTTGGGATTGTTTGTAGTAATGGGATTTTTTGAGAGGTAGGAGATCCCGTTATATATGGTATCGGAGCTTGGTTAAAAACCAAAGAGAAGCTTGCTCACACGAAAATCGACTGCCATGACCGGTGAGGGTGCATGACCCTGGTTGGTGGAACCACAATGTGAGTGGTAGGGGATTGGAGGGAAACTAAGTGACCGTACTGCCAGCGGCCGCTGGTTAGATATGGGGCGTGTTTAGGTCCTCAGGACTTTTATTCGGGGTGGGCAGTGTAGCCACCGCTGAAGCTCACTCCAATTACTTAGAGGCCAAACAAACTTGCATTCTCTTAGTAATGATTAATGTGTAGAGGGAGGGCTTGAAGCCATGAAGGGTGAGGATGTGAGGATTAGAGAGTAAAAGATCCTGATGTAGTGGGAAGTGGGAAATTTGCTAATGGAGGAGAAGGAAAGTGGAGTACTTTACTTATTCAAGAGCAAAGGAGTCCAAAAATGACTGAAAAACTTTTCAGTTACCTTTGATTGATTTCAATTTTGCTGTTGCAAAATTTATGATTAAATCTTAACTTTGAGAGCTTTCAATTTTGATATTGCAAAATTTGTGGGGAAATTCTTACCATCTATTTCAATGTTGGGAATTGAAAATTTGAATTTGTACTAACTTACTGTCAATGTTTTTTTAATTTCTCAGATCTTGATGTTTTCAAAGGATTTGTTAAGGAGAAGAAGTCTTAGATTGGAGCAATCTGAGGACTTCAAATCTGCATCAAATTTCATTGGGAAATTATACTCTATCTTTCTTTTGCTTGATTTCATTGTGTGATAATGGCAAATTCTGCATGGAAACGTGAAATGGAAAATGCCTTGAATGTGTTGAAGAAGTGGATTGTGAAATTGGTCAAAATATTTAATAATCATGCTGCCGCTGTAGATGAAACCATTTCCGAATTGAAAAGTGAATTGAAAGTTGTCAAAGAAAATGGAAATGTTTTAAATGAGAAATTAGATGAACTTATTAACTTAATTCAGACCAAGAATGATATGAATGACCAAAAGGGTGAGAGTAGTAAAAGGAATGCCAGTTTTAGGGAGGATGATCATGATAGACCTAAGAAGATAAGGGATCTGAAATTGTCTATTAGTGAGGCACCATCATTTGATGGTAAGAGGATCGATGAGTTGGATAATTGGATTTTTCATATAGAGTATTGTTTGGAGTCTAGAAATTGCGATCGAGATGATTACACTTCTTTTGCTGTTAGGTGTCTGAAAGGCGATGCTCAGATTTGGTATTATACTCAGAGAAGGTCTAAATTGATTCCTCATAATGCTGATTGGGAAATTATTAAAACCGCGATCAAATCGCGTTTCTTGACTGTCACTTTTAAATCCAGAATGGAAGAAAAGTGGTTGAATTGTAAGCAGACTATATCTGTGAAGGATTATATTGTGGAATTTGACTCATCTAGCATTCATGTCATAGGTTTGACTGATGAAATGGCTAAATTGTATTTCTTCAACTATTTGAATCCTATATTGAAATCAGAACTAAAACATCAAAAATTTAATAATTTGAAAGAATTACAAGATAAGTCATTCGAATTAGAGGATCAACTGGGGTATAATGGGAAAATCGATCACTCAGGGGTAATTTGAATGAAGTATCAGAGTGGGATGAGGAGGAATTTGTTGAAGAGGGTCTGAATGCTGGTCTGGTGAATAGGCAAAATATCTTCAGGGGAAATCTAAGGGGTGGACATAGTGTTAATGCAAGAAATAAATTTAACAATAGAGGGGGGTACATTAAAAGTCCTAAACCAAGCATTAATGCCCAGAAGCCAAACCTTACCATCCCCACATGCACTATTTGTCAGAAAAAGGGTCATAGAGCATTTGAGTGTGCACAACTGAAAAAGATTAACTGTTATAATTGCGGAGAGGAGGGACATTTTAGTAGAGAGTGCATAAAATCCAAAAAGAAAGTCACTTGTTTCAAATGCGGAGGTCAAGATCATTACGCTAAAGACTGTACAGATAAAGGTTCTCTCAAACAGTTGATGTAAATGAAGGTCTCCAAGAGGATATTGCATTATACCTAGCTGAGCAGAAAGCCCAGGAGGTGGGAAACGAAAAGGACTAACTGAAAGTCCTCAGTTGAGTCAACCGGATCCAGAAGTTAAAGAGTTAACTTTGGAGGGCAAATTAATGAATGGAAAAGTTAGGATAGCTGAATTTTTTATGATTCTCACTAAACTGCATAGTTTAAAGAATCCTTCTGATGAAATTCTAATCAACACACCTATGTTAGGATAGTTAAGTAATGATGACACCAGACACAGTTTGATTAGATTCAAGTCATTAGTGGAAGGAAAACCGTTGAGAGTAATGGTTGATTCAGGTGCCACACATAATTTTATTTCACATAAGTTTGTAGAGGAAAATATAATTCCTACTGTCATAAGGGAAAAGCTTTTACATGTTCAAGTGGCAAATGGTAATAAGTCCACATTAGACTTACAAACTAACATGATAGAAGTTGATATCCAGGGTCATAAAATGAAAGTTGTGTGTAAAATAATGAATTTGGGAAGTGAAGAACTAATTTTGGGAAAGCCTTGGTTAACTGAACACAATCCTCAAATTAATTGGGAAATTAACACTTTGAAAGTAAGGTCTGAAAACGGTTGAAAGGTTTTGCAAGCATTATCTCCTAAGAAATTGTATAGGAATCACATAAGTGACATAACCAGATTGGGAGTGGAAGGTTTGATATCTGCTAAACAATTTAAAAAACACTTAAAAGATAAAACAAATCATGCTTTGTTGTTATTAGTAATTGAGGCAGTTACTGATGAAAGGGGGGAGAAAACACTAACGTTGATGTCATCACTAAATCAGACACCACTAAAACTTTCGAAAAACTAAAATCTGATTTTGTAACTGACATTAATACATCTGATCTTGCTGTTAAGTATTTGATTTTTGAATTTCAAGATGTTTTCCCAAGTGATTTACTATCGGGAAGGCCACCTTCCCGAGATGTAGAACATGTTATTAACCTTAAACCTGGATGTTATCCTCCTGTCACATAAATTTATAAACATAGTTTTTTTGAGCAGGAGGAGTTAAAAAAACAGATCAAAGAACTCCTAGAGAAAGGGCATATTCAGCCCAACAAATCACCGTACGGAGCACCAGTTCTTTTCGTCAAAAAAAAGGACGGAACGTTGAGAATGTGTGTCAATTATCGTAGTCTGAACAAGATTACGGTGAAGGATAAGTATCCGTTACCTTTAATTTCTGAATTGATAGATCGTTTACAAGGTGCTAAAGTATTTTTGTTGATTGACCTGCGTAGTGGCTTTAATCAGGTGCCAATTAGAATTGAAGATGTTTATAAAACTGCTTTCAGGACTAGGGTGGGTTATTTCGAATGGATAGTGATGCCATTCGGCTTAACGAATGCACCGCCTACTTACCAAAGATTAATGAACCAAACCTTTTCAGATTACATAGATGAGTTTGTCCATGTGTTTATAGATGATATTTTAGTTTACATTGAATCTAAAGAACGACATGTAATTCATTTAAAAAGAGTGTTGGAAAGGCTAAGAGAAAGAAAATTATATGGAAAATTGTCAAAATCTAGTTTTCTTAAAAGTGAACAAATATTTTTGGGACACATAGTTAGTGGGGAAGGTGTTAAAACAGATCCATCCAAAATTTTAGCAATCCAAAATTGGAAACAACCTACTAATGTCACAGAAGTTAGATCCTTTTTGGGATTGGCCACTTATTACAGGAAATTTATCAGGAATTTCAGTATGATCGCCGTACCTTTGACGGATTTACTTTGGGAGAAAGAGACGTTTGTGTGGGTAGATGATCAAGATGGAGCATTCGAGGAATTAAAAGGGAAATTGACCTCTGCCCCTACACTGGTGTATCTTGACCTTGCTTGGGAATTTGAATTTCTGATTACTACAGATGCATCTGATAAAGGTCTAGGTGCAGTCATAAGTAAAAAAGTCGACAAACACTTTCATCCTATTGCTTTTGAGTCCAGAAAATTCAATGATGCTGAAAAAAACTATAGAGCACAGAAAAATAAATTACTTGCAATTGTACATGCAACTGTGATAATAAAACACTCTCTTATTTACAGAGATTAAGTGATGCGCAGATTATGACTGGCAGACAGGTTAGGTGGATGCAAAAATTAGCATATTTCAAATTTAATGTCAAACATATTCCTGGGAAGACAAATGTAATCGCAGATCCTTTAAGTAGATGTTTTGAAATAAGTGTTATGGTTCAAGATGAATTGTTTTTAGATACAGTTAGAAATGGTTATGATAAAGATGTATATTTTGTTGTGATTTGCAAGAATATTTCGGAAGGGAATTCTGACCCATTGAATGAGAGGCGTGTCAAAAACTTTAGACTAGAGGATGGTTTACTGTATTTGCAAATTCGGGATATATTATGCATTCATGAAGTGGGAGACTTAAGAAAACAAATTTTACGAGAAGCTCATGAGCATTTAGGACACTTGGGTCGAGATAAAACTCTTAGTCGATTCAAAGTAGATTGTCTTGGTCTGGGATGGCAAAAGAGGTGTCAAAACACGTGGAAAGTTGTGTCCCTTGCCAACAGAGTAAACCCAGTACCCAAAAACCTAAAGGTCTCTTAAAACCTTTGGATATCCCCGAAAGACCGTGGGAATCTGTCAGTATAGATTTTATTGTTAGGTTACCTGCTACATCTAAAAGGAATGACAGTATCATGGTCGTAGTCAATAGGTTCAGTAAAATGGCAATCTTTATCCCTTGCAAAACCACTCATTTAGTTGTAGATATTGCAAAGTTATATTTTGACAACGTGGTCAGACATCATGGAGTCCCTCTATCTATAGTCATTGATAGAGATTCTAAATTTACGTCTGCTTTTTGGAAAGAATTACAGCAAAATTTAGGCTCTGAATTGAAAATGAGTACCGCTTATCATCCTCAGACAGATGGACAGACAGAAAGGATGAACCGTACACTAGAGGAAATGCTTAGGACTGTTTGCAGTGGAGTTCAAAACACACAGGAATCTAAATTGCCATTAATGGAATTTGCATACAATTCATGTAAACATTCTAGTACATGATTCTCACCATTTAAAGTTGCATACGGATACCAACCTAGAGAAGCATTAGACTTAATAACAAGGGTCACTCAAGAGAATAGAGGTTCAACAATTTGGAAAACTCTCCGAGATGCATTAGTGGAGGCACAAAGGAGGCAAGAATTAAATGCTAACTGCAAACGGGGTGATTCGGTGTTACGCACAGGTGACAAGGTTTGGCTTTCTACTACTCATTACTGGTGCAAGATTGAGGGATAATCGGATCCTACGGGGAAATTTTCTCCTAAGTACATTGGACCATTTTACTGTAATCGAGATGATATCGTCAGTTGCTGCCAAATTGGACTTCCCGCCTTCAACAAAAATTCATCCCGTGATACACATCAGCCAATTGAAACCAGCGAATCTTCGACCAACTGAAGGAGAATTGGAATTATATCCCTCAATAATTATAGAACCTGAAGTCCACAGACGGGTAATAGATTGGGTTGGTCAACAGTTCAGGGTCGGCGATACTATATTCTGGCAAGTGTATTATCTAGGAAGGCCTGAGGATGAGTTGACTTTAGAGGATAAAAATTATGAGCTTTTACAGAGGTATTGGAGGGTTAATAATATAGAAGTCTCGTCTTGAGAATTAAAGGTGTTTAACTAAGGTCAGTTAAAAATAAGGAGGGGATGATGTAACAGCAAAAGAGGATCAAACTTGTTTATAAAGGGGTATTTTGGTACTATGATTATAGAGTACTAAATTTGGTAGACGTCCGCGAAAGAATCACGCTATTTGGAGTTATATTTTAAAAGATATAGCGATGGGTGTATTTAGGTGACAGCGTGGGGTCTAAATAACAAGTGGGTATCATTGAAACGGGTTAAGGGTCAAATTAGTACCGAAATTACGCGTGTACGTTTCATAAAGTTCTAACGAAACGTTTAGTATGCAAGGTGGTTCGTTTCGTACACATTTTAGTACGAAACGTCACTTTCACTTAAGGGAATTTCGTAGGAAGTTTCGCGTGCGAAATTTGTTACGCACGATCGTGCGAAGTCGCGTTTCGTTTGGTGCGCACTTTTGCAGGTAAATTTTACGTAGTGAAACGTAACGTTTGATTGGTTAGTAAAGTGCTAAGTAGTTAGTAAGAGATTTCGCACGTTTTTGCATTGGTCAGTTTGAGTCTTTGATGATCAATGATTGGCCCAGGTAAAAGCCTATTAAAACAAAGCGTTAACTCTGGCCTGGCGAGTCCAGGGCGATGATGGATAAATAGTGAAGTGTAAGAGGAGAGTAGACATATTTTCCTTAGGAAAAATGTGTTGAAATTCCGGCTGATCTTGTTCTTGAGTGATTAATACCAAATTGGAGAAAAGGCATTTTTGCATTGAAATCTCTTACTAACTAAATAGTGTTTTAGTAGTTAGAGATAAAATTATTAAGAGTGGAGAGTAGTGGAAAACAATTTAATAAGAAGGGTTGAGCCGCGAGGGCAAGAGACCAAGCTAATGTTATGTGGACAGAAGCTTCTTCTAATTTAAAGTTTATCCTTATGTGAGTGTGGTCTAATGTGGATGTGTATTTTCCAATGTGTGGAATGTGTGTTTGAGATTGTTTGTAGTAATGGGATTTTCTGAGAGGTAGGAGATCCCGTTACAGGTTGGTCCTTCAAGTTGATGTTTCCAATGCATTTAATACAGTGGATCGGAAGGTGATTTTTTCAAAACTTATGGCGGCTCCATCTCTGATTGTCCATTTATTCCCCTTTGTGAGGGCTTTCTATTCTTCGACAATCAAACTTTCTTTCTCGGCCGATGGTGATGTTATTCCTCTCTCCTCTGCTACTGGCACTCGCCAAGATGACCCTCTCGACGGACCTTTGTTTGCCCTTGCCCATTACCGGGCCCTTCGTGCCTCCGCATCCGCCTTTCGTTCTTGCCTTTTCCCTTCTGTCGCACATTATTGGGCCGAGATGATGCGCACATTATTGGGCCAAGAGAACAAGTCGTGTTGGCATATGATTTTTTAATGGAACGTTTAGCCGAACTCAACCATCCAGTTCAACCATTGAAGTGTGTTATTTGGTCTCCTCAGGATATTCCACTTTCGATCACTCCCCCTCCTGGTTTTCAAACCCCTTCTCCCTCCGATGGCATTCGTGTGCTTGGTTGCCCCCTTAGTCGGATACATTCGTGACCCAATTCCTTCATGATGCTTTATAGACAGATCTATCCCAAGTGGATGACCTTCCTCACCTTCCCGATCCCCAAGTTGCTTTTCCTAGGTTAACCAGGTGTTTTCCCCACCGCCCTTCTTACCTCACTCGTACTTCCCCTCCCACCTCGACATTTGTCTCCTCTCTCTCGGCTTTTGACGATCGCCTCATAGACGTCCTCCACACTTTGTTAGGTCGCGGGGCATTTGATCGCGAGTCTGGGCCATCGGCCAGCATTCAGGCATCCCTCCCTAACTCTAATGCGGGGTTGGGTCTATTATCGACCACTCGTGTTGCTCACGCTGCTTATTTAGGAGGTTGGTGTCTTATTGCCTCTACTCTTGTTTCCCGTTTATTCGTTGGGGACACCCCCGTTCTAGCTACTCTTATCTCGGGTTTCAGGCAGTGTATTCGCCTTCCAGCGATCTTTATTAGACGCGTCACGTTTTCTTCCTCCCCATTCCCTTGTGGATGTGCCGATTTTCTCGACCCTTGTTACAAAATCTGTTGAGCGTGTCCAAGAATTGATTTCCGATCGCGTTGTCGCCACCATTAAATCCGAGCTTTTCAAGGCGCTTCCCTCCGATTCTTCTCATGCCCGTCTTCTCTCTTGTGGTGGACCGGGTTCTGGGTCATAGCTTTTTGCCACAACTATTTTGTTCTATCTCGGATTCTCCCCAGCTCATTTCACCACCGCCCTTCGGTTTCGCCTTGGCCTCCCCCATCCTCCTTTACTTGGCTCTCTTGTTTGTGCATGTGATCGTGTCTTGGGGCCCGATGGTGTCCATTTGCTTTGTTGCTCCCATGGGGGAGATTTGAACCAGGCGCACGACACTATTCGAGACACCGTTGCCACTATCGCTTCAAAAGAGGGCTTTTGTGTGTGTCGAGAGGTTTCTCATATAATTCCTCTGCGTCGGATCGATGTTGTTTTGGTTGATGGTGCCTGGCGCATTTTTGGTGATATTGTTCTGCAAACCCTACTTCAGCTACAATTGTTGGTCAGGCGGCTCGACATCATGGGGTGGCAGCTCATAATGTTGCTAAGGCGAAGGAACTTGATTATGCCAACCGGGACCCTATGTATGACTTTATTTTGATGGCAATCGAGATCTTTGGTTGTTTGGGTGTTGCAATAGACAAGTTTTTCCGTACTTGTGCTCGACGTGCTTTCGAGCGTCGAGGACCTGGGAGCCCTCCTCCTTCGGTCCCTACCTTTTTTAACCGTCAACGCTTATCTGTGGCTCTACAACGAGTGTAGGCTTCTATTCTCCTCCAATCGACTATTGCGGTTATGGATCGTCGCCGTGCTCCGGAACTCCGTCAACGTGCTCCCCCGGGCTGGGGGGACTTGTTGAAATTAATAGATTTCTAGAGTTTTTTATAGGTTTAAATATGTTAGTATAAAAGAAAAGAAAAGGATGGGCAACCTGCCTCTTCCTCCTCTCTCTAGCCCCCATACTTGTTGTAGTCACTGAAGGATAGAGAGGGTGGTTGATCCATGGTTGCCTTAGTTCAACAGGCAGTTATTTTTAGTAGGTCACTAAAAATATACCTGACGGATCCAGGATTTGATCCTCGTACCTGTGGTTCGTCAAGATAGATGATAACGGTCAGCTTTATCCTATTAGACTAGGACCAATGCTTAATGCTATAGTATGTGATATATATATATATATTATATATTATATATATATATATATATATTATATTATATATATATATATATATATATATTATATATATATATATATATATATATATATATATATATATATTATATATATATATATATATATATATATTATATATATATATATATATTATATATATATATATATATATATATTATATATATATATATATTATATATATATATATATATTATATATATATATATATATATATATATTTAAGGAGGAACAAATCCATTTAACTAAAACTGTATACGGCATGCATAAATACAATTTTATGAAAGTACGAAGTACGATTCTATTTAAAAACAGATACCACGCATTCTGTTTCGACAACGAAACAAATGTCGCGCAAGTATTTATAACGGCTAAGATTGCGTCTCGCTGCAAATCCAACGGCGCACATCATCGCCGAAATCCAGCAGTGGTCACTTTGGTGTTTTGTGACGTGGCATGACCTGGAGCCACGTGGAGAGATGACATTCGGTCATGGGAATTCCGAGGAATGTACGGACGAGTGAAAAGCATCCACGCGTCCGCTTAATAGCCTTGTCGTACATAGGCCGTACAAAAGGTACACCGGTAGTAGTACTTTTTGGTACGGTACAGTAGTGTGATTGGTCCGTACTTCAGTAGATAGAAGTTATTAGAGGGAATCAGGACTTAGAAAATTTTGGTAGGTAGTCACCTCTCCCTTAGAGAGTATGTACAAATCGCCATTTTTACTGCCTCATAACTTATCGGCTGGTTGGCTATTTTCAGTGATTCTTTTTCCTACGGACTCTGGGAAGTCTAGGCTGCACACGGGTGCAATCGGACTGTCTTTTTGTATGCTTCGATAGCAGTGGTTGCCATTCAAAGTGGGTTAGTTAATAACTATCTAGATGCTTCCTGTATTCTGTAGTCCAATGGAGGACACATAATTGTAGGTTATGGGCCCACCCTCTAGGGTGGCCACCTTCAATGGATTTGGGTTCATATATTGGGAAGCCATGATGATGGGAGCTTTGTGCGAAAAACGATACTGGGGTATCGTCAGTGGACAAGTGAAACGTCCACCTTCGAGAACTCCACCAATATTTGGAGGAGTAAGGTTTCCTGCAGCAACAACTTTCTCAGCCGAGGAGGCAGATGATGGGGACACTAGTGTGTCTGAAAAGGGGAAAGGGAAGGAGACACCCCTCACTCTTATTGCCACAGTCCCAGGGTGGCGACTGTGAAGACCGCGGAGAACGATACTCAAATGTGGGAGGATGTAAACATGGATGCCAAGAACTTCATACTGAGGCACCTCACTCAAGCCTTGGCCACTCCTCATCTTCACATTTACAATGCCGAGGAGTTGTGGGTGAGTTTGGTGGAGATTTATAGAGTTGCAACTATTCAAGAGCTCCAGTTGGTTGGTCAAAAACTAGTGAGTTACACTTACAAAGAAGGAAAGATGTTAGATTACTGTAATGATCTTTCTTGTTTTTATATGGAGATGGAAAGTGTCGGGTGGACAGGTACAATAAAAATAAAAGTTAACACCCTTATCATGAAGTTACCAGATGAGTACGAGAACATAGTGTACCGAGTACAAGAAATGGCTGATAGTTACTCGAAATGGAACACAGTGGCAAGAATGATACTTGTGGAGGAAAACACAATGGAGATTAGGAGAGGAGGAAAGAGCATTCAAGCTCTAGCAGCACGAGGGGAATTAAAGAGGAAGGATCCGAAGAAACTGTACAAAAGGGAAAGAGATCATCTTGGAGGAGCGAGCCCCCCAAAGGGTCTTTGTCATTTTTTGCAAAAAGCCGGGACACTTCATCGCAGATTGTGTCAAGCTGTCGGAGCTGAGGCTCCAAGAGAACCGTGGAGGGGGTTCTTCCGGAGGGAAGAAAAATGCACTTGTGGTTACAAAAGTGACTGAGGAAGAGATAGAAATGTGCCCTTTGAAACTCTGAGACCTCCATAAGTCCTCAGAGTGAACAGCTTCTAAGAAGCCTCTAAGATATTTTTTGACCCCTTTGTCTTTCAGCAAGAAAGACTGCCACCATGGCAGACAAAAACTCTGACCACCTTCAACCCTGTGAAGGGAAGACTCCCCTGAGTTGATAGCAAAAAGAACCTCAGAATTTGCTCCCCTGAGCAGTAAGTTATGGAGGGTCAAAGTTGACATTTTGTACAGAAGCTCTCTAGGAGAGAGTGTCCTATCTCCTAATTTTTCTAAGTCCTATCTCTCTCACAGACTCTATCTATTGATGTATGGAGCCAATCATATTACACTTCTGTACACAAAAGTACAGCTGCCGGTGTACTTTGTGTATAAACATTGTACTACATGGCCTAAATGTCGACACGTGGTATATCCGGATTTGCTCCTTTAATCCTCGGAGATGCCGCGATCCAATGTTATTCCGCCACGTGACATCCGATGTGGCGATGACCAAAAATCGCGGAAATCCTCTTCCGCGATCTCGGCATTCATTCCGGCCGTCCGATTAAATTCACATTTAATCTTAGCCGTAATAAATACCTCCGCGGTATTTATTTCGCTAAAGTAACAAATGCGTGGTATTCGTTTCTTATCCGTAGCGTAATCCGTACTTTTAAATTACTGGATCTATCTATCCCGTAAATAGTTTTAGTTAAATTAATATTCCTACGTGGCAATGCTTAATTAAATATCAAACCCTATAGTACTTAATATTAGGACTAGACTTAACGGATAAGGCTACCGGCTACCAGCTGTTTTCCGTTCGGCAGGTACCAGGATCAAATCCTGATGGCAACATATATATCCTTTTAGTAAATAAACCCCTAATCGGTAAATAAACTAATATATATTTCACGTAAATCTCTGGATAGCCTAGGTAGCCATGGCTTTAGCTTCCTCTCCAATTTCTCAGTGACTGCGACAAGTTTGAGTGTTGGAAAGAGAAGTTAGAGGTAGACTGCCTCGGCTTCTTTCTATATTTCTATTTAGACAAAGAAAATACTTTAAACGGACCATTAATTTCTACACCCTTGGAGCAATTCGGGAAGCTCTACAGGAAGGATGGATTATTGACTCAGGTACATCCATGCATATGTGTCGTGATAAAGAACTCTTCACAAAGCTAAGGAAAATCCCTACTGTAGAGATAGAGTATGGGGATGGGAGAGTGGTTAATACAAATCTAGTGGGATTAAAAGATCTGAAAGTCTTAGTGGAGGGTAAGACTTTTATACTTACATTCTCAGATGTACTCTACATTCCTCAGCTGAGTAAAAATCTTGTCTCTACGTTTGTGTTAGATGACAAAGAGTTTGATACCTTCACTCAAAAGGGAGTCTTTACAGAGCTAAGTATGGGGATGAAGTTTACTTCACGGCAGATAAGGGTAGCCAAGGAATGTTTAGGCTTAACCTGAGTAATAAAAATAAGAATGCTTACTATGTTGGTGTTCCGAAGTTGATGATTTGGCATAAGCAGTTGGGGCATGTGCATTTTGATAGGTTGAGGGAAATGAAAAAGCTTGGGGTAGTAGAAGGAATTCAGTTTGGGGATAATGAAATGATGGATGATTGTGGTGGTTGTGCTAAAGGTAAGGCTCTCAGACTTCTTGTTGAAATTAATAGATTTCTAGAGTATTTTCTATGTTTAAATTTGTTAGGATAAAAGAAAAGAAAAGGACGGGCAGCGTGCCTCCACCTCCTCTCTCTAGCCCCCATACTTGTTGTAGTCACTGAAGGATAGAGAGGGTGGTTCATCCAAGGGTGCATTAGTTCAACAGGCAGTTATGTTTAGTAGGTTACTAAAAATATACCTGACGGACCCGGAATTTGATCCCGGTACCTGCGGTTCGTCAACTTGGCCGATAGCGGTCAGCTTTATCCTATTAGACTAAGACCAATGCTAAATACTATAGTATGTGATAGATATAAAAATATTATGGGAGGAACATGTAGAAATTAATGGTTTTAAGTATTTTCTAGGTCTGAATAGAAAGAAAGAAGCCGAGGCAGTCTACCTCTAACTTCTCTCTCCAACTCTCAACTTGTCGCAGTCACTGAGAAATTGGAGAGGAAGCTAGAGCCATGGCTACCTAGGCTATCCTGAGGTTTACGGGAAATTTATGTTAGTTCGGGTTTATTTATTTAAAAGATATGTGCCGGCGGCAGGAATTGATCCTTTTACCTACCGGCCGGCAGATAGGAAGTAGCCGATAGCCTTAGCCGTTAAGTCTATGAGTCATGATACGTAGTTTATAGTTTGATAGTTATTTAAATATGTATACGTACGATTATTCATTTAACTATAATAGATTACGGGATACATAGATCCGGTAATATATAAAGTACGGATTACGGTACGGACTATAAATCAATACCGCGCATTTGTTTCGGAAATGAAACAAATACCGCACATGTATTTATTACGGCTACGATTAAATTAGATTCTAATCGGACGGCCGCAATTAGCGCCGAGATCGCGGAGGAAGTTTTCGGCGGTTTGTGGCCATCGCCACATCGGATGACGCGTGGCGAAATTTCGTTGGATCGTGGAATCCCCGGAGATTATGGCATCGAATCAGGATATGACATGTGTCGACATTTAGGCCTTGTCGTACAATGTCCGTACCTAAAGTACACCGGCAGCTGTACTTTTGCGTACGGAACTCAATTCTGATTGGTTCCATACATCAGTAGATAGAGTCTGTGAGTGAGATAGGACTTAGAAAAATTAGGAGATAGGACCCTCTCTCCCAGAGAGCTTCTGTACAAAAGGTCAACTTTGACCCTCCATAACTTACTGCTCAGGGGAGCAAATTCAGAGATTCTTTTTGCTATCCACTCAGGGGAGTCTTATCTTCACAAGGGTGAAGGTGGTCAGAGTTTTTGTTTGCCAGGGTGGCAGTTATTTTTGCTTAAACACAAAGGGGTTAGGATTATCCTAGAGGCTTCTTGGAAGCTGTCCACTCTGAGGACTTATGGAGGTCTCAGAGTTTCAGGTTATGGGCCCACCCTCTAGGGTACCAATCTTTAATGGAACAAGCTTCATATACTGGGAAAGTATGATGATAGGAGCTCTATGCGAAAAAAGGTTTTGGGGGATAGTGAGTGGATGATTGGGGCATCCATCAAGTCTTGGAATTCCTCCAGGGTTTAAAGGAAGCAGATTCACCAGGAAAGAGGATTCACCTTCAACGGAGGAAACAAAGGAAGGAGAGGTGGTGGACAAAGGAAAGGAGAAGGAGGACTACACCAATAGCAACTGGTTTAGCATTCATGTCACCTAAACCGAGGAACGAGGAGAATGATACTGAAACCTGGGACTTCAACAATATGGCGGCAAAGCACTTCATCCTACGCCATCTCACTCAAGGACTTGCATGTCCTCATTTGCAGGTAGAGAGGGCATCCGATCTTTGGATGGCTCTCATAGAGATGTACCGAAGTGGTACGATTCAGCAACAACAGTTGGCTGATCAGAAAATTAAGGAGTATGTATACAAAGGGGGAAATATGTTGGATTTTTGCAATGAGCTTGCTACACTCTTCATTGAGCTACAGAGTGCGGGAAAAGTTTTTAGTGAAAAAGAAAAGGTTAACTGTTTACTAATGAAGTTACCTGATGAGTTCGAGAACATAGTCAACTGTGTGCAGGACTTGCTGGACTCAAGGTGGATATGGAACTCAGTGGTATGGATGATTCTCTTTCGAGAGAATACGATTGAGATCTGAAGGGGAGGAAAGAGTGGCCAAGCCTTGGCAACAGCGACCGATTGGAGGAACAAGGATTCCCGGAAACCAGTCGAAAACTATGGGGGTAGGGAGCAGAAAAAACAGGTTGACGAGTTCGAACCAAGGGCTCCCAAAGGTTTATGTCATTTTTGTAAGAAACCGGGGCACTATATGGCAGAGTGCACTAAGCTAATCGAGCTTCGGTTAAAGGAGGGGCAGACCGGTGGTACCGCGAGAGGAAAGAAAAAGGCCCTTGTCACACAGGTACTTGAGGCGGAATCCGAGGACGAGGACGATGAGCTCCTTTTGGATGAGGAGTTAGAGGCGAAAACTGAGGTTGAAATTCCACGAAGGCAGAAATGTGCTTACGGTGGATTGAAAGGTGAAGCAGGCTGGATTATAGATTCAGGTGCCTCAATGCACATGTGTAAGGATAGGCACTTGTTCACTAAGATAAGAAAGATTCCCACCGTAGAGATAGAGTACGGGGATGGGAGGATAGTCACCACTACTCTTGTAGGATCGGTAGATCTGAAAGTGTTAGTAGAAGGAAAGACATCCATATTAACATTCTCCGATGTATTGTTTATCCCGGAACTGAACAAAAACCTTATCTCTACATCTGTATTAGATGATAAGGGTTTTTTTACTAGCACTGGGAAAGGAGTCTTTACTGCTAGTTTTGAGGAGGATGTCTATTTCATTGCTGAGAAAGGTAGCCATGGGATGTTTAGGCTGATCTTAAGTAATGAAACGAAGAAACTTTATTATGCTGGTGTTCATGATATTATGATGTGGCATAAGAGGCTTGGGCATGTGAATCTAGATAAGTTAAGAGAGATGAAAAAGATGGGAGTGGTGGAAGGGATTCAGTTCAGTGAGAGTGATGATATAAGTGATTGTAGTGGGTGTGCTCAAGGTAAAGCACACAGATTACCCTTTCCTAAAACAGCCACCTACAAGGGAGAAAAACTTCTAGATCTAGTTCACACAGATATTTGGGGACCGACTAGAGTGCCCTCACCGGGGGGGAAGAGATTTATGATGACTATAACTGATGATTGGTCTCGGTATTCCCGGGTATATTTTTTGAAAAACAAGTCAGAGGCGGAGGATTGTTTTAGACAATATAAAGCATGGAGCGAAAAACTCCATGAAACTCCAATCAAGAGAGTAAGGAGTGACAATGGTGGAGAGTATACCTCTAACCAATTTGAGGATTTTTTGAGGGAAGATGGGGTTCAACACCAAAAGACAGTTCCAGAAAATCCGGAACAGAATGGGGTAGCTGAAAGGTTAAATAGAACACTAAGTGATAGTGCTAGAAGTATGCTGTCGGATAAGAAGATAGGAAAAAGGTTTTGGGCAGAAGCAATGAACTGTGCTAATTACCTCAAAAATAGAGTTCTTACTTCAGCTATAAAAGATCAAACACCTTATGAGAGATGGAGAGGCCGGAAACCAGACTTATCTCATTTAAAGGTTTTCGGCAGTCAAGTGTTCAGTCTAGATACTGATCGGTCCAATAGAAAGCTAGATCTTAAAGGAAAATCGGGATACTTATTAGGATATGATGAAGATGTTAAAGGATATAGAGTTTATGATCTAAAAAGGGAAGATATAATCTTAGTAAAGCATCTAGTAGTTATGGATGATTGAAAGTCTGTGGATCCCTTCAAATATACGAAGTCAGTAAAAATCAGATTTGAGTCAGAAAATTCCGATGACTTTGAGCTTTCTAACTATCCAGGTTTTAGAGAAGATGACACTCTTGCAGAAACAAATCAGACCGAAAAGGACTCGGCTGTGGAAACTCTAGTGACAACTCTACCCGAAGCGGAAGACGTGGTGGAAATTGATTCGGATTCAAGGGATAGGGGAGAAACCGAGTTTATTCGAAAGAATCCACGAAAACCATCTATTCCGGCCTCAGATTTTGAAGGGGGAAGGAGAAGTAGTAAAAGACTGCAAGAAAAACAGGTTAATAACAAGGTAACAAAACTATCTCATCAAGATGAACCTCAAACTTATGGAGAGGCGATGAATTGTCCAGAAAGAAATCGGTGGAAGACAGCCATCAATGAAGAGATGGCCTCAATTATGGCAGCCGATACTTGGGAGCTGGTGGATTGTCCACCTAACCGAAAACCAATCGGTTGTAAGTGGGTTTTCAAATTAAAACTGAACCCAGATAACACAATCGAGCGCTACAAGGCCCGACTAGTGGCAAAGGGATTTACACAAAAGGAGGGAATTAACTACGAGGAAACCTTTGCCCCGGTGGTCACATTTCCCTCCGTCCGCATACTTCTCAGCCTGGTAGCAGCGGAAGACATGGAAGTGCACCAGATGGACATCAAGACAGCCTTTTTGCATGGAGAATTAGAAGAGGAGATCTTCATGCGACAACCCGAAGGGTTTGTGGAAGAAGGAGAGAAGAGTAAGGTATGCCGGCTGATTAAATCTCTTTATGGTTTGAAACAGGCGCCTCGACAGTGGAATAAGAAGCTTGATGAGTTTCTTACCGGTCTAGGATATATTCGGATCAGCTCAGATCACTTAATCTATGTTTTCGAAGATGAGGAAGGTTTTATATTTATTGCAATTTATGTTGATGATTTGCTTGTTTTAAGTAAATCAATGGAAAAAATTAATAAACTAAAAACCGATCTTAAGGGGAGATTTGAAATGAAGGATATGGGGGAAGCAAAATATATTTTGGGAATTCAAGTAGAGAGAGACCGAAAAAGAAAAATTATAAGATTGACTCAAAAGGAAGCATTAGGGAACATGCTTGAAAAATTTCAAATGGATAAAGCTAATAGTTGTACAACTCCAATGGAGTTGAAGAATGGAAGTGAGGGGAGTGAGGAAGGAGGAGTCATAGTCTTAGACGAGGAATTATCTCTTGAAGAACAAAAGTTCATGCAGACTATTCCTTACAGGCAAGTAGTGGGAAGTCTAATCTATTTTATGAATTGTACCCGGTCGGATTTAGCTGCAGCTGTAGGAGTGCTGAGTAGAAGTCTAAATGCTCCCACTAAGAAGGATTGGGAGGCAGCTAAGAGAGTTCTTAGATACTTGATAGGAACTAGGGATCTATGGTTGCATTTGGGTGGGGAGAATACTGACATCACTACTTGGAGTGATGCTAGTTATGGTGATGCTCCGATGAGGAGATGCACTTCTGGATATGTATTATATGTGGGTGATGGGGCTTGCTGTTGGAGTAGCAAACAGCAAAAGGTCATTGCTCAGTCCACCATGGAGGCTGAGTATATGGCCTCTTGCTCTGCTATAAAATAATTGATGTGGGTCAAGTCTTTAGTTGGTGAACTTGGTCATCTTAAGAGTGGTGTGCAGAAAATATTTTGTGATAATCAAGCAACAATCGCTATTTCTGCCAATCCTAAACATCATTTTAAAGCTAAACACATGGACATTAGACTCAGCTTTGTTAGAGAGAAAGTAGAAAATAAAATAATCAGTTTAGAGTACCGACCAGATAGTGAGATGGTAGCAGATATGATGACCAAACCTGTGCCTTCCCCTAAGCTAATTTTCGGCAGGGAGAAGTGTGGTCTGAAATTAAAGATTGACTAGAAAATAAGGGGAGTAGAAATTAATGGTTTTAAGTATTTTCTAGGTCTGAATAGAAAGAAAGAAGCCGAGGCAGTCTACCTCTAACTTCTCTCTCCAACTCTCAAACTTGTCGCAGTCAGTGAGAAATTGGAGAGGAAGCTAGAGCCATGGCTACCTAGGCTATCCTGAGGTTTACGTGAAATTTATGTTAGTTCGGGTTTATTTATTTAAAAGATATGTGCCGGCGGCAGGAATTGATCCTTGTACCTACCGGCCGGCAGACAGAAAGTAGCCGGTAGCCTTAGCCGTTAAGTCTAGGAGTCATGATACGTAGTTTATAGTTTGATAGTTATTTAAATATGTATACATACGATTATTCATTTAACTATAATAGATTACGGGATACATAGATCCGGTAATATATAAAGTACGGATTACGGTACGGACTATAAATCAATACCGCGCATTTGTTTCGGAAATGAAACAAATACCGCACATGTATTTATTACGGCTACGATTAAATTAGATTCTAATCGGACGGCCGCAATTAGCGCCGAGATCGCGGAGGAAGTTTTCGGCGGTTAGTGGCCATCGCCACATCGGATGACGCGTGGCGAAATTTCGTTGGATGGTGGAATCCCCGGAGATTATGGCATCGAATCAGGATATGACATGTGTCGACATTTAGGCCTTGTCGTACATTGTCCGTACCTAAAGTACACCGGCAGCTGTACTTTTGCGTACGGAACTCAATTCTGATTGGTTCCGTACATCAGTAGATAGAGTCTGTGAGTGAGATAGGACTTAGAAAAATTAGGAGATAGGACCCTCTCTCCCAGAGAGCTTCTGTACAAAAGGTCAACTTTGACCCTCCATAACTTACTGCTCAGGGGAGCAAATTCAGAGATTCTTTTTGCTATCGACTCATGGGAGTCTTGTCTTCACAGGGGTGAAGGTGGTCAGAGTTTTTGTCTGCCAGGGTGGCAGTTATTTTTGCTTAAACACAAAGGGGTCAGGATTATCCTAGAGGCTTCTTGGAAGCTGTCCACTCTGAGGACTTATGGAGGTCTCAGAGTTTCAGAACAAATCCATTTAACTAAAACTATATATGGCATGCATTGATACAATTTTATGAAAGTACGAAGTACGATTCCTTTAAAAACGGATATCGCGCATTTTGTTTCGATAGTGAAACAAATATCGTGCAAGTATTTATAACGGCTAAGATTACGTCTTGCTGAAAATCCAATGGCGCACATCATCGCCGAAATCTCGGAATTGTCACTTTGGCGTTTTGTGACGTGGCATGACCTGGAGCCACGTGGAGAGATGACATTCGGTCATGGGAATTCCGAGGAATGTACGGACGATTGAAATGCAGACACGCGTCCGCTTCATAGCCTTGTCGTACATATGCCGTACAAAAGGTACACCGGCACTAGTACTTTTTGGTACGGTACAGTAATCTGATTGGTCCGTACTTCAGTAGATAAAAGTTATTAGAGGGAATCAGGACTTAGAAAATTTTGGTAGGTAGTCACCTCTCCCTTTGAGAGTATGTACAAACTGGCATTTTTACTGCCTCATAACTTATCGGCTGGTTGGCCGTTTTCAGTGATTCTTTTTGCCACGGACTCAAAGGAGTCCACGCTGCATAGAGGTGCGATCAAACTGTCATTTTGCCTTCTTGGACAGTAGTGGTTGTGGCTTGAAGTGGGTTAGTTAAATACTACCTAGAGGCTTCCTGTATTCTGTGGTCCAATGGAGGACACAGAACTGCAGGTTATGGGCCCACCCTCTAGGGTGCCCACCTTCAATGGATTTGGGTTCATATATTGGGAAGCCATGATGATGGGAGCTTTGTGCGAAAAACGGTACTGAGGTATCGTCAGTGTACAAGTGAAACGTCCACCTTCGGGAACTCCACCACGATTTGGAGGAGTAAGGTTTCGTGCAACAACGGCTGCCTCAGCGGAGGAGGAAGATGATGGGGACAGCGATGTGTCCAAAAAGGGGAAAAGGGAAGGAGACACCCCTTACTCTTATTGCCACAGTACAAGGAGCAACGACCGTGAAGACCACAGAGAACGATACTCAAATATGGGAGGATGTAAACATGGCTGGTAAGAAGTTCATTCTCAGGCACCTCACTGAAGCTTTAGCCACTCCTCAACTTTAAATTTACAAGGCCGAGGAGTTGTGGGTGAGTTTGGTGGAGATTTATAGAGCTGGAACAATTCAGGAGCTCCAGTTGGCTGAGCAAAAGCTAGTGAGTTACACTTACAAAGGAGGAAAGATGTTAGATTACTGTAATAATCTTTTTTGTTTGTATATGGAGATGGAAAATGCCGGGTGGGCAGGTACAATGAAAATGAAAGTTAACACTCTTATCATGAAGTTACTAGATGAGTTCGAGAACATAGTGTATCGAGTACAGGAGATGCCTAATAGTTCATGGAAATGGAACACAGTGGTCAGGATGATACTTGTGCAAGAAAACACAATAGAGATTAGGAGAGGAGGAAAGAGCATTCAAGCTCTAGCAACAAGTGGGGACCGATGGGGGAAGGATCCGAAGAAACTGTACTAAAGGGAAAGAGATCATCTTGGAGGAGCGAGCCCCCCAAAGGGTTTTTGTCATTTTTGCAAAAAGCCGGGACACTTCATCGCAGATTGTGTCAAGCTGTCGGAGCTGAGGCTCCAAGAGAACCGTGGAGGGGGTTCTTCCGGAG
This sequence comes from Zygnema cylindricum, assembly GCA_037447655.1. Lineage (NCBI taxonomy): Eukaryota > Viridiplantae > Streptophyta > Zygnematophyceae > Zygnematales > Zygnemataceae > Zygnema > Zygnema cylindricum. The sequence goes on along the minus strand of JBBHKE010002416.1, from coordinate 54,169 downwards.
GGAAGAAAAAGGCACTTGTGGTTACAAAAGTGACAGGAGAAACCGAGGATGAGTCCTCTGAGGAGGATGGGGAGCTTCTTCTTGACGAGAGTCAAGAGGAGAAAGAGATCCCTCGGAGACAGAAGTGTGCCTTTGGAGCAATTCGGGAAGCTCTACAGGAAGGATGGATTATTGACTCAGGTGCATCCATGCATATGTGTCGTGATAAAAAACTCTTCACTAAGCTAAGGAAAATCCCTACTGTAGAGATAGAGTATGGGGATGGGAGAATAGTTACTACAGATCTAGTGGGATCAGTAGATTTGAAAGTCTTACAGGAGGGTAAGACTTCTATACTTACATTCTCAGATGTACTCTACATTCCTCAGCTGAGTAAAAATCTTATCTCTACATCTATGTTAGATGACAAAGAGTTTGATACGTTCACTCGAAAGGGAGTCTTTACAGCTAAGTATGGGGATGAAGTTTACTTCACGGCAAATAAGGGAAGCCAAGGAATGTTTAGGCTTAACGTGAGTATTGAAAAGAAGAATGCTTATTATGTTGGTGTTCCTAAGTTGATGATTTGGCATAAGCGATTGGGGCATGTGCAGTTTGATAGGTTGAGGGAAATGAAAAAGCTTGGGGTAGTAAAAGGCATTCAGTTTGGGGATAATGAAATGATGGATGATTGTAGTGGTTGTGTTCAAGGTAAGGCTCACAAACTTCCCTTTCCCAAAGCCGCCACATATAGAGGTGAGAAAGTGATAGATTTGGTCCACACAGATATTTGGGGACCTGCAAAAGTACCTTCGGTTGGAGGAAAAAGATTTATGATGACAATAATCGATGATTGGTCTAGGTACTCTAGAGTCTACTTTCTGAAAACAAAGTCTGAAGCATCAACTTACTTCAAAGAATATAAAGCCTAGAGTGAGAAGTTGCATGAAACCCCCATTAACAAGATAAGGAGTGATAATGGGGGGGAATATACCTCTAACCAATTTGAGGAATATATAAGAGATGAGGGAGTGCAACACCAAAAAATTGTACCATATAACTTGGAAAAAAATGGGGTAGTTGAGAGGTTGAACCGAACTCTAAGAGATAGTGTATGTAGTATGTTGGCAGACAAGAAAATATGAAAGAGATTTTGGGTAGAAGCAATGAACTGTGCCACCTACATTAAGAATAGAGTCCTTACCTCAGCTGTAAAGGGAGCGACACCTTATGAGAGATGGGTTGGAAGGAAACCAAATATCTCACATATTAAAGTATTTGATAGCCAAGTTTACAGTCTTGACACAGATTGGAAGAACTGGAAACTAGATGCTAATGGAAAACCTGGATACTTTGTGGGATATGATGAGGATGTTAAGGGATACAGAGTCTATGACTTAGCAAAGAAAGATATCATTCTGGTCAAACACTTTGTTGTCATGGATGAAGGGAAGTCATTTGACCCCTTCAAATATACAATGAAGATAAGAATCAGATTTGAGTCCGAAAGTGAGGAGAACACGGTCGTTCTCGAAAGGGACATGAGTGAAACCGTGATTTTAGATTCAGGGGAGATCCGAGATACAGGAGACTCACCGGAAACCTCACATACACCTATGGATTTCGAGGACATAGAAGAAGTGGGACAAGAACCGACTTCCATGGACAGGGGAGCCGATGAGACAGTGAGAAGAAACCCAAGACTTCCATCCATTCCAGCTTCGGAGTTTGACGGAGGAAGGAGGATCAACAAAAGGATACAAGAAAAACAGGTCTCTCATAAGGTAACTAAGCTATCTCACCCAGATTGAAACTCTGAGACCTCCATAAGTCCTCAGAGTGGACAGCTTCCAAGAAGCCTCTAGGATAACCCTTACCCCTTTGTGCTTCAGCAAAAACAACTACCACCCTGGCAGATAATTACTCTGACCAACTTCACCCCTGTGAAGGCAAGACTCCCCTGAGTCGATAGCAAAAAGAATCTCTGAATTTGCTCCCCTGAGCAGTAAGTTATGGAGGGTCAAAGTTGACCTTTTGTACAGAAGCTCTTTGGGAGAGAGGGTCCTATCTCCTAATTTTTCTAAGTCTTATCTCTCTCACAAACTCTATCTACTGATGTACGGAGCCAATCAAAGTGTAGCTCCGTACACAAAAGTACAACTGCCGGTGTACTTTTTGTACGAACAATGTACGACATGGCCTTAATGTCGACACGTGGTATGTCCGGAGTCATTCCCGTAATCCTCGGAGATGCCGTGATCCAATGTTCTTCCGCCACGTGTCATTCGATGTGGCTATGTCCACAAACCGCCAAAATCCTCTTCCGCGATCTCGGCGTTAATTTCGGCCGTCCAGTTAAATCCATATTTAATCGTAGCCATAATAAATACATGTGCGATATTCTTTTCTATAAAGAAACAAATGTGCGGTATTGGTTTCTTATCCGTACCGCAATCCGTACTTTTACAATTATGGATCTATGTCTCCCGTAATCAGTTATAGTTAAATGAATTTTCCTACTCGATAACATTTAATTAAATATCTTACCCTATATTACGTAACACTCGATAAAGACTTAACGGCTAAGGCTACCGGCTACCGGCTGTCTGCCGGCCGGTAGGTACAAGGATCAAATCCTGTAGCCGGCACCATATCTTTTTAGTAAATAAACCCCTGACTAATATATAATCCCCGTAAACTTCTTGATAGCCTAGGTAGCCATGGCTCTAGCTCCCTCTCCAATTTCTCAGTGACTCCGACAAGTTTGAGAGTTGAAGAGATAAGTTAGAGGTAGACTGCCTCGGCTCCTTTCTATATTTCTATTTAGACCTAGAAAATACTTTAAATTGATCATTAATTTATACACTCCCATTATTTTCTAGTCAATCTTTAATTTCAGACCACACTTCTCCCTGCAGAAAATTAGCTTAGAGGAAGGCACAGGTTTGGTCATCATATCTGCTACCATCTCACTATCTGGTCGGTACTCTAAACTGATTATTTTGTTTTCTACTTTCTCTTTAACAAAGCTGAGTCTGATGTCCATGTGTTTGGCTTTAAAATGATGTTTAGGATTGGCAGAAATAGCGATTGTTGCTTGATTATCACAAAATATTTTCTGCACACCACTCTTAAGATGACCAAGTTCACCAAGTAAAGACTTGACCCACATCAATTCTTTTACAGCAGAGCAAGAGGCCATATACTCAGCCTCCATGGTGGACTGAGCAATGACCTTTTGCTGTTTGCTACTCCAACAGCAAGCCCCATCACCCACATATAATACATATCCAGAAGTGCATCTCCTCATCGGAGCATCACCATAACTAGCATCACTCCGAGTAGTGATGTCAGTATTCTCCCCACCCAAATGCAACCATAGATCCCTAGTTCCTATCAAGTATCTAAGAACTCTCTTAGCTATCTCCCAATCCTTCTTAGTGGGAGCATTTAGACTTCTACTCAGCACTCCTACAGCTGCAGCTAAATCCGACCGGGTACAATTCATAAAATAGATTAGACTTCCCACTACTTGCCTGTAAGGAATAGTCTGCATGAACTTCTGTTCTTCAGGAGATAATTCCTCGTCTAAGACTATGACTCCTCCTTCCTCACTCCCCTCACTTCCCTTCTTCAACTCCATTGGAGTTGTACAACTATTAGCTTTATCCATGTGAAATTTTTCAAGCATGTTCCCTATTGCTTCATTTTGAGTCAATCTTATAATTTTTCTTTTTCGGTCTCTCTCTACTTGAATTCCCAAAATATATTTTGCTTCCCCCATATCCTTCATTTCAAATCTCCCCTTAAGATCGGTTTTTAGTTTATTAATTTTTTCCATTGATTTACTTAAGACAAGCAAATCATCAACATAAATTGCAATAAATATAAAACCATCCTCATCTTCGAAAACATAGATTGAGTGATCTGAGCTGATCCGGATATATCCCGAACCGGTAAGAAACTCATCAAGCTTCTTATTCCACTGTCGAGGCGCCTGTTTTAAACCATAAAGAGATTTAATCAGCCGGCATACCTTACTCTCCTCTCCATCCTCCACAAACCCTTCGGGTTATCGTATGAAGATCTCCTCTTCCAATTCTCCATGCAAAAAGGCTGTCTTGATGTCCATCTGGTGCACTTCCATGTCTTCCGCTGCTACCAGGCTGAGAAGTATGCGGACGGAGGGATCTGACCACCGGGCAAAGGTTTCCTCGTAGTCAATTCCCTCTTTTTGTGTAAATCCCTTTGCCACTAATCGGGCCTTGTAGCGCTTCATTGTGTTATCTGGGTTCAGTTTTAATTTGAAAACCCACTTACAACCGATTGATTTTCAGTTAGGTGGACAATCCACCAGCTCCCAAGTATCGGCTGCCATAATTGAGGCCATCTCCTCATTGATGGTTGTCTTCCACCGGTTTCTTTCTGGAGAAGTCATCGCCTCTCCATAAGTTTGAGGTTCATCTTGATGAGATAGTTTAGTTACCTTGTTATTAACCTATTTTTCTTGTAGTCTTTTGCTACTTCTCTTTCCCCCGTCAAAATCTGAGGCCGAAATAGATGGTTCTCGTTGACTCTTTCGAACAAACTCGGCTTCTCCCCTATCACTTGATTCCGAATCAATTTCCACCATGTCTTCCGCTTCGGGTAGAGTTGTCAATGGAGTTTCCACAGCCGAGTCCTTTATGGTCAGATTTGTACCTGCAAGAATGTCATCTTCTCTAAAACCTGGATAGTTAGGAAGTTAAAAGTCATCGGAATTTTCTGACTCAAATCTGATTTTTACTGACTTTGTATATTTGAAGGGATCCACAGACTTTCCTTCATCCATAACTACAAGATGCTTTACTAAGATTATATCTTCCCTTTTTAGATCATAAACACTATATCCTTTAACATCCTCATCATATCCTAATAAGTATCCCGGTTTTCTTTTAGGATCTAACTTCCAATTAGACCGATCTGTATCTAGACTGAATACTTGACTGCCGAAAACCTTTAAGTGAGATATGTGTGGTTTCCGGCCTGTCCATCTCTCATAAGGTGTTTGATCTTTTATAGCTGAAGTAAGAACTCTATTTTTGAGGTAATTAGCACAGTTCATTGCTTCTGCCCAAATTCTTTTTCCTATCTTCTTATCTGACAACATTCTAGCACTATCACTTAGTGTTCTATTTAACCTTTCAACTACCTCATTCTGTTGCGGGTTTTCTGGAACTATCTTTTGGTGTTGGACCCCATCTTCCCTCAGAAAATCCTCAAACTGGTTAGAAGTATACTCTCCACCATTGTCACTCCTTATTCTCTTGATTGGAGTTTCATGGAGTTTTTCGCTCCATGCTTTATATTGTCTAAAACAGTCCTGAGCTTCGGACTTTTTTTTCAAAAAATACACTCGAGAATACCGAGACCAATCATCAGTGATAGTCATCATAAATCTCTTCCCTCTCAGTGAGGGCACTTTAGCCGGTCCCCAAATATCCGTGTGTACTAGATCTAGAATTTTTTCTCCCTTATAGGTGGCTGTTTTAGGAAAGGGTAATCTGTGTGTTTTACCTTGAGCACATCCACTACAATCACTTATATTATCATTCTCACTGAACTTAATCCCTTCCACCACTCCCATCTTTTTCATCTCTCTTAACTTGTCTAGATTCACATGCCCAAGCCTCTTATGCCACATCATAATATCATGAACACCAGCATAATAAAGTTTCTTCTTTTCATTACTTAAAACCAGCGTAAACATCCCATGGCTACCTTTCTCAGCAATGAAATAGACATCCTCCTCAAAACTAGCAATAAAGACTCCTTTCCTAGTGCTAGTAAAAAAACCCTTATCATCTAATACGGATGTAGAGATGAGGTTTTTGTTCAGCTCCGGAATAAACAATACATCGAAGAATGTTACTATGGATGTCTTTCCTTCTACTAACACTTTCAAATCTACCGATCCTTCAAGAGTAGTGGTGACTATCCTCCCATCCCCGTACTCTATTTCTACGCTGGGAATCTTTCTTATCTTAGTGAACAGGTGCCTATCCTTACACATGTGCATGGAGGCACCTGAATCTACAATCCAGCCTGCTTCACCTTTCAATCCACCGTAAGCACATTTCTGACTTTGTGGAATTTCGACCTCGTTTTTCGCCTCCAACTCCTCATCTAAAAGGAGCTCATCGTCCTCGTCCTCGGATTTCGCCTCATGTACCTGTGTCATAAGGGCCTTTTTCTTTCCCCTCGGGGTACCACCGGTCTACCCCTCCTTTAAACGAAGCTCGGTTAGTTTAGTGCACTCTGCCATATAGTGCCCAGGTTTCTTACAAAAATGACATAAACCTTTGGGAGCCCTTAATCCGAACTCGTCGGTCTGATTTTTTTGCTCCCTGCCCCCATAGCTTCCGACCGGTTTCCGGGAATCCTTGTTCCTCCAATCGGTCGCAGTTGCCAAGGCTTGGCCACTCGTTCCTCCCCATCGGATCTCAATCGTATTCTCCTGAACGAGAATCATCCCTACCACTGAGTTCCATATCCACCTTGAGTCCGGCAAGTCCTGCACACGGTTGACTATGTTCTCGAACTCATCAGGTAACTTCATTAGTAAACAGTTAACCTTTTCTTTTTCACTAAAAACTTTTCCCGCACTCTGTAGCTCAATGAAGAGTGTAGCAAGCTCATTGCAAAAATCCAACATATTTCCCCCTTTGTATACATACTCCTTAATTTTCTGATCAGCCAACTGTTGTTGCTGAATCGTACCACTTCGGTACATCTCTATGAGAGCCATCCAAAGATCGGATGCCCTCTCTACCTGCAAATGAGGACATGCAAGTCCTTGAGTGAGATGGCGTAGGATGAAGTGCTTTGCCGCCATATTGTTGAAGTCCCAGGTTTCAGTATCATTCTCCTCGTTCCTCGGTTTAGGTGACATGAATGCTAAACTAGTTGCTATTGGTGTGGTCGCCTCCTTCTCCTTTCCTTTGTCCACCACCTCTCCTTCCTTTGTTTCCTCCGTTGAAGGTGAATCCTCTTTCCTGGTGAATCTGCTTCCTTTAAACCCTGGAGGAATTCCAAGACTCGATGGACGCCCCAACCGTCCACTCACTATCCCCCAAAACCTTTTTTCGCATAGAGCTCCTATCATCATACTTTCTCAGTATATGAAGCCAGTTCCATTAAAGATTAGTACCCTAGAGGGTGGGCCCATAACCTGAAACTCTGAGACCTCCATAAGTCCTCAGAGTGGACAGCTTCCAAGAAGCCTCTAGGATAACCGTGACCCCTTTGTGTTTCAGCAAAAACAACTACCACCCTGGCAGATAATAACTCTGACCAACTTCACCCCTGTGAAGGGAAGACTCCCGTGAGTCGATAGCAAAAAGAATCTCTAAATTTGCTCCCCTGAGCAGTAAGTTATGGAGGGTCAAAGTTGACCTTTTGTACAAAAGCTCTCTTGGAGAGAGGGTCCTATCTCCTAATTTTTCTAAGTCCTATCTCTCTCACAAACTCTATCTACTGATGTACGGAGCCAATCAGAGTGCAGCTCCGTACACAAAAGTACAGCTGCCGGTGTACTTTCTGTACGAACACTGTACGACATGGCCTTAATGTCGACACGTGGTATGTCCGGATTCGTTCCCGTAATCCTCGGAGATGCCGCGATCCAATGTTATTCCGCCACGTGTCATCTGATGTGGCGATGTCCAAAAACCGCCGAAATCCTCTTCCGCGATCGCGGCGTTAATTCCGCCCGTCCGATTAAATTCATATTTAATCGTAGCCGTAATAAATACATGTGCGATATTCTTTTATATAAAGAAACAAATGCGCGGTATTGGTTTCTTATCCGTACCGTAATCCGTACTTTTACAATTATGGATCTATGTCTCCCGTAAACAGTTATAGTTAAATGAATTTTCCTACTCGATAACATTTAATTAAATATCATACCCTATATTACGTAACACTCGATAAAGACTTAACGGCTAAGGCTACCGGCTACCGGCTGTCTGCCGGCCGGTAGGTACAAGGATCAAATCCTGTAGCCGGCACCATATCTTTTTAGTAAATAAACCCCTAACTAATATATAATCCTCGTAAACTTTTGGATAGCCTAGGTAGCCATGGCTCTAGCTCCCTTTCCAATTTCTCAGTGACTGCGACAAGTTTGAGAGTTGAAGAGAGAAGTTAGAGGTAGACTGCCTCGGCTTCTCTCTATATTTCTATTTAGACCTAGAAAATACTTTAAATGGATCATTAATTTCTACACAGATGAGCCTCAGTCTTACTCGGAGGCAGTGAATAGTCTAGAGAAAGAAAGATGGATTAGAGCCATAAATGATGAGATGGCTTCTATCATGGAAGCAAATACTTGGGAATTAGCGGATTGTCCTCCAGACAAAGAACCTATTGGGTGTAAATGGGTATTTAAACTAAAACTAAACCCAGATAATACCATTGAGAGATATAAGGCTCGATTGGTAGCAAATGGGTTCACTCAAAAGGAGGGGATTGACTATGAGGAGACCTTTGCTCCGGTTGTTTGGTTCCCCTCAGTAAGGATTCTCCTTAGTCTTGCAGCAGCGGAAGACATGGAAATCCACCAGATGGACATTAAGACAACTTTTCTTAATGGTGAGTTAGAGGAAGAAATTTTCATGAGGCAACCCGAGGGGTTCGTGGAAGAAGGAGAAGAGAGCAAAGTCTGCAGGCTCATACAATCCTTGTATGGACTGAAGGAGGCTCCCCGACAGTGGAATAAGAAACTAGATGAGTTTCTCACCAATCTGGGATATATCCGTATCAGCTTTGACCATTCTATCGATATGTTTGAATATGAGAATGGTGTCATTTTTATTGCAATTTATGTGGATGATCTGTTTGTGTTGAGTAAGTCTTTGGAGAAGATCAATAGGCTAAAGAAAGATCTTAGGGGCAGATTTGATATGAAGGATTTAGGGGAGGCAAAATATATTTTAGGGATCCAAATGGAGAGAGATAGAGGGAAGACGATTATTAGACTTACTCAGAAAGAAGCAATAGGAAATATGCTTGAGAAATTCCAGATGGAAAATGCTAACAGTTGTACCACTCCCATGGACTTGAAAAAAGTAAGTGATGGGAGTGTAGAAGGAGGAGTGATGATCTTAGACGATCAGATGAGTCCAGAGGAGAGAGAGATTATGAAGTCTATCCCTTATAGACAGGTCGTAGGAAGTTTGATCTATTTTATAAATTGTACCAGGCTAGACATAACAGCAGCAATTAGAGTTCTTAATGATCCTAGAAGAGAGACTGGGAGGCAATTAGAGTTCTTAATGATCCTAGAAGAGAGACTGGGAGGCAGCCAAGAGAGTCATGAGATATCTGGTTGGAACCAAAGAATTATAGTTGCATTTGGGAGGGGAGCACACTGATATCACCACTTTGAGTGATGCCAGTTATGGGGATGCACCTATGAGAAGATGCACTTCTAGACATGTTTTGTATGTGGGGGAAGGTGCTTGCTGTTGGAGCAGTAAGCAACAAAAGGTGGTTGCTCAGTCTACTTTGGAGGCTGAGTATATGGCGTCTTGTTTTGCTGTAAAAGAAATAATGTGGGTGAAGTCATTGTTGCAAGAATTGGGATATATGAAGGAGGGAGTACATGAAATATTTTGCGATAATCAAGTTGCAATCGCAATTGCAGCTAATCCAAAACACCATTTCAAAGCAAAACATATGGACATAAGATTAAGCTTCGTAAGGGAAAAAGTTGAAAAGTAAATTTTAAATATTGTGTATAGACTTGATGAAGAAATGGTGGCTGACATGATGACCAAACCTGCGCCCTCTCCTAAATTAAAATATTGTCGGGAAAAGTGTGGGTTGAAAGAAAAATTAAAATTAGACTAGAAAATAAGGGGAGTGTTGAAATTAATAGGTTTCTAGAGTATTTTCTAGGTTTAAATTTGTTAGGATAAAGGAAAAGAAAAGGACCGGCAGCCTGCCTCCACCTCCTCTCTCTAGCCCCCATACTTGTTGTAGTCACTGAAGGATAGAGAGGGTGGTTCATCCATGGCTGCCTTAGTTCAACAGGCAGTTATTTTTAGTTGGTTACTAAAAATATACGTGACGGACCCGGGATTTGATCCCGGTACCTGCGATTCGTCAAGTTGGTCGATAGCGGTCTGCTTTATCCTATTAGACTAGGAACAATGCTAAATGCTATAGTATGTGATAGATATATATATATATATTAAGGGGAGAACAAAATCCATTTAACTAAAACTGTATACGGCATGCATAGATACAGTTTTATGAAAGTACAAAGTACGATTATTTTAAAAACGGATATCGCGCATTTTTGAAACAAATATCGCTCAAGTATTTATAACGGCTAAGATTGCGTCTCGCTGAAAATCCAACGGCGCACATCATCGCCAAAATCCCGAAATTATCAGTTTGGCGTTTTGTGACGTGGCATGACCTGGAGCCACGTGGAGAGATGAAATTCAGTCATGGGAATTCCGAGGAATGTACGGACGAGTGAAATGCAGACACGCGTCCGCTTAATAACCTTGTCGTACATAGACCGTACAAAAGGTACACCGGCAGTAGTACTTTTTGGTACGGTACAGTAATCTGATTGGTCCGTACTTTAGTAGATAAAAGTTATTAGAGGGAATCAGGACTTGAAAATTTTGGTAGGTAGTCACCTCTCCCTTTGAGAGTTTGTACAAATTGGCATTTTTAGTGCCTCTTAACTTATCGGCTGGTTGGCCGTTTTCAGTGATTCTTTTTTCTACAGACTCAAGGGAGTCCAGGCTGCATAGAGGTGCAATGAAACAGTCATTTTGCCTTCCTGGACAGCAGTGGTTGTGGTTTGAAGTGGGTTAGTTAAATACTATCTAGAGGCTTCCTGTATTATTTAGTCCAATGGAAGACACAGAATTTCACGGCTTACGGGGTTGTTTTTCGTAGCTTTTTAATTGAGTTAGGGTTGGGGTTAGGGTTTGTAGTTTTGTTTTTGTGAGTTACCGTGCTTTTCATTTTGAGTTAGGGTGCTTTTATTTTCCTTGTTGTTGCTTCTTTTTTTTTGTGTTCTCGTCGCTCTTTTTGTTTTTTATTGGTATTTTTCCATGTTGGTCATGCCCCCCCTTGTGTACCCCCAGACTCAAATGGTTTACCATCGTGCTTTTTAATTTATCCTGCAAGACAAAATAAATAGGGACAAAACATAGGAATAATAAAAAATTATATAAGAGAATGGCAGCGGTGCCGCGGTGGCGGAGGTGGTGAGGTGGCGGCGGTGACGAGGTGGTGGCTGCGCCGAAGTGGCGCCGAGGCGGCTCCACATTGTGAATGTAGGGGATTTGGTAAGAGACGCATAATTTTCAATTTTGAATTTGATCATATGCGCGCCAAACGGCTTAGATCGCCTTACCGATTTAATTAGCATTGTACGCCAAAATGTACAAATGCGAGCGTCTAATTTGAATTGCGATGCACCGTTAAACAAAGTGAAGTTTCATAGCGATTTGGAGCAAGACGCAAAGTGAAACGATGTAAAATTTCGTACGCGGTTTTAAATGAAATTCAGTTTGTGACCTTCGTTCTTGCCTTTCTTTTGAATCGCGATATAGCTTTTATTTACATATCGCGCGCTTCGAACGCGACTTAGAATTAAATTATCGTACGACTTGTTCATACTCTACTTGAAATTTTTACGTCAGTAACATTTTATAACCCTGCGTACGTCATAAAGGTACGTTGAACATTCTTCCACTCTCCTCTGTTTACGTGTCTCTAACACTTCGAAACTTACATCGCCGCCATGGATTTTTCGTCGAATCGATCCGCAAATCAGCGCACCACTAAACCGCGCCCAGAAATACAACCCGTTCTCGCAATTCTAGAGGAAAAAAGGGAGACAAGTGGACCGCGGTTTGTAGAGACACAACCGAAAATGAGGAGAATACCTTCTTCCAAACCCTTAGAGTTTGAATATGATTTAGTGCCATTAGATAGGGACAACAGCAAGGACAATGCCGAATACGAGCCATCCGACCACTCGGTGGAAGAACCCATTGTCGATGGGGACGAACCATCGGAGGAGTGTGGTGTTACCGAGCACACCTCAGAGGGGGATATAAAGGTTAACAAATTCGAGGGGGAAGCCTCTACGGAAGACAATCAATCACCCGAAAGTACGGAGGGGCACGAAGAAGATGTGTATACTATTGGGGATGAAGTGTTGGGGGTGGCAACTTCAAGACCCTATCAACACTTATCATTAGCACTTGGGAACCAAGAAGGGGTCTTGCGTGTACATCCTAGGCCAAAAGAGATACATCTTATGTGCACCAATAGGGCAACATGAAGCAATGGATGCCTTTTTTCTTTACCCCGGCCATTTCATAGACCCCAAGGATTGGCCTCCAAAATGGAAGTGCAAGAATATCGAAGGGGCTAGTGGCTTAAGCAACAATCAATCCAGGGCGGAACCCTTTACCATTTCGTCTGACTTGCCTGCACATCCAACTTGGATGTTCAAGTCTTCAGATGACAATAAACCATCATTTGCAGTATTTACACAATTCGATATAGTAAACACCAGTCTCTCTTGGATTATCCGTCGAAAGGGTGTATATAAGCTCAATGTGCCCGAATAACTGCGGGCACACCATATCTGGGATCCGTGGCTCTCCAGCATTCTCCGCAAGTGTGAGGCGACGCCAGAGGTCCAAGCTCTCATTAAGGCTAGGGAGAAGGTTTAAAGCGTATTCGGGGTCGTAAAAAAGATGAGCGACAAATTCGCCTAAGAGACATTGTTAGGATTCCTCGTCCTAATTCGATGCCCTAACCGACGAGACGTAGGGGTTCTCCACAAAAATCGGATCCTCGACCAAAAGAAGGAGGTATAACTCTCAAGGATTTATTGCAAAAGATCGTCAAAATTCAGCGAGAGGTTAAGCATCTTCGTCGAGAGGTCGTCCATCTTTGGCAATTGGTTATCGGAAATGAAGGAGAAGAGGCAAATGGAGAGAGGCACAGAGGGAGGGATAAAGAGGGAGAGAGAAAGAAAAAAATGGAGGGAGAGATAGAGGGAGATAGAGAGAATGAGAGAGGGGGTGAGAGAGGTGGAGGAAAAAAGGGGGAGAGGGAGGGAAATGAGTTGGGAGAGGGAGGTGGGGGAGAAGAGACAAAGGGAGAGAGAGATGGAGAAGAACGGTGGGAGGTAGGGGAAGAAGGGGAGAGAGAGGGGGAGAGGGAGGGAGAGAGGGAAGAAGATGAAGGGGGCGACGGAAGGGAGGAGGGAGAAAGGAAGAGAGGGAAAGAGAAAATGAGGAAGTGGAAATGGAAAAGAGAGTAGGAGAGGGAGAGAGAATGAAAGCACAACCGATAGGTGAAAGGAGAATAAAAGGTGAAAGGAGTTGAGTGAAAGAGATAGAGATGGAGAAGATGGGAGGGGGGAAGAGGGAGGGAGAAAAAATGATAGAGGTCGGGAGAGAGGGGGAGGGAGAGCGAGAGATAGAAGGAGAGAGGGAAATAGGTGAAAGGGGGAAAGGAGGAAGAAAGGAAAAGAGGGAGGGAGAGAATGAGGGAGTGGAAGTGGAAGAGGGAGGAGGAGAGGGAGAGAGAATGAAAGCACAACCGAGAGATGGGGGGGATGAGATGGAGAGAGATAGAGAGGGAGTTGGAGGAAATGGGGAAGAGGGTTGAAGAGAGTACAAGAGGGGGAAATGGGGTAAGGGGAAGAAGGGGAAAAGGAGGGAGAGAGAGGCCGAAGGGGGGAATGGAAAAGAGAGGTAGGAAAAAGATGAATGGGGGAGAGTGGAAGAGATAGAGATGGAGAAGGATGGAGAGGGGGAGAGGGAGGGAGAAAAAAATGGAGATGTCCGGGAAGAGGGGGAGGAAGAGCGAGAGATAGAGGGAGAGAGGGATAGAGTTGAAGGGGGGAAAAGAGGGAGAAAGGAAGAGAGGGAGGGAGAAAATGAGGGATTGGAAGTGGAAAAAAGAAGAGGAGAGGGAGAGAGAATGAAAACACAACCGAGAGATGAGGGGGGAAAGATGGAGATAGATAGAGAGGGTGTTGGAGGAAATGGGAGAGAGGGTTCAAGAGCGTACAAAAGGGGTAAATGGGGTAAGGGGAAGAGGGGGAAGAAGAGGGAAAGAGAGGCTGAAGGGGGGAATAGAGAAGAGAGGGAGGAAAAAGATGAAAGGGGGAGAGTGGAAGAGATAGAGATGGAGAAGGATGGAGAGGGGGAGAGGGAGAGAGAAAAAAAGGGAGATGTCGTGAAGAGGGGGAGGAAGAGCGAGAGATGGAGGGAGAGAGGGATAAGGTTGACAAGGGAAAAGGAGGGAGAAAGGAAGAAAGGGAGGGAGAAAACGAGGGAGTGGAAGTGGAAAAAAGAGGAGGAGAGGGAGAGAGAATGAAAGCACAACCGAGAGATGAGGGGGATTAGATGGAGATATATAAAGAGGGTTTTGGAGGAATTGGGAGAGAGGGTTTAAGAGAGTACACGAGGGGGAAATGGGGTAAGGGGAAGAGGGGGAAGAGGAGGGAAAGAGAGGCCGAAGGGGAGAATGGAGAAGAGTGGGAGGAAAAAGATGAAAATGGGAGAGTGGAAGAGATAGAGATGGAGAAGGATGGAGAGGGGGAGAGGGAGGGAGAGAGAGAGAGAGAAAGAGGGAAAGATGGAGGGATAGAGAGAGATGGAGTCTCATGGAGAGAGGAGTGAGGGTAGAGGAGGAGGTGGGGGAAGAGGAGGAGAAGGGGGAAGAGGAAAGGATGGAAGAGTAAAAAGAGGGACTAAAAGGGGGAGGGGAGAGGGAGAGGAAGAAAGAGTTAACGAGTCGGAGAGATAGAGGTGGAGAAAGAAGGTTGTGGGAAGGGGAAGAAAATTATGGGGAGAGAGGGATACAGAGTGGCATAGGTGGAGAAATTACGGGTGGGACAGAGGGGCAATGGGGGGTGAAAAGAGGATGAAGGGAGGGCCAAAAAAATGAATGGAGGGAGGGAGATAGAGCTGCAGATCGAGGGGAATGAGAAAAGGGGGAAATAGAAAAGGGATGGCTAAAAAAATTGAGGGAGGGAGGGAGATAGCGCGGTAGATCGGGAGGAAGCAAAGAGGTGGAAAATAGGGAAGGGAAGGGAGTTTGGAAGAGCCGGGGAAAAAAAATCTGGTGATGTATGAATTTGCGTCGTCGCCGGCTCGTCACCACCTCATCGCCGGCTCGTCGCAGGTTCGTGGTCGGTTCGTCGCCGGCTCGTCACTGTAGCTGACTTGTCACCGGCTCGTCACTGTCACCGGCTCGTCACTGTTGCCGACTTGTCACCGGCTCGTCACTGTCGCCGGCTCTTCGCTGGCTTATGACAGGCGCCGGGTCACCCCAGTCGCCTGCACACCGGCGGTTCATGGGCGGAAAGACATTGAGGCGGGGAGTGAGGGTTCAACATAGGAGTAAAAATGATGGATATAGGGATAGAGGGACAAGGAACGATTTGTCTTTTTCACCCAGAATTTAAGATATAGCGAGATGGAGTATCTAAATTCTTAGAATTCATACAACTTTATAAATCTAGTGAAATTCAACCCGTATATTATAACTTAGTGAATATTTGGGAAAGAGGGAAAAATAGGGGAGGGCACCTTGTTAGTTTGTAGTGGTTAGAGAATTATAGATATGGTAGAGTATGTCCAATCACATTATTGTTGCTACCTCCGTAACCCCCTTTGTGGTTGTGATGCAATAAAAATATAATTTTGATGCAATCCGTTGGGTGTCGTGAAGATTGAAATACTTGACATGTGTAGATGACCTTCGAAATGGAGAGAGTGCAAATATTGATTCTCTAAAGTATTCAAAACATTATGTTCACGAATCACGAGGATTTCTTTTCTATTTTTTTAACTTATGTTATCATGTTTTGTGATGCATAGGAATTTACGTGGAAGTGACAAAACTCGAGATATTTCGGCCCAAAAATTCCTCGAGTTACTAACCAGCAACGTTCGCCGAACCATATGGCAAGATCTTGCACTTATGCAAAAGGATTTTCCGGACCATGCATACTTTACCACTTCGTTTTTTTTTACTATATTAGAAGAATGTGGTCCGGAATGGCAAAGTTTCGCGGAAGCGGTGCATCGAATGGACGAGAAGAATGACGAAAGGTCCCTTATTGCCGACAATCCAATTTTAGAGGAGGTCAAAGATGGACTCCGCGCGTTGAGACTCGCAGTTGACTCTATTCCACCACTCATAGGAAGAATAAATGAACTAGAAAATATTATAGAAAATATGGGCAAAAAGTAGGAAACGTGTATTGCGATGATTGACACAAGGCTCACGATAACACAACGCCAATTTCATGGTGGGTTTTCGAGGATTGAGTCAATACTTTTAGGCTCGACACAACCTTTTATGCAACCATTTTCCTTTTCTTCACATCCATTCTCTTCCCCTCCCCCTTGTCCTACCCCTCACCCTCCTCCTCCCTCTTCATCTACAAATCTACCACATTTTTCATTTCCCCCTTTTGCACCAATGTGTTCTTCCCAACCAACACCTTCCTTTTCTCAACGTTTTATATTTACTAGTGTCCCTCTCCACCCTTTTCAGGCCACACCTTCTTTGTCGCAACCTTCAGCTTCTACCGGTATCTCACTTCTCCCTATTCATTCCACAACATCTCCTTCCCACCATTCTGCATCTACCGATGCTACTATTCCCCCCGTTCATCCCACAACATCTCTTTCCCACCATTCTACATCTATCGATGCCACTATTCCCCCCGTTCATCCCACAACATCTCCTTCCCACTGTTCTACATCTACCGATGCCACTATTCCTTCTGTTCATTCCTCACAAATTTTGACCCCACCTTATGTCTCACTAAGTGCATTTCCTTTAGATTGGGCCAATTGGGAAGGATACACCCTACAAAGCCACGAGTCTGATGTCAAGGTGGAATCTATATTCAACGAGTACCATTATGGATTGAATGGCCACCCTGCTATAAAGTTATTATTTGATATAACTGAAACAGAAAAATACAAATCAAAAAAAGGATGTAAATTCATAGTAAGGGCAAAGGGAGAGGGGAAGAAGTGGAGTCGTTGTCTCAGAATTTTACAATGTGTTGAAAAGCTAATGATTGTTCCAGGGTGGGATTTAACAAAAAGTGTAAACTTTGTAGAAAGACTTAAAATAGAGAAGTTTAGTGGGAGCACAACAGAGCTTAAAGAGGCTTTATTTATAATAACTGAACCAATTTCGAAAGACGGACTGAATGAAAAAGAATTTCAACGAAGGTTGAGTCCTTTCCAAAAATTAGAAGAGTTACGTGCAATCACTGGTTATTTTAGGAGTTAGTAGGAATAGTATAGGAATTACGATGTAGTGAGTAGAGATATACCCTTTATTTGTAATTGTTGAACTTGGATTCCATATACAATTGGGGCAAAAATCTTGCTTTAACCTTTTATGTTTAATTACATTTTACTATAAATATTTTATCTGCTTGTTTGTGCTGTTCTTTTTTGTTTTTTTGTTGAATTTATGGTACAGTCTATTTTATCGTTTTGTCGTTTTTTTTCGTTAAAATTATACCGTACTTCTTATTTGCCTTTTTGTAAATTGTTTTGTCTCCATTGGGTTTTTTATTTATTTTTTATTTTTTAATGTATAAAGTTGTGATATGGTTATAAAATAGAATGTGCATGTAAAAAGTCTGGGTTTTTAATTATTTATGGAAAGTTTTGGATGTAAAATGGTGGTATAGAAGTAAATTTACGGTTAAATCTCCATCCGGTATCTCTTTTGCCTGACCTGTCCCCTCTCTACTCTCTTCTCTCCCCTCTTCTCTTCCCTCCCTCCTCTCTCTTCACTCTTATCCTTATTATGTCATACGGAGGTCATTTTTTTTTTGAATGGTGGTACGGACGTAAATCTACGATTAAAGTTCCACACGGTCTGACTATTATCTCTTCTCTCCTCCTCCTTTCCCTCTTCTCTATCTTTAAAATCACAAAAAAAACGGTCACGGTTGACCATATTAATTATTATTATTAGGGTTGTTTCATGGGTTTTTAGGGTTTATTGTGATTATTCCAGTGATTATTATTAGTAGCATTTGTTATTAGTACAGTTATTATTACTGTAGCTATGGTTATTGTAGTTAGTATTGTTATGGTTATGTTATTATATTTATTATGATACGATTACAGTAAATCATATTATCACGACAGTTAATTATTATTCCGTTGATTATTATTGTTGTACTTATTATTATTATATACACTAAATTGAAATTGATTATTAATTAACTAACTCTACAGTTGTAATTATGATTACTAATGTACTTCTCATTGGTACAGTTGTTATTATTATTATTATTACTATTTTACTTATTATTATTATAACTAGTTTACTTATTATTGTTTAAGTTTATTAATATTGTTGTTGTTATTAGTAGCATTTTTTATTATTACAGTTATTTTTACTGTAGATATGGTTATTATAGTTAGTTTTGTTATGGTCGTATTATTATATTTGTTATGATACGATTACAGTAAGTCATATCACGACAGTTAATTATTATTCCGGTGATTATTATTGTTGTACTTATTATTATTATATACACTAAATTGAAATTGATTATTTATTAACTTACTCTCAAATCATCATAATATGTACAATCTGGTACACTGACCAACTTTATTAGTGTTAGTAGCACTAATTCAGTCGAGACCTTATTTGACTTTTATTTAAAACATAAAATAGTGATAATAACATTCTTTGAGGGAGTGAAATGAAACTGGTTATGAGTTCTTTTGACTTTTCTTTAAACCATAAAATAGTGTTAATAACATTCCATGAGGGAGTGAATTGAAACTGGTTATGAGTCCTTACTTTAAATCAGTGTCATCACTACTAATTTCGCATTTACACAAATACTTTCGCATATACACAAATAATTTCTTACCTCTAATAGAAATGGGCAGTCTACTGTAAAGGTAACAGCAATAGTTTGGTCGCGGCTTTTTTTGAATCGAAAATCATAAATTACTCCTATTAGTAGCACTATTTACTGGAGTAGACTAAATTTGCCGAGTCTCTATGTACCCAATTTGGTTATTTGATCCTAATATCGCTTAAATGCTAATAATTACTTTACACCATTAGAAATGTGCAGTGAACACCGTGTATCGCTATGTGTTAATGTTTATCGCTATGTGTTAATGTTTTTTTTCTGTGCACAGTTGTCGGATTGTTGATCCGACGGTTGCGATTGATAAGCAAGTTTCTCACCTTTCAATTGGAGACCAATTGGTGGTCTCCAATTAAAATGGAGACGTGTACAGAGGAAAAATGTTTTCATTGGCAATAGCGACACACGGTGTACTATACAACCACCTATTGGCATTAAATTTACTACTTCATTCCATTAACAGTTTTTCAACACTCAAAGTAACCACCGACGCACGTCTAAATGGGCGATTGTGTGCGCCCGTCAATTTCTCGTTGGGTCAACCCAAAAACGGGTTATCGTGGTGATGTGTGTTTCATATGTTGTACGTACTCTCACAAAATAGGTTTGTTATTGGAAACAACGGTGTAAACATGCTTTGTGTGTAAGACGTCGTCGGTAATAAATTCTTGGATTATTATTCAACCATGAACTTCATGGATTATTATTCAACCACGTGTTAGCATACGATATTGAAAATCGAACAAGTATAACTGAAAACACTTTGGAATTGAGTATACAGAATAAATCACAGGCTACAACTAACACTAAACATGAAACGAAAATAACTAGTTTTATTGAAAAGGATGTTTATTAGACGGCATATACAAACACAACATCATAGAGTTAGTTTTTATAAATTAGATAAACTATTAATTATAGAAACGATGTTGTTAGGTTCTTTGTGAAACGGCGTCTCAGTTATGTTGAGCGTCGTAATATAAGCTATTTAGTTAGCGTGTGATTTGTGGCGTGAAGTGATTAGTTTAGTTTTTAATATAGTTTGGTTTGATTTTGCGTGCGTAGTACTTTAGATTTTGTACGGCGATCGTATGTTTTGTTTGGTACTGTACTTTATGCTGTTTCGATAGTACCACAACTTGATTGGTTTGTCTGTGTACTTTTGTACGACGAATAGATATATGTACTTGTTTGTTTCGTGTGAGGGAGTATTTTAGGACTTAGTCGTTTTGGACAAGTTATCTTTTGTAACGGGAAAACTTCCGGTGAAATATATTTGTCTTTTGCTGGAGTGTCTTCTCCTTGCTGTCTCTTGCTTCCGCATCATATTTTATCTCTCTTCTATCCTTGTGTGTATCGATCCTTACAAGTGGTATCGGAGCTAGTTTGCTCCTTTAAGAGATCTCAAGGTGGCAAGTCTTGCCGCCATGGGGGGAAAGAAGAAGAAGTCCTCATCCACACCTTCTCCTATTGCGACTCCTAATCCGGATCTACCGGATCTGGCCGATTCATCTCCAGATCAGAGTGTGAAAGATTTCGGCTTCGGAGGAGAGACGACTTTTGAAAAAGGCTCTCCCTCCAACCCACTTCCAAAAGAGGAGAAAGAGAAACAAGAAGGGGTGGTATTGACCGAAGATCGTCTCAATGAGTTGTTTGACGCCTTTCTCACTCTTGTAGATCAACGGATCACGGACACCAATCGAAAGG
Organism: Zygnema cylindricum; assembly: GCA_037447655.1. Taxonomy (NCBI): domain Eukaryota; kingdom Viridiplantae; phylum Streptophyta; class Zygnematophyceae; order Zygnematales; family Zygnemataceae; genus Zygnema; species Zygnema cylindricum. Next base: position 33,504 of record JBBHKE010002416.1, on the reverse strand, counting down.
GGAAGTTAAAGGTAGAGGAGGAGGATCCGATCGTGAACACTTTTGGAGTGGCTTCGGATGGAGGGGTCGAGGATGACGATATTTTGAGGGAGGCTCTCCGAAAGGGGAAGTTTGTGATCGAGAACGACTCGGATCTCGAATATGAACCTGATGACGAGTTACCGATCCCTTCCATGCCGGGGAAGATCGTCCTCTTTAATGGATCTAACTATCAAATATGGAAGAAATATATCAAGGCGCAACTCATTCTCCGTCACCTTTGGAATATCGTGAATGGAGAAGAAAAGATGTCGATCGACGATCCGATAGCTCGCGGCCTTTGGAAGAAGAAAAATCTTGCGGCCATCACCGGCCTCATGCAATCTTGTACCTCATCGGTGCATGATCATTTCCTTACCCGAGATATGGCGCATGAGTGTTGGAAGGCGCTCGAAGGCCAATTTGAGAAGGGACTCCAAAACAAGGGACAATATGCTTACACGGACTTTATCCAATTTAAGATAAAGTCTAACGAATCGATCGATGATGCAATCAAGCGATACAATATTATTGTGGAGCAACTCTCGAATATCGGCCGGACTATTATCAAGGAGGATAAAGTGATCGGCCTCATCAATGCTTTACCCGACAACCACACTTACCTCAAGGAGATTCTTTGGGCACAAACAAATCCGAGTTATGAGTTCCTTGTTAACTACCTCAAGACAACCGAGAGAAATCGCGGAGGTCCTCTTACAGCTTCGACCTCGGGTGGATCTTTGAACGCCACTTCCCAAGAACCCGCGGATCTAAATTATCTCCGTGGGGGAAGAGGGGGAAGGGGAAGAGGAGGCGGATCTAGGGGAAGGGGAAGGAGCACCGAAAGGAGGGGAAACTTTCCCGGTCAACCTCCTTTCCAAGATCAATCTACTATCACTTGTTTTCGATGCAATAAAGCTGGCCACATGTCCTCTTCTTGCCCAGACAAAGAAAAGCAATGCCATTATTGCGGGAAATGTGGACACATTAGTCCCTAATGCTTTGCTAAAGCCGACGGCGGTGGCGGCCGCGGCGGCGATAGTGGCAGATTTGGAGGGCGAGGCAGTGGCCGATTTGATAAAAGGGGGGCGCGGTGGACGTAGCGGCCGATTCGGAGGCCATGGACTCTTCGTCGGGGAAAATGATGAGAAAGAGGAAGGACCGATTACATTTTCCACATTAAGTGTCAACAACGAACCTCCAAACTTTGAAGCACAAAACAACAAGGAGTGGATCATCGATTCCAGAGCCTCGCATCACGTTTGTACGGACGACACACTTTTTGACGAGATGCGCGCCTTGACCGTACCGAAAAGAATCACTGTCGCTAGTGGTCAAACCATTTATGTCGTACAGTTGGTACCGTACGTCTCGATTTAATTTCGCTAGATCCAAATGGATCTGAGCGAATCTCTAAAATCCAGCTGTTGAATGTACTTTATATTCCGGGCGGCTTCGCGAATCTTTGGAGCGTGCCGCAGATTCAGCGAGTTGGCGCAAGCGTGTACGCCTTGGGAGATTCCACGATCAAGTTTGTACGATCTGATGGAATTACAATCCGTGAAGGCGAAGTATCTGACGCATTCCATAGTCGTCTTTTATGGAGGCGTCCAAAGTCAAAACGACATGATTACGACATCATTGGTCAGATCGCAGAAATAAAGGGAGATCTGACGCTATGGCATCACCGAATGTGCCATACGTCAGAGCAAAATCTAAAGCGTAGGATTAAGGCTGGTTGCACGCGCAGATTAGATCTGACGTCAGGAGAAAAAGTCAACGGTTGTACCGGCTGCAGTCAAGGTCGTCAGATCCGAAAACCGCACCCCACGAAGGATTTTGACTTTCGGTCAACTCACCCACTTGAAAAGGTACACGTGGATTTATGTGGCGATGTTAAACCTGAGAGTTTAGGAGGAAACAAATATATAATGGTAATTGTGGACGATTACTCAAGGTTCACATGGGTATACCTTCTCAAAAATAAATCCGATGCACCCGCAAAATTTGAAGAGTGGCATGTTATGGCCGAACGGCAATGTGAACGGAAATTAAAGGCGGTTCGATCCGATAATGGCGGGGAGTTTAAGGCGTTTGATCCTTATTGCAAGAAATGGGGGATTCGACAAGAATTCACGGCATCATACTCACCGGAGTCGAATGGAATTGCCGAGCGTAAAAATCGAACACTTCAAGAAATGGCGCGCTCGATGATTCACGGATCGGGAAGAAAGGAGTACTTATGGGGAGATGCAATCCTAACGGCTAATTATATTTGCAATCGTCGACTTACATCTATTTCGGGCAATAAGACTCCTCATGAACTTCGGTATGGTCGGAAACCCGCATTACATCATTTGCGTATTTGGGGGTGTCGTGCGACGGTGTACATCGAATCGGTAAAACGACGAGGTAAATTTTCTTCTCGTAGTTGGTCGGGAATTTTTGTGGGGTATAGCTCCAAAGGGAGTTTATACCGGGTTTATGATCCGATTCGTCATGTAATTGAAGAGAGTCGCAATGTGAATTTCCATGAGGATCTTAAAGTTGCTATATCTCGTTCCAAAAAATTCTCTACTAATCATGATTTTCTTGAAGTGAATGAATCTCTCTCTTTTCCTCATCTTGATGATTCGGATTCCGAAGATGAGGCGGATCCGGTCGTCAATATTAAGAGGGGGAAAGCTAATTCCGACACTCATCCGGAATTAATTAATTTTGACAAGATCCGAAGTGGAAAATCTCGAATATCTTCGGACACTCGCCGATCTAAAAGTTATAAATCTTTGAGTGCTTCCTTCCACGAGGAAGAAACCCAAACTGAAATATCCGCAAACGAAAAAGAAAATGAGGTTCCATTACGAAGGAGTCAACGTGAGACGAAGGGGAAGAAGCCGGATCGGTTATCATTTGATCGCAAAGGTGGAAATATCGAAAATTCCAATTATTTTATTTCGGCGGCCTCGGAGGAGGCATTTATTTTGTGGCAATCATTAACCGGGAATATGCCCAGCGATCCCCAATCTTACGCCAAGGCACGAAGTTCTATGGATTGGGAGGATAAGTGGAAACCGGCGTGGGAGAGAGAATTAAAATCCATTATCGATAACAAAACTTTTGAGGAGGTGAGTTTACCGGAGGGGAAGAAGGCGATTGATGCTAAATGGATATTTGAAACAAAAACTGGTGCTACTGGGGAGATAATAAAACATAAGGCTAGATTGGTGTGTAAAGGTTTTCAACAAGTAGAGGGGGTTGATTATTCGGAAACTTATGCACCGGTTGTTAAGTTTGATTCTTTGAGAATGATAATTGCTATTGCGGCCGGGGGGAATAAACATATACATCAAATGGATGTAGAAACGGCCTTTTTAAATGGAGAGTTAGAAGAGGAGGTGTATATGAAGGTGCCCGAGGGTGTGCCTTCGAAAGGAGGAAAAGTATGGCGGCTGCGAAAATCCTTGTACGGATTAAAACAAGCGCCGAGGACATGGTACCTTCGTCTTCACAAGGTACTTACTAATTATGGTTTTGTTCGTACATTTTCGGAATCCGGCGTTTACATAAAAGGAGAGGGAAAGGACCAAATTATATTTTCTGTGTACGTTGATGACTTTCTAATGATTAGTGACACGTTGTTTGTTATTAATAAGTTAAAAGAGTACCTTAGTATTCATTTTAAAGTGACAGATCTTGGAGAAGTAAGGTACATTTTGGGGATAGAGGTCATAAGGTCCAGCAAGAATGTGATTAAATTAAGTCAAGCTCAGTATTGTAGAGAGGTTTTGACTAGGTTTGGTATGATTGGCTCGAAATCTGTTTCGACGCCATTAGATCAAAAAGTACAGTACAAAAAGTACGAAGAGGAAGAGAATGTTGAAACTTTGGTTTGGTGTATGCGTCCAAAAGGGACTCTTTGCAGTGTATCGGTTATTGCGACGCAGATTGGGGTGGAGATTTCGACAGTGGAAAATCCACGTCAGGATACGCTTTCATTTTGGGAGGCGCGGCAATATCTTGGAGTTTGCAGCTCCAACCTACGGTTGCGCTAAGTTCCACGGAATTTGAATACATGGCTGCGTGTCACACTCCAAAGGCGTATGTGTGGATCAAGGAGATGCTTGGTGAGTTGGGCGTTGTGATTGGTTGCTTGCAGATTTTTACTGACAGCATGAGTTCGATGGCACTAGTGAAAAATCCGGTCTTTCACAAGCGAACAAAACATATTGGTATCCAGTGGCATTTCGTACGCAATTTGGTCGTTGCGAAGGAGATTGAGTTTACGTACGTGTCGACTTTGGAGGAGGCCGCAAATATGTTGACTAAGGCGGCGGTTTATGACGTACTATTACGGGGACGACCTAAGTTAGGATTATTTTCAGTTTAAGAGGGGGATTTCACAAAGAGAAGGGGATTGTTAGGTTCTTTGTGAAACGGCGTCTCATTTATGTTGAGCGCCGTAATATAAGCTATTTAGTTAGCGTGTGATTTGTGTGGAGTGAAGTGATTAGTTTAGTTTTTAATATAGTTTGGTTTGATTTTGCGTGCGTAGTGCTTTAGATTTTGTACGGCGATCGTATGTTTTCTTTGGTACTGTACTTTGTGCTGTTTCGATAGTACCACAACTTGATTGGTTTGTCTGTGTACTTTTGTACGACGAAAAGATATATGTACTTGTTTGTTTCGTGTGAGGGAGTATTTTAGGACTTAGTCGTTTTGGACAAGTTATCTTTTGTAAGGGGAAAACTTTCGGTGAAATATATTTGTCTTTTGTTGGAGTGTCTTCTCCTTGCTGTCTCTTGCTTCCGCATCATATTCTATCTCTCTTCTATCCTTGTGTGTATCGATCCTTACAGATGTTTGACTGCAACAATGTACCATTGGGCGCATTATAAAACAAAGATTTCAATACAATTAACAATTGTAACAATTAGAACATAAAGGTCGACTTGTATAAACAAATGTTTTACAACGAAGTTATGAAATAATATTTGTAATGGAACATATGTCCTTGGAATGGCAATGTCAACCCTACTAAGAGTGTTGATAAATAAGGTTTGTTTACATTATACAAATTCGTGTCAAGATAGAGAAAAACTACAAGAAATTAAACACTCCAACTAAATTATTTAGGGATCTCCACACTTTTATTTGTCGTTAATAACATTATCCATCAAGTGTTAACAAACCCTCATCTTAAAGTCATAATTATGGGTTTGCACTCGACACTCGTTACGAAGTGAAACCCTTATATTAATGTAAACGCGAAATTATAACCTCTAATAATAGTTTGGTGTAAGGATCCGTGGAAAACTGCAATCAACTATCTAAAATACTGTTCCTGAATACAGTTCCTGACTTTAGTTGATGAATTAATGCCAACAGGGCGGCGAGCGATGCAGTTTATGGTTTGGGGGCCAACTGAACATTGTTCGAATGTGTTATTGAGGATAACAATTATAGATGAAGTAATATGAAATACGAACAGTTACGCGACATACACCCGCTCTGGTCGAAAAAAGGACTAAAATGAATTCATTCTTATGGGAAATAGTAAGAGTTAACGTACTAATATTTAACGTAAATTAAAAATCCGTATGCATCTCCTTGTCAGTTTTAACGTCCAATGTTTTTTTTTTTTAAAAGACAAGGTACCTGGTAGGTATCTTGCAATGTGTGGGACTAATGCCTTTTTTGAGTATGTGGACTAGTGTCCACACGGTCCACTCTGCGGGCCAAAATTTAACGAACCTAGTCTGTATTTCCTCTCGTATTTCTCCCTCTTCCCTCATTGTCCTCCCAGGCTCCCACACCTCTCCCTCTCCCTCTCATCTCTTCCCTTCTACAGTTCTACCCTCCTCTCCTCTCCTTTCTCCTTCTCTCCCTCTCTCCGCATCTCTCTCTTCCTCGCGAATCGGCTCATTCATTTTCCTCCCTTCCCGATATTAAAATCATGAAAATATCGGTCTCTATCCTCCTGCCGGCTGCGCCAATGGCGTTAAATGCCGTGGATCTGCTGTTACGCCTGGCGGCTGCCACGTGGCACCGTGCGATACGTAGTATTTAGTTTGTACACTTTGTTTGGTCTACCGCAGCATTGAAAGGTGCTATTATCAACTACAGTACTATAATTAAAACTCGGAAGAACGATGCATATCGGCACATATCGCCTCCCAATAATATCGGTACTCGAAAGCCTAGGAAGGAAAAAAAAAAGGGTCAAAGATACGGTTCATGGCATCTAAAAAAGTAAAAAGAAAAATCAAATTAAATGCACTATCACAGAATTTGCTGCACTCTAAATAATGTATGTACGGCATTCAAAGTGTTGGTGTACGGAATTGTAGATTTACTGTCCTACAAACCGGCAACTGTCGACATCGACTGTCAAAAATATTGCCTGCCCATATGTGCCGATACAGAGCATTATTGTTTCTCCATGAAATAAAAAATATTGCTTATTACTTTCCAGATTTGACACTAACATGTTTAAAATTTTCCAAAACAACTTTCTCCAAAGAATATACAAGTTCGAAGGTTTTTTTTTACTTAGTAGAGAAGTTTTTAACGGATACTGGATTATTCTTTCCTTTTCATTTCTTAGTTACCGAAGTAGCCGGCATTGATCGAAACTATCCATTTCTACTAAAAAGTTGCCCATTTTTGAAATTGGAAAAACATTAAGAAGCGATGTTTTGAACATGGAGACAAGGAAACATATGAAAACATAACAAAATTCATGTTTACCACTGCTGCAAAAGATGGAAAATCTTCTAGTTTAACATCGAAATCACATGAAATTTGATAGGTCTAACACTGGAAAAGAAAAAAGATGTCATGTTTGTCACTAGAAAAAGATAGGAATAATTTGTGTTCACAACGACAAAAACACTTCAAAAGATTCATACTTAGAACCAAGAATTAGATAAAGAATTTGATGTTCCACACAAAAAAAGAAAAGGGTTTCACGTTTAACACTAGAAAAAGATTTTAAGGCATTTCATTTCTTAACAAGTTGAAAACAATGTTATTTTAATTATACAAGAATAGTTGCTAAGTGGTTGGTAATATTCTCATAAAAACATAGTTGAGACACAAATTAATAGCAATGCGTTGAGAATAACCATTCGATTGAGTTTAATTACAACTTGGGTATGGAAATTACCATTAAACTGTAAACAATAGGTACAAACTATTAAAGGGAATTCGTGTCAACGATAGGAAAAGATTTAGGTGATGTACTTTAGTACTAGGGAAAAAATATCCCAAAACTAAACAGGAGGGATTTCCTGTTTATCGCTTCTAGAAACTAAGGTATTCCATGTTTAGGCCTGAAAAACAATTGAATGGATTTCAAGTTAAGCATAAAAAAGCATAAAGGGATAACACATGTTCAACCTTAAACATTTGTTTGACACTATTAAAAAATTAGGGATTTCAAGTTTGACATTGAGAAAACTTTTCCATAAAAAAAACCTTATTTGAAAGAAAAAGGATTGCATGTTAAACAAGGGAACTATGTGGAGGCAAATCCATAATTAGTACTTTAAGGGTCTTTGAACCACATTAGAAATACCATCATTTAACACAATCCGGTAAAAAGTATATCAATAATAAATAAGTGAATAAAACAATTTATTAGAAGCAAACTTCCTAAACATGCGGCCTCGGTTGAAATTTTGCTGTCGACCCATTCCTATTAAAATCATGAACCTGCCATTTTTCTCTCGCCCACTTCTTTCTCTCCCTCTCCCTCCATCTTTGTCTCTCTTCCACATCTCCCACTCACAAGATGTTCCCCAAAACTCCCCAAATGTGATTTTAACAAAGTCTACTTAAAAAGCTTCCAATTTCCCTCTTAACCAATTATTCACAAAAACTAGCACGTGGTAGCTATCTCCACCTCTTCCAAAATATCCACCTCCCTCTCCTCCTTCCCCTCCCCTTCCACCTCCCCCACCCCGCCCTCTCAAAAAAAAAGCCTTCTCTTTTGTCCACTCTCCCTCCCTCTCTCTCCCTCCCCCCCTACTTGACGCACGCCTTCTTGCATGCCGCTATAGCCTTGGCGTTAGCGGGAGTGTTCCTCTGCGCCCTGCAACACGTGTCACAGGCGGCGGCTTTCCGGGGGTAGAATCTGGTGCAGCTCTTGCCACACGTGTCGCCTCCCCAACACCGCTTGCCGCAATTGGGTTTGCACGCTGAAGGGGGGGAAGAAAGGGAGAGGGAGAGGGAGAGAGAGAGAGAGAGAGAGAGAGAGAAAGAGGGTGGACAAAGGAGAGGGGAAGAAAAAGAAGAGAGAAGAGGGTTAGTGAAGTGAGATGGGAGAAAGAAGAAAACAGGGGAGGGAGAGATGGAAGGAGAGAGGGCGAGTGTGCACAGGGAGTGCACGGAGAGGTTTAGAGTGTGTCGTTGATCCTCCGTACCTTTGGCCACCACCGTAATTTTGCCCTTCATCTGGTTGGCGTGCAGGCAGCAGTTGTAGGTGTACACCCCGGGCTTGGTGAACTTGTAGCTCCAGGTCTTGCCCTTGCCCAGAATCGTGGGACCCTTGGGGCGCACCGGGCCAGTCACACCTGCGGGCAGGACACGCCACGTCAGCATGTCAGTGACACGTCAGCATTCCAATGACACGCCAGCATTTCGATGCCGACTCAGCATTCCAATGCCGCGTTAGCACGTCGATGACACGTCAGCGTTCCAATGACACGTCAGTGTGTCAGTGACACGTCAGTATTCCAATGCCGCGTCAGCATGTCAGTGACACGTCAGCATTCCAATGACACGTCAGCATTTCGATGCCGCATCAGCATATCAACGCGGCATCTGCAGTAAGTCAGCGGCATCGGCGGGTAGGGAGGTGCATTGTCGGTGCCAAGGCAGTGACACGTCAGCAAACAGGCTGCGGCTGCGTTTCACAGACAGCTGAATATTGCGGCAGCCAAAATGACTTGCCAGCGCGAATCGTCAGCCACACGACGATGCCACGTCGGCAAACACCACACGGAGTCAGCCATCACCGGTGGTAGACGCGTTCGACACACTACGGCTGTTCGACTCCCACAATCTCACGACCGCCCGCCGACATGCCACGTCAGCGCCACGTCAGCGACACTTCAGCGCCATCCCCAACGCCATCCCCGACGCGCCGTGGCTGCGTCAGCCCGGGGCGACCGTCCCGTGCCGCGCGCGAGAGCGACGCGGCGGTAAAATCCGACCGTCCGCTTCGGACGCGCTTCGCAAAGCAACATGACGTCATCGCTGACGTCATCTGGGGTGGTGCGGCCCCTTACCGTTGACGCAGTGTCCGGTGTCGTCTGCGTTGATCCAGGTGCAGGTGGTGCCGGCGTAGATGACGCGGGCGCTCTGGATCTGGTTCAGCTTCCAGTTCTTGAACAGGCACTTGGTGGTGGGGGCCTGGGCGAGGAGACCTGGGGGGGGGGGGGGGGGGGGGGGGGGGCGGGGGGGGGGGGGGGGGGGTGACACGTCAGCAGACAGACAGAGGAGGAGTGACACGGGAGGAGACATGGGAGGGAAGGGAGATGAGGATAGGGAGGTGGGTTGTTTTGGGCTTTTGCTTATTTTGGTTTTTCAATTTAGGGGGAGATGATGATGATGATGTTGGTTTTTTTTTTTTTTTTTTTTTTTTTTTGTGTGGTTTTTTTCTTGGGGGGGAGGGAAGGGAGGGGGAGGGAAGGGAAGGGAAGGGAAGGGAAGGGAAGGGAAGGGAAGGGAAGGCTACCTATGGGAGAGAGGAGAGCGAGGACAGCGAAGAGAAACGCAGCTGCGGAAGAGAAACGAGCCATGGCGAAAATTCGGAATCGAATCGGATCGAATCGGAATAAAAATCGGGACGTGATAATTTTTCCAGCCAGAGAGGGTTTTTTCGGGCCGCTAAGAGGACAACTTCAGATGGAGCCGAGCGCTTTTGTAGCCTCCTTTACGCACGTGCGAACCGGCACGAAGACTGGAAGACGAAACTGCCGCGCAGCGCTTTTCCTCCGTACACTGATGGTGGCATATTCTTGGGGGGGGTGGGGGGGTGTTTGAAACGAGTGGACTGCAGTGCGTCGACGCACGTACCAAAAGATGTAAAGACAATAAAACGTACGGATGGAGGATCCAGGGACCGAGGATCGCGGTACGGCCGGTTGCTGTGGCGGTGTTTGTGGCCGGTCGTCGGAACAAAGTGTTTGGGTTGTTTGGCGGTTAGCGCTGTGCTCAATAAAGCTTGGCGGCTGTCGGAAGGTACATGCACATTACCATTAGGAATTAAACACGTGACAAAAATTTGTCGTGTTCGATGTTTGGCTTGGAATGGGATACGTACTTCTTGGAAATTGTTCGGTCACGGGAGGTTTTGTCCTTTTCACGGAATTGCCGAGGGAGGAATCTCGTACGGCAGAGGATTAAGATGCTAAAGAATCTCTAGTTTGGCTTTTTAGGAACTAAATATGCCGCGAGAGAATCTTTTTGGTTTAGAACGTCGGGGCGAAAGGATATTCCTCCTCTCACAAAGGAAAAACCGCTAGGGTTTGGGTTCCTTTAGGGTTTTGGCTTCTTTAGGGTTTTGGCTCCTTAGGGTTTTGGCTCCTTTAGGGTTTAAGATTCTTTAGGGTTTTGGCTTCTTTAAGGTTTTGGCTCCTTAGGGTTTTGGCTCCTTTAGGGTTTTGGCTTCTTTAGGATTTTGGCTTCCTTAGGGTTTTGGCTCCATTGATACAGACATAAATTCAAAGTTTCAAATATGCTAGAGTCGATTTTATACGTCCGATGTTTGAGGTTTTTAAAACGGACGGTGGAGATTGCGATTTGATTGGCCCGAGTGATCCGAACCAGTTTAGGGTTTGGCCGACGTTCTTTATGATTAACGACTGTCGTTAACTTTCGTTAGCAAACACGGTTAAGTTTAATTCTTAAATAGTGTTGCCAATGCTAGTTTTATGTACAAGGCACTTTTGACTGGAAAGGTAATATAGGGGTGGATCACAGTGGGAGAAAGGAGACCTAAAACAATAAGTGGACAAGAAGCTTCCACGTGCGAGCATTCAGACGGGGGACTGCCATCTCAGCAATCACAAATCCGATCCTCGATTCGGAAAAGTACATAAAAGTACATAAACTAAAATCCAAAAAGGACGAGCTGTGATGTCAGTGATCATGAGTTTCACCGGAAGACTGCGGTTGACCTCTTTCGTACATGTGATACGTACGGTCAATCGGGCGAATATCGGTGCATGGAAAGAGTTCCGTAAACTTTAATGCCAAAAGTACTAGGCTCGTACCGGGTTGGAACTACGGACAACTATTGTGATTTTGAGGAGATCTGATCATCTCGCGATTAAAATTCCCTGCCCTCTGGACAGGGGTCGCAATCGGGTACCCGATTCCGTAACCGACCAGTACCCGACCGCCAGCGTCAGATCCGGAACGGATTCGGGTGCCAAATTTTGGGGGCCGGTCGAATTCGGGCGGGTGATTCAAAAAAAAATATAAAACAAATCGGGTGCGGTCGGGTAAGCAAAAAACGAAAAAAATTGAAGGTTTTGTACGGTCCATACAATCCAACATTATTGTACTTTGTACTCTTGGTATCGTGGAAGCCTAGAAGGTATGAGGGAGATGTACCATAGTTCAAAAGTAGGCATTTTATGGTAGGCCTTTGGTAGGCTCAAGTTGTGTTATGGGCTTTTCATGTGATCTTTTTAGATCGCTACTTTGATCAGCGACCGTCCGATGACGTTTGATTCTCCATCGAACTATATGCAACCCAACACTGTTACTTTACTTTTTACATTTTGCGACCAATACAATATGGTCTTAAGGTCATGTTGTATGTTTTGCGTACAATAGGCATATTGTATGGGCCTACTTTCACCTACTTTTGAACTATAAGATGTACCATTAATTTTGTACATATTCGGGTAACGGCGGGTCCAAGTAGTCGCGAGAAATCCAGTTTTGGTTAAATTTTATTTTCGTAAACGCGTATCGGGTAACGGTTAACAATTTAGGAGCGTGACATAACCGGGTCGGGTATTGGGTGTTCAAATTTTGAAAAAAAAAATGTCGATTTCGGGTATTTATAATTTTGACATTCTCTGTCTTTGGTTACCTTTCTTTTTTAAAATTTAAATCGTTTTTGACAAAGGTTTCACCTCTTGCCGATGTGACGATGTGAAACTTCTCGATAGGATTCCCTTACCAGTGGGACAAAACTATACGCTACGATATATCGGTGAAGTTTAAATCTTGATAATTTGACAGCTGAAGTGGAAAACTCGGAAAAAAATAATATTAAAATATATGTGATCGTCACAACAGGTCACTCTTCTGAGACAATAATATCGTACTTTATTGTCCTCCATGAGCTTAAGGGTGTGACCCATGTAAACCGTACTTTAGCGATGTACAACAGTATTGTTTTTTAGTGAAGATTTTATGTACTATTTTTTAGGGTGTTCCAATTGTCTAAAAACAAAACTGTTACTTAATTATGTGACGGTTGTAGACCCTACGTAGTTATGCGACGATTCAAAACTATATCCGTCGATTTTTTTGTGACAATGTAAACGTCTAATTTTTTGCATAGAGATTTCTTTCGCATAAAATACCCTAAAAAAAAAAATATGCGCATGGAACAAATGCATACATGTTCAAAACAATGCGTTGACCGAATTTGACTATATATATATATCTATATATATATAATAAAAATCATGTTAATAATTAACAATTAAAACAAAAATAGCCATTGTTGAAGAATCGTTTCAAACCCTTTCAAATTTAGCAAGGAAAAGTGACTCAAAATCATTTTTTTCTTTTTTTTTTCCGTACAGCAAAAAGTATTTGAAATTGACGAAAAGTTCAAAATCATGAAAAAATAATCAATATTCGTAAAAAAGTCACAAAAATCAAAACGAGACTCCGAATAGTGTTGAGTATCGGTAGCCATTTGTTGATACCCGATATGCCCCTTTTTTTTACCTACGGATAATTAAATTCTATGGGCTCCATTACCCACAGAATTTGCAGATCCAAAAGAAGCTAATCTAGATAGTGTCGACTCCAAGTTGATATAAACCCAAATGAATGATCCCTTGACAATTAGAACCCCAATACACCTTCACCCCTGTGAAGAGAAGACCTTCTGTGTGCTCAATTCCACCACAAAATGCAAAGCTTAAATATGTTTTTTGGACAATATTCCCCACTTTGACTTTCCCACTGAATAATTGCCACCCTGGCACGCAAAGACTCTGACCTAGTATAACCTTGTGTAGCTTGGACTCCCCTGAGTCAGCAGCAAAAAGAATCACTGAATTTGCTCACCCGAGCATCAAGTTATGGCTGGTCAAAGATGATCTTTATAGTTACAAGCTCTCTTAGAGAGAGGTACCGAAATATCACTAAGTCTTGGTCTGCCTACTCACGACTACCTACTAATAAACCCTAGTCCAATAAGAACACTATATAGTACAAGAAGGTATGATGGGCGATGTACTTATTGTACGGCCATTGTACGACATGGTCTAAAAGGTGACATCTGCCAAATCGGGAGCTATAGTTCCTCCTCCCATCTTCTTCGGTATCAAATTATGTGGCGCCACGTGGCACCGCGTGACGCTATCCCCAAAGGCCGCCAAAAGCTTATTGTGGGTGGCAGCTGCAATGGTGGTCGTCCGATCTGTTGTATTTATACGGCTTCGATTCGCTTCCATGCATGAATTGATTAATGCGCGTTTTCGTTAGTCTGCTGCGAATTATTCCTATGGATCAATAAATATATATGCGTGAAAATTTTCATGTGTATCGTTTCGTTAGTGCCTAAATGGATAAGTCGTGAGTTTATATAATATTTTGCAGATCCCGGTTCAAATCCGGCCAGGGGCAGTATTGTGCTAAAACTAGTAAAATACCTTCTAATTCATTCTACCTCCTTCTAAATGACGCAGCAGCCATGGCCTGCCTTTGGTCCTCTCTTTCTCTCTTTTTACATTCTAACTAAAATATAGAAGTGAAATATTAATTACCTTTTTCCAACACTCTATTTATTTTTCCAATACAGACCTAGAAAATACATAAATTTCAACGAAAATAATTAGAGTTATTAAGTCTATTTTGGGTTCGAGGGCCTAACACCAACAAAACATTAATGTATACCTATACTAACATAAATTTGGATACACGTTGCCGTAGTCTAACCGTTATAGCTTGTGTTCACATACTCGATGTTTGAACATGTGAGAACAAGTTCGCGTGATTTTTCCCTACTTTTTTACTAAGAATAAAATCCTAGTGCGCTTTTGCGTGTCTAACACAACTAACTTTTTTGTCTAAACGTTGTTATTTGACATTTTTTTCCTACTTCTCTACGGAAAATGTAGCAGTTTCAGTACGGATTGGAACATTTTGTACATTATACTATTTAAAAACACCTCATGTTAGAGTCATTGAAACTAATTAAGGGTGAAGCTCCAGTAGGGAATTATGTAACTTACGAAATACATTACTTGTTGTTATATTTTAATATTCCATAGCTTAGAGTTTATAAACAACATGTTGTAAATTGAGTAATACCACGTAAAAAGTTTAGATGTGATATTGAATAATAAAAAAAACACACCCACCAATTTTGACTTAAAATATCATTTGTGTAGCGTGTACTTGTTACCGAGCCATCGTACGACATAACTCTTGTACATTTCGTAGACGCCTTACCTTCTACATCAAACCATGATTTAAGGTTCATGTTTTTTTGGGTGACGAAGAGCGTTGCCATGAATAGTGTAACGAAAGAACGTTACCAAAAACAACGTGACGAAAGAGACTTACGAAATAACTTCTAAATTTTTGGTTGGATTTTGCGAGACAATCGTCCACTTTGTCCAAAGGTACAAATTTAAATTTGATTCACATGTGAAATACATTTACAATTGTATTAAAGAGCTTGTCATACATAACATTAAATCTACGAGAATAATATAATGTGGTTAACATTAAGGGTGAAGTTTTATCGGACGAAAAGTGAGGCTAACTACAAAAATCCTTAACTATTGACTGCCCGTGTTGCTCGCGTTGCTTATTTGGGAAGTTGGTGCCTTATTGCCGCCACTTTTGTTTCTCTCTCCTTAGCCGAGGAACAACTTGTTCTTCCCAACGTGGTCCTTCCGGTTTCGGATGGTGTGTTTGCCTTTCAGTGGTTCCTATAAGACGCGACACATTCTCTTCCTCCTTCTGCCTCAGTGGATATGTTGGTTTTTTGCACCCTTGTTACGAAATCCGTTGCGCTTGTCTAGGAGTGAATTTTCGATCGGGTTGTCGCTGCCAATAAAATCGAGTTTCTCGAAGCGCTTCCCATTGATTGTTACATGGTCGTCTTCTCGCTTGTGGTAAACCTTGTTTTGGGGCTCGGTTATCTTCTACACCTATTTTATCCACTTGTTGATTCACTCCAGCTCATCTCACCATCCCCTTTTAGTTTCGCCTTCTCCTCCCTCATCCTTTTACACCTCGCTCACTAGTTTGCTCGTGTGGCCGTGTCCTGAAGCCTGATGGTGTCCATTTGCTTTGTTGCTTCTATGGGGGAGAACTCATCCAGGCCCACAACAGTTTCCACGACGCGATTGTGATTATCGCTTCGGAGGGGGAATTTTTTGTTCGCTAGGAGGTATCTCTTATTATTCCTTCTCACCTGGTCGATATTGTTTTTCTCGATGGTGATTGTCGCGTCTTTGGTCACATTCTTTTGGAGAATCTTGCTTTGGCTAAAATTGTTGGTCAAGCAACTCGACTTGTTGGAGTGGTCGCACGTGATGCCGCTAAGACGAAGAAGCGTGACTATGCACACCTAGACCCCATGGACGGCTTTATTCCGATGGTGATTGGGATCTTTGGTTGTTTTGGTGTTGCGTTGGATGAGTTTTTCCGCACTTGTGGTGGGTGCTCATTGGAGCACAGGGACTCGCGAGTTGTTTTCTACTTCTTTTAATCGTCAGTGTTTATTTGTGGCGTTACAGTGCGTGCAAGCTTCTACCCGCATCCGATCGGCTATTGTGGTTATGGATCGTCGACGTGTTCCAAACCTCGCTCAATGTGCTATTTCATGCTTAGGAGACCTACAAGGTTGCTTTTCGAATTTTCTTTTTTTAGGTTAGGTTTGGAGTGTTGGTTTAAGGGCATTATAGTGTTTCTCTCTTTGGGCTCGAGTGCCTTTTTTTTTCGTTCCATTTTTATGTGTTCATATTGTTTTTCTTTACTTTTTTGTTTTTGTTTGTTTTTTTTTTCCTTACTTGTAATTTTTAAGTTATAGCCATGCTGCCCCTTTTGTACCCGTAGCCTCACATGGTTTACCATCACGCTTTTTCTTTCAATTTGCCTATTTTGGTTGGTTTCACTTATAAAAACCAAAGAGCCGCGACACGATGGATGATGAAGATACGATGGAAAACCAACTTAATTAAAAAAAAATGCACATTATATGTACTTTGCAAAGAAGATACAAAAGTAATCTCATAACGCTCATTTGTCACATTATTTATGTCAACTCACTTTCGTCATACTATTTCTGGCAATGCTCATTTGTCACGTAAAAAAATAAGAACTGTGAAAAAATGAGGTGGTGTCTGACAACCCGTATGCAAAGGGTACAAGTTTTGTGTCCTACGATGACCTTGTTCGCACATACATAGTATCAATTGAACATTTAAGTCGAAATTGACCGGTGTGAAAATTATTGTCGATTTTTAATAACAAATCTTAGGTTACATCGTAGGACTCAATTTAGAGCATGTCGTTTATAACTTCTACGCAATAGAATATTGTTCAAAATATAACAGCTCGTAATGTTGGTCGTACAAGTAAAAAAATTTATGATGGAACATAGGCCTAATTAAAGACTTTCCACACTAACATTAACTCCATTTTAATGGTAATAACAGTATTTAATGGTTTTGGGTCTAAAAAATCCGTTAGCAAACTACAGTACAACGTGAATCGCTATTAGTGTTACAAAATAATTAGTGTAAAAAAAATGTTATCATCTCTAATATTGGTTCAAGGCCTTCTACCAAGAAAAAAATAACTCTAATTTATACACAACGCTAATTTGGGTACATTTTCTCCATAATGTAGCCGATATAGTTTGTGTTCACATATTCGATTCTTGAACATGTGAGAACATGTTCTCGCTATTTTCCCTCGTGTTTATGACAGGGAATCAAATTTGAATGCGTTTTTAAATGGCGATGCACTCAATTTCACTTGTCGACTCCTTTATGTGACACTTATTCTGTAGGTTTATACTAAATAATGAGCAGTTTTAGTACTGACTTGCACATTTCGTACACAACACTATTTAAAAACAGTGGAAATTAGAGTAACTAACGCTAGTTAAAGAGAACCTATATTAGTAACAAAAAAGTTTGATAGTTATTAATTATATTCTAGGCTTCGAGGGTCAAAATTTGTGAGCGCTTAATTAGGGTACTTTCGCATGTGCTAAAGTTACAGTTATTTTCTGTCGTTTTCCTCCATAACTTAGAAAAAAAGGAGAAAATCAGCAGCCGTACCAAAAAAAATGAAATTAACACCGTACAAGTTACGTTTCCTAACAACTTTACCGCAGTTTGTCATCTAGCGCGAAGTAGTTTGTCGTCTAGCACATTTCGACCCACTTTTGCGTCCTTCCACCTCATCTTCAAACTTTATTTCAAATCACCACGGGAGTTGATTTTAAATAAAGTTCCATGAGGTAAACGAATAGGCGGATGTTGTCGCACGTGCCGGAAGTTTGAAACAATTTTTGAGCGCGGAGTACCAAAAAAAAAACCCACCGCACGTTTACAACCTGTGCGTACTGTTTTCCATGCGCTGAATTCCGTACACGGGCCGTGGAGGGGGTTTGGACAAACGGACGCCATTTCGCAAAATCGAAGTCCGTGAAAGCGCCTCTCTCTCTCTCTCCTTCTCCCTCTCCTCACGTCTATCTCGCAATTATTGCAATGAAAAAAAGTAAGAAAGGTATCAAATGAAAGATCTATAAAAAATATTTCTTTAGGTTGTCTTTTAACTTACTTTGGTGCAGAGGTCGTAAAAGTAAAAATTTGTCATACCCGAAACCGACCGCTTTTTTTTTCAAAATATGAGTAACCGACGCCCGACCGAGTTTTGTCACGCTCCAAAATTGTTAACTTTTAACCGGCCGTCGTTTACGAAAAAAAAAATTAACCGAATCTTGATTTTTCGCGACTAACCGTGCCCGCCCGTAACCGAAAAAGTACAAAATGAATCAATGTACGACGGAATAAGCCAATAATTACGATTTGTCGCGTTCCCTAAGATTTGCGAAATGAATAGTGTTACTACTGTGTCATATTTGCGAGGCTTTGTCGCGTTCCCTAAAATTTGCGAAATAAATAGCTTACTACAGTACCCTGTCAGATTTGCGACGCTAATCATGATGTCACGTACTTCCACGATGCCCAAAGAGTACAAAGTACAAGAATGTTGGATTATAGGGATAGTACAAGATTTTCATTTTTTTTGGTTTTTTGGTTGACCGACCGTAACCGACCGTTTTTTTTTTCCTGGTGAATCAACCGATCGTAACCGCCCGACCCCCAAAATTTGGCAACCGAATCCGTTCCGGATCCGGCGCGGGCGGTCGGTTAATGGTCGGTCACGGTTTCGGTTGACCGTTTGCGACCTGTGCTTTGGTGACAAGTAGAGTGAGAACGGACGAAAAAACAAAATCGGGAAACCATGGCGAAATGTTTTTGAATCAGTGACGTCGTCGCTATCATAAGTACGCGTGACGTCAAAATGTCACAAACCCTAAACATCTACAATGTCACAAGTAGCTAAACGTCTAGAACCGTCTCCATTTTGTAAACGTCATCAATTGTCGCGAGTTTTGTTTGCGTCTACAATTGTCACAAATTACACCCACGTCTACATCCGTCACAATCTATAGTTACGATTTCATTTCTTTACATACGAATGCTTTGAAATCTGTACGGAGAATCTTCACTATTAATAAAGTAACAGGACTAACTTTCGGTTACATGCGAAAGTACCCTTAGCGTTATTGACGCTAATAGCGATTCACGGTGACGATTAGTGGTACAGGTGCACGATACCGAAAGTACCCAAAAATATCCATCGTGGCTTAGGGTACGTCATTATGTCTTAAATTATCGACTTTAATCTGTCGTTTTCACCGAAAACGCAGTTCCGTACGAGAAAAACTTTAGCCGTACAGAAAAATCAATTCTTTAAAAGTACAGCAAACCTCAAGTCGATACTTTGAATGTACTTCATGTTTGTCGTCATGTGAACGCATTTTGGCATTTTCTTTTTTTCGACCCCCGGGCAGCTAGTCAAAAAACTTCAAAAAAAATCACCTCGCGACCTGATTTCAGAGAAAGTACCGCCAAAACAACGAATGAAAATGACCTACGCACGTGCCACACGAGTTGGAAAATTTTAGGACGAGGGAGAGTACTCGCTATTTTTTTCCCTACCCGTCACGTGCATGTACGGAAAAGACGAGGATGTAAGGAAAAAAAACTGCAGGGGTCTCGGACCTCCAATTTCATTCATGGGTCCTCGGTAGAATTTTGCATCGTCGTCGCCTCTCCCCTCTCCCTCTCACACTATCACTTTTATCTCGCACTTTTTAGAATGAGGCACGACAAAACTGGTATGAAATGAAAGATATTTGAAAAATTATTCTTTTGACTACCTTTATGTATATTTTTATGGCAAGTAGAGCGAAAAAAGTAGAGAAAACGAAATCGGGTATCCATGGCCGAAAGTTCTTGAGTCTGTGACGTCACAAGTGAGCTTGACTTCACAATGTTACAAAACCTAAACATCTGCCATGTCACAAAATTACAAAATTGTAGACGTCTACAACTGTCGCTGTTTTTGTTGGCGTCAACAATTTAGTAGTCGTCGTCAACCGTCACAAAGTTGTACTTACGTCTACAACCGTCACATGTCAAAGTTACGATTCCATTTTCGCACATAGGGACGCTTTTCAAAGTAGTACGGAACACTTCACTACAGTCCAAAATAATTTTACAAAGCATCGCTTACATGGGGACGTACCCTTAAAAGGCAACACAGTACAAAAATGCAAGGTTCAGAAACGAAACCTTACCTGTACACCGTGAATCGCTATTAGCGTATTAAAAAATATAGCGTAATGAAACAATTAGCGTACTTTACGGTAAATTGTGTTTTTTCGGGTACACCATGATACTAATTTATCATGTACTCTAATTTGTAAACTGCTTTGTACAAATTTTCGGCACATAATATGTCCACACTAAAACATGTTAATGTACGAAATTGTTCAAATCGTACGCAGTCGCGTTTTTTTGACATCTGCGTCTGCCGGAAAATATTTACGCAATTATATATTATTATATTTTCTGTACTTTTATATTTAATAATGTACGAAATAGTACAGATCTGGCAGTCCGTACACCACACTATTTAAAAGGGCACTAAATTACAGTTATGAACCGTATTGAGCAGGGTACCTCAAATAACGTGCAAAAACATTTAGCGTACTTTATTCTATTTGAGAATTTGCCCTAAAAAAAGGGGTACCCCAATTAGCGTCATGTACGCTAATAGCGATTCACGGTGTACTGTACTGTAATACACACTGCGAGAAAGACAAACAATACGCGCAGTAGAATACCTTACCTGTACCATTTCATACCGTACTGTATGGTCACAGACAATCCAAAAAGTATTAGAAACATCGAAACGCGCGCGCGCACGATACCCATTCACAGCGTGAGGTGTTTACTTAGCCGACGAATGACAGGTGAGCTTCTGAAAGCCGACCTGCGTACCGCTATTGGATGCCGCCGTTAGCCGAATCTCCGAAAGCCGTGCGATTCCGAAACAACTCGGCGGTGCAGATCGCGTACAAAGGTTCGAGCGCTTCCCTGCATCCCCGTAACGTAACCGATGGCGATGCAGGCGCTGCTGTGCGGCTGCCTCTTCTACGAGTCCTACGAGTGCAGCAAAAGGTGCTGCTGGCCGGGATCCACGGACTCGGCCGGATGGGAGGAGGCCACGGAGGAGGAGGTCGGGGAGATTAGACGACATTGCTGTAGAGTGAGAGAACCGAATCATGTTAATGATGGTTTATGAGTTTAATTTGAGGTTGAGACTGAGATGGAGACACATATATCTGAATTAATCTTTGCCGATTTTTGGATTTTCTTTGTTGTAAAGAATGGATTTGTCATTGGATTGCCACGATTGGCGTGCTTGTTTTGTCGTGTTCTAGAGCTGCATGCAAGGTCATGCTGTCAATCCACATTGTTTCTTGTGCGATGTTCTTAGACTCAAAATGCATTCTTTTATTGTGTAATTTTACAGAATTCCTTGATTTGTCTCAGAGATCATTGGACAAAGCTGGTTAGATGATGCAATCCCTACTAATTCATGAAGGTGTGGAAGGTATGGGAAAAACTAGGTTTTCTCTAAGCTAGACTCAGGTTATCAAGAGCTTGAGATGATTATATTTACATTTGTTGGTACGATTTCCTAAGCAATCTGTGATTATTTTGCCGAATCATACATGTCATTCGCCTTTATTTCTCTTTATTGCCCGTTCTTATTGCGTTTGTTACTGTTTCAAATAATATGGAGTCTTTTAAAACTATGCTTTAGATTGTGATCAATTGTCAATTGTAACGCGCAACTCTCCAACTCGTGCTACGCTTTCGATTTGTCTCCTTCAATTCGCACTAATTTTGAATTTTCCGCTTTTGAAGGCGCACTAAATTTCAATTTGTTTGTCTCTTTCAATCCGCACTTATATTAAATTTGTTTGGTTTGTGTGCAGGTATTGGGAGCATATGTTTTAAAAATAGACCAGCTGGCAAGTACGATAAAGCCGCACGATTCCACCTTCCGAAAAGAAATGGTTTTAGTTTTTGACCATCCCCCTGTAACAACAGAGGGAGCTTGCCCTCCCTATTTTATATCCATAGACCACGAAAGAAAAGAAGTCGCGATGTACATTCGAGGACTCCATCTTGGTCACCGCCAGGATTACCGTACACTTATGAGCAACAAAAAAGGAGAGCAGGTAAAGGTTTACTATCCCAATAACCATCAGTTTTGTGTTAGACCCCTAATATTTCTTAAATCATTACGTGTATGGATATTAGAGCTAGACTGGGATGGATTGCTTATATTTAACTGTTTTTTTTTTTTTTAAGTATGAATGAGAGTTTTGGGTTTAAATATTATAATTCTGTCCATTGATATTATTAGAAATTTGAGTTTTAAGGTTTATACATTTATAAGGTTTACATCTATATATTACCGTCAAGGAAATTGCTGGATCAGCTTTGAAAATGTATTTTTTTGCTGAAGAATTTGACTGGGAATTGTGTATAGGTGCATCAGATCTTAAATGTTGTTAAGGCAAAGTTAAATGTTATTTATAATGCATTATCTATAATACTATTTTTAATGTTATTATCTAAAATGTTATCCATAATGTTATCTAAAATGTTATCTAATTTTTAATTTTTTTTAATTTTAGATAATATTATTAGAATGTTATCTAGAGTTTTATCTTCAATGTTATAGATAATTTTATAAGAACATCATCTAGAATGGCACCTAAAATGTCACTCGGAATGTCATCTAAAACGTTATCTAATAAGTTACGGAAAATGGTATTAAAACGTTATCTCAATGTTATCCAAAATGGTATCGAAAATGTTATTTGAAGATTATCTAAAATGTTATTAGAATATTATTAGAACGTTATCTGAATTTTATCCAAAATGTTACTTAGAATGTTATCTATTTCTTTCTTATAATATTATTAAAAATGTTTATCTAAAATGTTTTTTAAAATATAATCTAAATTGTTATCTAATGTTAGCTAAAATTTATAATGTTATTAGAATGTTAACAAAAATGTAATTGGAATGTCTTTAAAATGTTATTAGAACGTTATCTAAATGTTATCCAAAATGGAATTTAGAATGTTATCTTAAATGTTAGGGTTTCGGGTTTCAATCATGTGCTACACTTTACATCGGTATTAGAATAAGTGAATTATTAAGGTTAACCATGTATTAGTGTTATATAAAATAAATTATGTTTGGCCTCGAGGCTCGTAAAATCACACACTCCAATTTGAGTGATTAACTATAATGGCGATGGGCATTGTACCATAACATCCACTCCTATGAATTGAAAACAACTAGTAAAAAAAGTTGAGTTGAACCGTTTTAATATTGCCGTCGACAAACATTCACATTTTTGAAAAATGCAGGTTGCTCAATAACAATAATAGGTTATTCTATTATTAGAATAATACTCATGCCACTGGCAGTGTCAAATTCGGTACCTTAGTTTTAAAATGCGATACTCTTGACCAGTCTACAGACGCCGTTTTTTTGTTCAATTATTAGAATAATACTAACGCCGGCTATAGGTATCGAACTCAGTACCTTAGTTTTGAAATATTATATTCTTGACCAACAACGATAGACGCGGTAAGTTCAAAACTTACAAAAAGTTTGGTTCGGAAACTTTAAATTCTTATTCGTCATTTAAATCTCAATTTCTAGAACTCAAAAATCAATTATTGAACTGCTTTAGTTTATGAAGGTGGCTGTTAAGGTACAACTGCCCAACGCTATTAATGTTGAATTTTTTTTGGACATTTGAAGTGATTTTTCTTCTCATAGTGTTTTCCGATTTTAAATTGTGACATCACGATTACAATACGAGGCCGTTACTGTACCTTTCGATTGTTCTATTAAAAATAAAAATACAACATATGGAAATAAAGTTAAAAGACTTTTGAGTGCTAGAAAATGTTAAGCACTAATAGTGGTGGGCAGTGTTGTCTTCAAAGGTGAGTTTCTTGTTAAACAATGAGTTTCAATTCGTTTCTAAATAGGCGTATGACGATAAATTTAATGTTCTTTCATGAAAATCTGAGTAAGATTTGAATTGTGAATTTGTTACTGAACAATCTAAGCAAAACAAGCTGGTTCAGTAAAAAGAAATAAAGAACAAAAAAAACAAAAACAGAAATAAAAAAGTTTTTTTTTTGTTACGGAATGTAGGTTTGTGATGGTAGACTTGTTCACTTCGGCATGCATCGCGCGGCAAAATGGGCCATGACTCATGCGCTTCTCCCCCTCCCCCTCCCCTCCCACTCCCCCTCCCTCCCCTCTCCCTCTCCCTCTCCCTCTCTTCCTCTCTCTTTCCATCCCCCCTTCCCTCCCTCCCTCCCCCCCCCCCCTCTCCTCCTTCCTCCCCTCCTCCCTCCCTTCCTCCGCCTCTCCCTCCCTCTCCTCTTCTCTTTTTTTTTCCTTTTATGTATTCCCTTTTTTTTTGTTTTTTAAATTTATTTATTTATTTATTTTTCGGGCAGGCGGAGTTTGCGGGTGGAGGAGGACTTTTGCGATGTGGGGATCTGGTGGGCGTGAAAAAGGTGGGGTGGGGGGGGGAAAGGGATGGAGGGAGAAGGAGACGAGGGTAGAGGGAGAGGGAGACGGGGCAGAGGGAGAGGGAGAGATGCAAGAGGGAAGGGAAGAAAGTGGGGGGGAGCTGAAGGGGAGGGAGGGAGAGGGAGTGGAGAAACGTGCTAGGGAGTGAGTGGGAAAGTGAGAGTCAGGAGAGAGGAGGGGGGGAAGGAGGGAGGGTGGGAGGGAGAGGTCGAGGCTAGGTAAGAGATAGGGGGAGAGGGGGGGAGTGAGAGTAGGTGAGGGGGAGGGGGTAGTGCGAGAGGGAGGGGCGGGAATAGAGGGTGAGAAGATGGAAATAGAGGGGGGGAGAGGAGTGTTTGGAGTGGAGGATGTAGAGGGGTTGAGAGGAACAGTTAAAAGTGGGAGGAGGAGAGGGATTGGGGAGGGAATAGAGAGAAAAGAGGAAGGTTAAGTGTAATTCTTGTTCAATTATTAGAATAATGCTAACGCCATCTATAGGTATGGAACTCAGTACCTTGGTTTTATTATGTCCTTGACCAATCAACGATAGATGCGGTAAGTTCAAAACTTACAAAAAATTTGGTTCGGAAACTTTAAATCATTATTCGTCCTTTAAATCTCAATTTCTACAACTCAAAAATCAATTATTGAACCGCTTCGAGTTTATGAAGGTGGGTGTTAAGGTACAATTGCCCAACGCTATTAATGTTGATTTTTTTTTGGAGTTTTATTCTCATAGTGTTTTCCGATTTTAAATTGTGACATCCCGATTACAATATGAGGCCGTTACTGTACCTTTCGATTGTTCTATTAAAAATAAAAATACAACATATGGAAATAAAGTTAAAAGACTTTTGAGTGCTAGAAAATGTTAAGCACTAATAGTGGTGGGCAGTGTTGTCTTCAAAGGTGAGTTTCTTGTTAAACAATGAGTTTCAATTCGTTTCTAAATAGGCGTATGACGATAAATTTAATGTTCTTTCATGAAAATCTGAGTAAGATTTGAATTGTGAATTTGTTACTGAACAATCTAAGCAAAACAAGCTGGTTCAGTAAAAAGAAATAAAGAACAAAAAAACAAAAACAGAAATAAAAAAGTTTTTTTTTTGTTACGGAATGTAGGTTTGTGATGGTAGACTTGTTCACTTCGGCATGCATCGCGCGGCAAAATGGGCCATGACTCATGCGCTGCCAATCATCCAAGCGGCTCTAAAAAACCACCCAGAGTATGCCTATTTGTCCCTCTCTCCCGTTTTTGCAACTTATTTAGTGCTTATTATTCCTTCCTTCCCATTTTTTGGAACTTATTTACGGTTGGTTGCTTACTATTCTCTCTCCTGTTTTTTTTTTACAACATTTTTAGTTTGGTTGTTCCTCTCTGACGTATAATATGGAATGGATGTATCTGAGCAATAGAGCTTCTAATAAAAGACACATTAAAAATGTTTAATATAGTATAATATGTAGTTTGTATTCATTTTTGGAACGTTGAAGTAATTTACAGTTTTTGAGGCATATCTCAGCATTTATCTGGGATTAGTAGGCGTGGAAATAAATAAATTTTCAAATGAAACAAGGTTAGTTTTTGTGTATTTTTCTCCAACCTTTGTGTTCATTTTCATCTATCTGTCAACTTATTAAAAAACACTTCCTAAAGAAAACTTTTCCTAAACTGACATCCACTTTTCATCACTACACCGTGAATCGCTATTAGTGTTAATAATAGCGTCGGTCATTTTGCCCTATCTGCCTCCTCTCTCTCTCCCTCTCTCTCCCTCTCTCTCTGTCTCTCGCACTTTCTCTCTCTCTCTCTCTCTCTCTCTCTCTCTCTCTCTCTCTCTCTCCTGCTCTCTCACTCTCTCTCTCTCTCCATCCCTCTCCGTTAAAAACGGTACTTGTTTTGTTTTTAACTCTAATTGTTTAGACGTTCAAAACCCACCAACCATGTCATTCGAAACTGAAGTGGAATTGACAACACTGTTGAAACCCACTCTTATAGTTTCCGTACTCTCATAGCGACCCACAGTGTACAGAGAAAGAATAGTTAGCATCAATGAAAACTAAGAATGAATGGTATTTGTTTTAAGGCTGGTTGATGCTCGTTCCTCCTGGATTTTGACTTTATTGATTTTGGCAGTATTGATTTTCTATTATTGTTTTGACATTCTTACGTTAGACTTTCTTCAATTTGACATTATTCATTTTGACATTTTTTAGTTTTACTTAATTGATTTTTACATTCCGAAATTGCTATTACTACTTCTGGCATAATTGGATTTTCCATTATTGATATCAACATTGTTGATTCTGACATTCATGATTTTTCTTTTGTTTTTTCAATATTCTTGTTTTTTCTACATTTCTTATTTTTGACATTGCTGATTTTGACATTATTGATTTTTGACATTATCGATTTTGACAACATCATATTTTCGTTACCTATTTTGACAGTTATCGGGTGACTATTGTCGGACATTCTCTTGGAGCCGGCGTCGCGTCGATCTTCACTCTGCTTCTCGCCTTGAATCTAGAGGTGTTGAACATAGACCGCTCGAAGCTGAGGTGTTACGCTCTCGCGCCGCCACGTGTCATGGCATCCGCATTGGCGAGAGAATACAGCGACGTCATTTACAGTGTCATCTACCAGGTGTTCATCGCAAAACTCACGTTCTTTCGATTTTTTTTTATATATATATCTTGTTCAATTTTTTGGTTTTGTTTGTTTTTTATTCATTTTTCAGCTTAGCTGTTTTTTGTTCGTTGTGGATTTGATGATTTTATTTTTATTAGTGATGCATATCGAACGTAATCTCGAAAAACAGAATCTCATATGAAATCTCGAACGATAAATCGAGATTTTGGTACATCGTGATATGGAGTTGTTAAAAATCAATATTTATCGGATTCACTGCTAATTATGGACATCGCAAAAATCGCTGATTAAAATAATAAGGTAGTTTACAAAATGTACAAATTGTGCAAACCGTACGTGCCAGGATTCTCAAAATCTGAAGGTTCAGAAGTAGAAATCGAAAAGTGCCGGGATTCGATCCCGGGACTCCGGTCAGAGCTTTTAGAGTACTGTATTATAATCTTCACAGGGCTACCTACTGCGCCAGAGCTTTGAGAAAGAAACATTAAATTTGACTAGTATTATTTAAAAACAACTAACGGCACATCTTGCCGATATCAACAGTTTGTTTATATCGCTGCTATCATGATATGGATGTCGATTTGTTGTGATTATCGGCGGCTCAATACATCGCGTCGATATATCGATTATTGAGAATCCTGGAAAAAAACACTATTAGCTATCTGCAAAAGCCATTCAATGTATATCACTATGCTTTCGGTTCCTCATCGTGTCCCATGTCTCTAGACCCTTTTGTTTTTCTGTTTAACTGTTTTTGTTCAATTTTCAATTAGTTTGTTTTTTTTGTTTTTTTTGGGATAGTTATTCTGTTTATGTTTTCCGCCTAGCATTTTTCATTCCTTTTTTCAATTTCGTTGTTTCCATTTTTCGGTTTTTTTTCATGGTTCATATTTATAAACTCCATTTGTTCCACATTTCAATTCATTTGATTCCTTTTTTAATTTCGAAGGTTCATTTCTTTTAAACACGACGTCCTTGTCCATAAAAATTACATTTGTTTTGTAAAATTCGAAGCGAGAGGGCATTTGGTCTTAGGAAAAATAAAAACAAAAACAGTGATGGACAACAAGGAAAGCAACTAAAAATCCCAATACAATATTTTTCCCCATAATAATATCAGAATCCCTCCCTTGTTCTCCAATATTAAGTGATTTTACCAAGCTGAAAAGGATTGTAATTTTACAATTAAACGTCGAGTCTTTGAGAATCTTCCTTTTTGACTATAAAGCATAGAGAACCAAATGTCTAAAGGACACGAGGAAAGAGCATCTGGTTTTTTCTTGTGTTTTTTCTCATATTTTCTTATTTTTCATGTTTTTCTTATTTTTACTTATTTTGGTGTCAAAAACCTGGGGTTTGTTTTGGAGAATTCTCTAGGATGATTTTCTCCCTCGAATGTCGACATCGGCCGCGGGAGAAGTGCTGGGGACGGCAGTCGCATGGTAAAGTTTGAATCCATACTATATCTTGTAAGGGACCTATGCTGTATCTTTTTCAAAATTTACACTTTCTTGTGGGAGGGGCGACCTCTGCTGTTATTTTTCTTTAATCCACACTATTTTTTGTAAGGGGCCCATGCTGTATTATTTTTTCAGAATCCACACTATTGCTTGCAAGGGACCTATACTGTATCTTTTTTAAAATCCACACTATTTATCGCAAGGGACCTATGCTATATATTTTTTTTCAAGATCCACACTAGTTCTTGTAAGGGACCTACACTGTTATCTTTTTTCAAAATCCACACTTCTTCCTGTATAGGGATCTGTACTTTATCCCTTTTCAAAAATCCACACTATTTCTTGTTGAGAACCTAGACTTCACCTTTTCCACGCTCTTTTTTGTAAGGGGCCTTTCTGTTTTTCAAAATCCACACTAATTTATGAAAGGGGCCTATGATGTGAACTATTTCCTGTACAGAACCCTCATTACACCTTTTTTCAAAATCCGCACTATTTCGTGTAAGGAACATACATTATGTTTTTTCCGAAGTCTGTATGATTTTGTAATGGACCTACAGTGTTATCTTTTTCCAAAATCCGCTCAATTTCTCGTACAAGGCCTTTCTATATCTTTTTTTCAAATTCTACTCTATTTTTTGTAAGGAACATAGGAACTCTTCTTCACCCTCCACACTATTTCTTGTGAAGGACCTATACTGTATCTTTCTTCAAAATTCACAGTATTTCTTGTGATAATAATAACTCTTCATCATAGTTGGGAGGAAATTCGTGAGGATTTGAAGAATCCCAGTCCCGCATCTTTTTGAAAATCCACGCTATTTTTTGTGAAAGAATCTGCACTGTATCTTGTTCATGTCACATTATGTATCTCATTCGAAATCCACATTAGAGGCCTGTAATGTATCTTCGTATATCTACACTATTTCTTGTTTAAAACACAATAAATCCTGGTCAATTTTGTTTGAAACCTGTGATGTACCTTGCTTGAATTCCACACTATTTCTAATTAAAATCCTACGATATATCTCCTTTAAGTGTTTTTTTTTCCACTTTTTTTCTTTTTAGCGTTCAAAACAACCACGGAAAAAAGAAAAAAAACCTTTCCTTTTTGTTTACATCTGTATGGTTCAAACATTAACAATTATTAATTCTTTGTATGTTTCCATATCTTTCCAGTACGGGCATATTCCTTTGCTATTATTTTGTATCGCAATGTTGCGGTTCAAATCTCCAAAAAGAGAGTTCACAACCCGATAGAGTGGAGCTTTGCCCTCCAGGGAAAATATTTCATATTGTGTATAAGAGACCGGGATCGTGTAAGGAACAACCTCTTATTGTGAGAAAGGGACTTCCGGAAAACAGTAATTTCGATCGATTAGTGGTTTCTTGTTCGGCGACTTCCAACGATCATTCGGTTCTCGCTCTTGCGGAGCATCTCGAGGTTGGTTTTTTTCTCACATCCTCTTATTTGTAATACCTTGATTTCACTATACGGTCGATCATTATTAGTACTTCGAAAATAGTGTGGATAAAAACTCTGTAAGTTGGACCGACACATTCTATTTTGCCCTTGTAGTTTTTATCTCACATCCTATTTTTTTATGCTACCTCTTTTTCACTATATGGTCTATCGTTGTTAGAGTAAATAAATTCTTAGCGTGTGGTTTAAATCGGTGTATGATTCTACTTCAAAAACAGTGTGGATAAGGATTATTTTATTTTTTGTACTAACATGTAGTTACAAACTCGGAAATTTTGGGACAAAACAAAAAATTCATTTTGGCTCCTCTTTCTACACATGCAAAGTATTGGTCCGTCAACTACACCACTCGTTATTATTAGAATTAAAGATTTTTCAGCACTAATGCGAAATTAGAATTAATAATACTAATTTTATGCAAGAAGGCGTGGCAAATTGTAGTCCACGTCCTTGAATAATGTTTCTAATTCTATTTTGTGATTTTTGGCCGAAAAAAGTCGCGATCAGCTTACTGTTATTAACACTAATAACGATGAGCGGTGTAGCTGAAACGAGATTGATGAGAAAGGTTTCTTATGAAAATATTTTCATGTGTACATCGTGTAACAAGGACAATTAGTGTTCTTTTAATAACGACGAACATTTTATTAGTAACAGTTACGATTTTATTTTATTAATTTTAGTACGTTTTTCCTTTTGACAGAGATACGAGCCTTCGTCATCGTCACGGGCAAAAGTACGAGAACCTCCATCCACACAAGAGATGACTTGATGTGAATCGGAAATTTCCACTTTCCTTCCTAAAGACACCCGTTGTAAATACACGCTCCTTCATAGGTTTCCCTCTTCAAATAAAGGTTAGGTTATTGTTTTTAAGCTGGCGCTTTTTGTTTTTTGTTTCTTATTTTTTTTGTTTTGTTTTCGTTCGATTTAAGTTCGCAGGGACAGAAGTTTCTTCCATATTGTTAGATTTTGAGTGGAAGTTTAATAATTGTCGGTCTTAGGTTTTAAACACGCATGTGAATCTTCGGCAATATCGTCTTTTCTACTTTTTGGTTTGGTTTTTCATGTCAAACTTACCGAGGATGAGGAATGTTTTAGTTACAATTGCAATTCTCACTTGCTATGCATATTTAAACCCAACCGTTTGTATTTGTACTATCATCAAAAAATGTTCAAAAGGTACTGTGATGAATACCAAATTTATTTTTGTTTTATGACTTTTTTATTATGTCAAAAAACAAGTTTAATAGAATCAACTATTTTCAATTCCTTTGAAACTTTCCAACTCTCGAATGTGAGATTACCCTTCAAGCATCCATCAATTTTGAGAACCCAATGTTTCAAAAAGCCGTCCACTTTTTTTTTTGTTCGCATGTACTCAAATGGTGTATTGTGCTTTTCATCGAGCTTTTTAATTTATCCTCTGTTTTTTTTTTTTTTTCAAAAAGTACAAAGAGTATTTTTTTACTTCCAAGAAGCCTAGACGCAAAGTTTTTAATTTCGCTCAAACACAAACATATTTACAACCGTAATTTTCAAGTAGGTATTTACAATTTATGTTTTGTCGCTGCAAAACAAATTACAAAGTATGCCCAAACATGCATGTGGTATATGTGTACACAATCACTACCTCGAGATTAATGTGCAATTGCATCACCTTTTACCTCTACATTTTGTCACAATGTTTCTTTTCTTTTCTCTTTTTTTGTTGTGTTCCCATCGCTCTATTTGTTTTTTTATTGTAGTTTTTCAGTTTTGGCCATACCACCCCTTTTGTACCCCTTGACTCAGATGGGTTACCATCGTGCTTTTTAATTTATCCTGCTATTTATTGACATCGACGCTCGGCAAGAACATTTCTTTAACACCGTTGGAAAAAACCATAGAAAAACCTTAAAAAACAACAATTTTCATGGAAAAAAAAATGCAGCTGTTGCAAATGGGCAAAATACTTTTTTGAGACTTTTTGCCACAAACGCCGAAGGCACAGATAAGATAATCATTCCTATTGAGTGTCAAATGATATC
The DNA here is from genome assembly GCA_037447655.1 of Zygnema cylindricum. Lineage (NCBI taxonomy): Eukaryota > Viridiplantae > Streptophyta > Zygnematophyceae > Zygnematales > Zygnemataceae > Zygnema > Zygnema cylindricum. Next base: position 1,372 of record JBBHKE010002416.1, on the reverse strand, counting down.
CATCGGATGTGACACTTTCATTTAAGGTTCATTCGTAATTTCCGAGCGACTTTTTTTGGGTTTGTAAATTCCAGCAGCTCTAAACTTCAACGGCTTCCACCCCCTTTTTACCACTAAACGTAATTACATCTTCCCAATAAATTACAATAAATTAATATAAAATTAATAAATTAAATTATGCAACTCAACCGTAAATTTTAACAAATTTTCAACAACCCATACTACATTGGGTTTTGTGCATTTTGTAGACAAAAACAGACTGTGCATAGAGTATGGACCTACACTTATGAAAATTAAAACTTTTTTAAAACACTACTTGAAGACGGATTAAACATTTTTGAGTCCACATCGGTGCTTGAGAAGGTTGAGATCTACAGATTTCTTCAAAAAAGAATCAAAATCACAAGAAACATAAAATATTCTAAAATATTCTTATCACTTAAAAACACAAAAAGTCCAAAATCAGCAAGAAATCTCAAAAGACAAACGACTGATATGAAGACCCAAACGGTCCAACTGTGTCAAAATTTGTCCTATTATTTGAAAAACATTTCTATACATTCGAAATAAACCCTGTTACTTTGCCAAACCGGAAAAAAACGTAGTTTTTCAATTACGCTAGTTGTTCCCTTTTTTTTTCCACACTGCACAAATCGATGATGTTTAGGAACCTCAAAAACCTAAGAAGAGAAAATATATCGAGGAAAAGGAAAAGGGAAAGGTCCATCAACCTCCAAGCTCACTGACGAGGCTCGACTTCATAAACACGTTGTATTTTAAACAAACAAAAGAAAGGTAGTCACTCGATCCTCCACTACAGAGAGCATTTCCTATCCCTCACTCATCTACTTTTCCTATCGACACAACTACTTTTTTCAGAATCGCCTCCGTGGACAAATGGGCATTTTCTACCGCTTTCGATACTCGAGTCCACGTCTCTCCCTTCCGAGGCTCCGTTGCCACACACTTCCGTACCACATCTGCCTGATGTTCCTCTGTCCCATGTTGGAGCTCAAACTTATAGTACAACGCCCAAAAGTCACCGATTTCCGGCTTTAACGTCACGGCTCTGGCAAACCAATTTCGAGCCTTTTCGACTTTCCGGTCAGCCCAAAAAAGTTTTGCGACGGCCGCGATGACGTGAGGGTCGTGATCGCTTCGTTTCACGGCATCGACACTCTTCGATTTCCGTTGAGGCCGGGCCACCATCTCAATAGACTCCGCCCACAGTATTCCACTCGTAGGACAGTCTTGCAACGCCTTTGCCATAATAGAATCGGCGACCTTCTTATTCCCGGCTCTCAGTTCCGTTCGAATGGCAGCGAGCCACATTTCTGGATTTTGCGGATTCTTATGCCTCGCCTGTTCCAAT